>JBBBDQ010001692.1:1165000-1270000 GCA_037127315.1 Ascarosepion bandense
CCGATTCTCATCAAACTTCTACAAATATACTTTAGGCTTCCGGTCAGGTCATGGGTTACTTATTTTTTCCGATCCCCCGCCTCGATATTGGAAACTTCTGTCGTCCTGCGGCATTGGCCGAGATCGAACTCACAACACCTCCTCCAGTATTCCCTGTGCCTTTGGAAACCTGGCGCGGTTTATAACGAAATTCATAATCTTGCCAAATAGCTGAATACTTGATGCTTCGCCAGGGCTACCAATGGTGTTTTTATTGTGACACCAACACTAGATGGGTTGCCACCAGGCCCCATCCTGTTATTTAAAGCATAAATGGAGGGAAGTGACGGATTAATACCTTTCTCAAGGGTACCAGTGCTTTAGTGAATGCAGGGTACTCAAATAGAATTCGAACTCGGCTCACCAATTTCTCTTTCCAAGCCGACACTGCACCACAACGCACATCCGTCACTGAACGCTTACAGCGCCTGGTATTCCCAAGCGGTCACCCATCTAGGTATTGACCAGGCTCACGTTGCTTAACTTCGGTGATCGAACGAGAACCGGTATATTCAACGTGATATACCGTAAGCTTAGATATTGGAAATCTATACCCCGATATCCGATCAGGTTTTCAGCCCTTTTACTTTGCTTTTTGATTCGGGTTTCGCTCTAAATATGTATTGAAGCTCAGGGAGCTGGTTAATGTTTCTTTGATTCGGCCTTGTGTCAGACTTAACCGAACTCCCTACAGCTTACAAGGTTTATGCAGAGTTATAATCATCAGAAGGTTTTTCATCATCCGAAGGATGGTCGTCGACAGGTTGGAATATGTGGAATTTTGTGTGGAATAGCGTAAGAAGAATAAAATATACATTTTGCATTTTAAAAATAGAAATTTATTAAAGGGAAATTTAACATAAGCTGTAGAAGTTAATTTGCAATTAGAAACATTATTAACCCTCTAGGGCCATTCGTATCATATTTGATACAGTATTTCCCTATAAGGAAACATTTGGTATTTCCCTATAAGGAAAACTTTGGTATTCATTGACTGAGCAGTCAGTACTGCTTTCATTTGAAATTTATAAAATATTTCTCTTAAAAAATTTTTCAGTAAAATATTTCTTTCAAGGCTTGTTTTCATACTGTATCAAATATGATACGAATGGCCCTAGAGGGTTAAGAAGTTAAGGATAGAGTTCGTACAAAAATGTTCGTAGCAGTAATTGTTGAAATAGATAAGGAGAAAAAGAAAGAAAGAGGACAATGTCCGAGTCGCTTAAAGTTGAGTTACATTTTAGATGTTTCGTCTCACGGCTCTCAATGACTCTCTGACTGACTAAAGTTGATGAAGTCCTTTTATTGTAACCCAGATTTTTTGCACTTACACGCGAAGTTCCTTTTGGTCTTGCAAGTCGCTCCCATTCACAAAAATCATTTTAACACCTACTTGCGAAATGTGGTTTTGACTTTTTCGTTAAGTATATGGTCAATCTCTTTTCTATTTGGGCAAACCAGGATTTCACCCATCGTTGTAAATTTTTGTAAAAGTTAAGAAGGGAGTTGATTTTAATTAATTTCTTATCTGCTACAGTATAATTGCAGTTCTTAGTCTCAGCCATGATACCTTTTACTCAGAGAACTTATTTAGCCTTCAAAATTCAGTTTGTGACGAAAAACTTATTTACCATCAATACCGGAAACAAAATTTGACTTACATCTACGGCTTCGAGATCAACCTTTCAACAACCTACGATTTTCGTGCCAACGTTCAAAGAGTCTGAGCTCCTGGACCATGAATTAGTTTTAAAGCTTTCATTACACCCGAGAAAAACCGGGCTATACTGCTAGTTGATAATAAAAACGGATAAATCCAAACGTAATAACATCAACTAAGAAGACGGTCACAATATGCTAACCGTGTTTGGAAATTTTTTTTAAATCCTTGGTACACACGTAAAGTTCTACATATTAAGTTAAAAATAAAAATGAAAAACATTCTTGACAATGGCTACAAGAATTACCAAATAAAATCCCAGATGCTTAGATATATAGTATTTACATTAGTCGGACTATTGTCCTCATCTTTGGTGCCATTTGTACGACCTTTCGGCTGTTGTACGCTCCGGCCTTCTTCAGGTGAGAGGAATTTTGAACCGAACCCTTTATTACAATCACTGGAGTATATCATCCTCATTCCCTGCGTAAACCTCGATTGGAAGTCATGAATTATCTCCCACTAACCATGCAAGATACTTGTTCACAACTGCTGTAGCCTGCTATTGAACTCGCAACTCTAAGAGTCAAGTCAAGAACTAACCAACGTCTATATCCACTGGTACCATGTGTCCTTAAATGGTAACAACAATGAGGACAATAGTCCGAATAATGTAAATACTGTAAATACTACCTCATCTCAAAAATATAGACAAATAGAATGATCTATTATTAAACGCCGTACAAATGGCAACCAAGATGAGGACAATAGTCCGAATAATGTAAATACTGTCAATACTACATCAACTCAGAATGATAAACAAATAGAATGATCTATTATTAAACGCCGTACAAATGGCAACCAAGATAAGGACAATAGTCCGAACAATGTAAATACTGTCAGTACTACATCATCTCAGATATATAGACAAATAGAATGATCTATTATTAAACGTCGTCCAAATCGCAACAAAGATGGGGTCAATAGCCCAAATAATTTAAATACTGTAAATCCTACCTCATCTCAGAAATATAGACAAATGCTTAAATATATATACTTCATGTTGACGTCTCTAGTTTTTAGCTAACATCTTGTATTTTTTTCTCTTGCTGACATCCATAGTCTTCTTACAATTGATAGTTAGTCCTTTCTTCTGTCTCTTTTACCTTGTCCTAGAACTCAGTCACCTCTCTACGATGAATATATCCATAATTTTTATCTAATTCTCTTTGTTTCAGTAATTCGATTAAATTCTAAAAAAAACAGAATTTTAATTGTAATTCTGATACGTTTGAAAAAGATAATGGCTAAGTAATAAAATTAAAATAAAAGATGTAAATATGGCGTAACATTAAAGAAACGAGCCTTTTAGGATTCAAGTTGAAGTAATACATTCCCTTTTTGAGGTGTCTAAAAATTATTTTCAAATGAAAAGCAATATCTGTAAATTCCTGTCATTTGTTAAGAACGAAATAAAAATGTTTCCTTCTTTCTTTCTGAAATAAAGAAAATATTTGCAGTCAACTTCCTAGCAATTTCGAGATCTGATGTAAACCTCCCTTCTGAATTTGCTGTAGGGTTTAAATAAATCCGATTAGTGAAACAAAGAAAGAAAGTAGCCCAGTAAAAAAATGAATCTTAAGACATTCCGTTTTAATTGAACGATTTGAAAGGCAAGAAAATTATCAGGAACATGAAATAGATGAAAAATTCCATTCGAAAGTTCTATAAATTAATAATGATTTTTTTTTTAATGATTCACTGAATAAAACTCGTTCTTTTCAATGAAGCATAGCGTTGATAAAATTATGAACGTTTCTTGCAATCAAGAAATCTATTTCGTTTCTTTAATATATGTTCAATTTAATTTATTTTTAAAAAGGAAATCAACTCAAAAGCGAATTCTTGTAAACATTCCAAACAAAATAGAAAGAGAATCCGCGTATCAAAAGATAAAAGAAACGATCATCCCGAGAACATTGTATTAAATAGTGTAGGTGTCAGTGGCGTAGAGTATCATGGATCCGGGGCATGCAGTCATGAAGTTGTCATATACAGCCTACTGTAATATTTCGTCACTTACTGTTCGCCTGTCAATAATTCGACAAGTTACTTGCTACTTCGACGACTTCGTCAGAAAATAAGACTTTTCCTCGCAAAAATTATGTAAAAAAAAAAAAAAATATGTAAAAAAAGATTCTCTATAATGTATATTATTTCATTAAACAACTTAAATTTTATTAAAGAACATTTTTTAAAAATTTACTAAAACATCTAATTTTAAAATTAAATTATATATAAATTCAAATTTCATGTGTTAATGGTGGTGCTATTTTAAATTAAAATGATGAACTTTATCTTAAAATAATATTTGTGTAACTAAAACAATTTAAATTAAAACAATATTAAGTTAGTTTACATCAAAGATTACGAAATTTCATTATTCAAGTCAACAATCAACAACATTTTCTGACGCCTGTCGTCATGCGAAACTTATTTAAACATTTTTTCCGAAACTTATTTTTTAATTAAAATAAAGATGTCTCCGTCTTGTTCAAAGAAAAACTGTTAATAGGATGAATTGTGAACAAGATTAAACCAAAATTACTTACTTTTTTCTTAGAAGGCAGTGAAAAACAACTTTTTATTCTAGTAAGTCTCATTTTCTTATGCATCCGTTAAAGTAGCAAGTATTGACAGACAAACAGTAAGTGACGAAATATTACGGTAGTCCTTATAATATGATGGTATTCCATATATGACAAAATATTCTTCACTGCATGCCCTGAATCCGGGTCCCACTTCCCAACTGATATATATATATATATATATATATATATATATATATATATATATATTTGTGTGTGTGTGTGTGTGTGTGTGTGTGTGTGTGTGAAATGTTTTTGTCTATATATATATATATATATATATATAGTGTAATTGTAAGAAAGTTATAGAACACGTAGATTTTAAACCCACTGTTTATGCATTTACTTTTATAAAGAGTGCTCGATACAACGTAGAGCTTCATATTGTAATGGTTGTTACAATGGTTTATAAAAGCATAGTATCACTATTGGATATCGGCTCGGAACGAGAAATCGGGGAGCCGAGTTCAAATTCCAGCCGAATTCATTGCATTAACTTACGCGCAAATACCCTTGGGAAAGGTATTAATCCGTCTATTCCTTCCAGTTATGGGTTAAATAACAGGACAGATTGGGTTCTATAGCCTTGGTCGGCAACCAGTTTATCGCAGAAAGCAATGGCAACCTACTGCGGGGTAATCTTCTGCCCAGTCAGTCATGTCTCTTTTGAGACATGATCGCCCAAGCGTGTATCACGTGTGGCATTTAACTGACTGATCACTACACAAAAATCTTCGTGTTTCGGAGCAACATGTGCCGCTCATCTGGTGATAAGTGGAAATAAAAAATAAGTGGTGAAAACGATTTATTCATGGTAATATGATATGTAAGTGAATGTGGGATGGGCGTTTAGTATGATTTAGCCGGCAGTTTATAGCGATACAGATACAGACTTGGGTTAGGAGAGGCGTGGTAACTAGCTTAGTTTTGGACAGGTCACTTTTTAGTTTTTTCTAGGTAATTCTTGTATTAGGGTGTAAGGTTTTTCAAGAAAAGGTAGACACTTTTTATTTTACTACTATCTATGTGTGGATGGAATAGAGTTACTATTAATGCTGTGTGAGTTTATTTTCTTTTATTTATACGATGTTCATTTTTTTTAATTTGAGGATTTAACATGGGTATTAAAACCTACGTTGTCTATAATTTTCATACACTCTCTCTCTCTCTCTCTCTCTCTCTCTCTATATATATATATATATATATATATATATATATATATGGATTGTTTAATATTAGGTTTTCGTTCTAATAGGGTTAGACCAGTTCATATTTGTATTAAAAAGTGTTCAAGACAATTATATTGTAGAACCTTTTAATATTTTCCATTTTTAAACGAATTCTTACGCGACCTAGGTTTCTACCATGAGTGATGTCTTCAGGCGATTTTTAATAACTGATTTTACCGATTACCGTTTTTCTTTTTAAGAATGCTCATGTAACGGTGTGTATTTTAACACTCATGCGGCAGGGAATTTTTGAACGCGCAATTTTTAAATTAAAACGAATTATGGCGTTTTTATCCGTGGTTGTAAGAACCTAATAGGTATTTCTTAGAATGGTTACGCTTAGTCATAATTTCCGTTCTTTCATTCAACAGTTCGTTTTTTTTGGGGGGAATAGCATATATATATATATATATATACTACCGGCCATAATTATTAGGCCACTTCAGTGTTTTAAAAGAAATGATGTATTTCATATTATTTTTAGTATGTATTGCCAAATGAAAATAGAATGTTTCTTTTGTTATTAATAATTTGCAAAATTTTACAAGAAAAGGAAGCAAAGATGAACCCGTCCGAATCAGCCTAAATTCTCTTCATTCTTTCATTGATGAAACTACAATATAGGTAATTATTAAATATTTATAAATTCATTTGATGCACAAGTTATTATGCAGTATTAACAAAAGAACCATTCTATTTTCATTTACATTATTCACTTGGCAATAAATACTAAAAAATAGGATGAAATATATAATTTCTTTTAAAACACTGTTTTGACTAATAATTATGGCCGGTAATGAATATAATATATATATATATATATATATATATATATATATATATATATATATATGCGTATGTGTGTATATGTGCGTATGTCTGTGAGGTGTGTGTGTGTATTTGGAGTAAGTGTGTATATGAAGCTATGTGTGTAAGATGTGTCTTTGTATGTAAAGTATGTATGTGTGGCGGCGGTGAATTTGTGAGGGGGAGGTGTGCACCTGAGGTGTGTGCGTGTGCGTGTGTATGTGTAATTTAAATTAAGAGTAAAATAAGACGGCCGTTATGAAATATAAAAAACGATTTCCTCATATGACGAACAGACAGATTGATCTAAGATCGATTGAACTGAAATTATATGACAACATGATTGGTCAGGTCGAAACTTGATCATCCGATGGTGCATATTAACTACCGAACAAGTTGATTTATAATTTCTCTTAATTCTATATCATATTTTTATCATTTCACCCCATGCTGAGCAAGAAAGCCGCTAAGACGAAAGGTCTTGTGTGAGCGAATATGAGAACAAATTGTGTTTTGTAGTGCAATGCATATCGGCTCAGAACGAGAAAATGGAGAACCGAGTTCGAATTCCAATAGAATCCGTTGTGTTCATTTATGCACAAATACCCTTGGGAAAAGTCTCTTCTTCCTCAAGCTATGGGTTAAATAACAACACAGGTTGGGTTCCATAGGCTTGTTTGGCAACCAATCTACCACAGAAAGTAATGGTAGCCTATTACGAGGAAATCTTCTGCTTGGTGAGTCATGTCTTAAAAGTGACATGATCACCCAAGCGTGTATCACGTATGGCACTTAACTGGTCTCTCTCTCTCTCTCTCTCTCTATATATATATATATATATATATATATATATATATATATATATGTATGTGTGTGTGTGTGTGTGTGTGTGTGTGTGTGTGTATTTTTTAATCATTTCACCCAAAGCAAGGCGTTAACCCCACTGATGTGCAGGAGGTTACATAAGAGAGTCGAAGTATTAGGCCGGAGGAGAGTGAAGACAAAGACGAACCAGCTACAGGCGGTGAAAGAGAAAGGGCAAGAAGAAGGATGTAAACACAGGAGTGAAGACAGATGCGATGATAGAGAGAAAAAAAAAAGAACAAGATATACGGGGTGATGTAGAAAAAACTGGAGTTACGTGGATAAGGAATGGGAATTGACATTGCATTTATATTCCTGGAGGTCATAGACGTCAGGAAAGCAAGTATCTGGAAGGGAGTTCCACAGGCAGAAAGCGCAAGAAAAGAAGCTGAAAGAGTAAAATTGTCGCTTTCATTTGGTTCATCTAACTGTAAAAGGGTGAGACCTTGTTGCCAGTCTGGTTGCCCGAGTAAATTATTGTGGAGAGGGCACCAGTGACCCAAGTTCGTCAGAGCAGACGCCATGAAAATATTTACAGAAAAGGCAGAGAGAAGACACATCCCGAAGATGAGAAATTGGCTGCAACATGACTGTAATATACATATTACAGTTATGTTCACCCTGTACAAGGCCCGGGAGCCACTCGAGGTAGGGGGTTACATAGTAAGAGGTTTATGCGGCTATATGGAGAAGGTAACGGTTAAACATAGATTTGAATAGATTAAGATTGTAGTGACCGGTGAAGCATCCTTTTTGGGAGTCGGTTTTACAAAACAGCTGCTCATGTGAAGAAGCTGTCCGAATAGAACTTTCATCTCACCAAAGAAAACGAATAAAGGTCTTTTGCAGCAAGGTGCATAGCATGACAGGTTTTGGTAGTGAAGGTGAGAACGGCTTGAAATAAGGGATGTTATTAGTCTGAGCATTTTTCCATGGAAATATCAGCAGAGCAGTAAGAAGCATGTAACGTTTCATCTGTGAGATAGAGAGGTGGGTTGGGTAGTAATTAATTTGTCACCCGCAAGGAAACGCTTTTTAGACGCAATCGAGACTAGTAGGTGAGGACTGGGAAGTTTCTGCCCACCTAAGGCAAGAGTCCTTTATTTTCCGCTTGATCTAGCTCTTGTAAAGGTAGGGGATAACAGGAGCGATGGACCGTATATATACGAGCTCCACGTGAAATCTGGGTTGAGTTTATGTCTAAATAGGCGATCAAGACAAGTGTCAAGGCACAGGACGAATAATTATGACCGCTATATATATATATATATATATATATATATATATATACTGAAAGTCTGCATTCTTCTACCGAGCGTCCATAGCTCAGAGGCAGAATCTTTATTTTTTACCAAAACGAAAATGTTATTGACGTATCTGGAAATTATGTTATCCAAGAGTAAGTAATTTTTTGTTTTTTTTAAATAATCATATCGACCCAAGCAAGGCGCAGGAGGTTACATAAGAGGAATGTTATGAAAAAGAGTGACAGGTTATAAGGAGTGTCGGGAATTAGGTAAGAGAAGGATGAGAATACTGATGAGAGTAGAGTGGATAGAGAAAGGAGCATGAGAGAGAGAGAGAGGATACAAGTCATGAAATAGGATTTTTTTTTTTCATAATCATATCGCCCCAAGCAAGGCATTTTACTGCTACTGTTTTGCAGGGGGTTACATAGGAGGAATGTTATGAGAAAGAGAGACAGGTTATTGAGAGTACCAGGAAGTGGGTAAGACAAAGATCAGAATACTGATGAGAGTGGAGTGGACGGAGAAAGAAGCATGAGAGAGAGAGGATGCACGTTAGTGAGATAGGAGATGACTATTGACTTTACACTTAAATTCTTGGAGATTGTAGCTGTCGGGGAAGCAAGTAAACTGAAGAGAATTCTACAGGTGGAAAGTGAGAGAAAAGAAGCTGTTGAAGTAGAATTTGCATTTACAATTTATTGGTTTCACAGTAAAAGAGTGTGACCTATTTGCTAATCTTGTTGCTCGAGTAAATTCATATATAAGGGGTTCCAGTGAGCTAAGTTCATCGGAGCAGAAGCCGTGAAAGACCTAGTTATTTTTTCAGTAATACTCTTCTTCATTATCCATGGTGACATGTTAGTGACAAGACCTTTGGCGGGAACAAAATTTATTTTCGCGCCTTTCTAAAAGGAATTACTATAAAAGAAAAATGAACGTCCTTTGCCTGAATTTGAACCAAGACCTCCGATTTTGTTTCCGGCGTAAATACTGGCACATACACCCCAAGTAATAATCAGTTAAGTGCCATACGTGATACACGCTTTAAGCGATCATGTCTCGAAAGAGACGTGACTGGCTGAGCAGAAGATTATCCCGCAGTAGGTTGCCATTGCTTTCTGCGGTAGACTGGTTGCCAACCAAGGCTATAGAACCCAATATGTTCTGTTATTTAACTCATATCTGGAGGGAGAAGAGATAGATTATATAATATTATTATAATATATTAAGTATAATTAGTGGGGATCAATTTACTACTTCATAACAATAGAAAACCGATCCCCCAATTTATTCGCATTAGAAGTTTTAATTATGTTTCCAACAATAATATTCAGTCAGTCAGTCAATGACATACGTGATACACGCTTGGAGCAATCATGTCTTGAAAGAGACATGATTGACTGGGCAGCAGATTATCTTGCAGTAGGTTGCCGTTGCTTTCTGAGGCAGACTGGTTGTCATCCAAGTCTATAGAACCCAATCTGTCCTGTTAATTAGCTCATAACTGGAGGGAAGAGACGGATTAATACCTTTACCAAGGGTATTTGTGCGTAAGTGAATGCAAGGAATTCAACTGGAATTCGAACTCGGCACCCCGATTTGTCGTTCCGAGTCGATATTCGCTGCACCACAACGCACATTCAGAAGTAACAAAAATTTAATCATTACAAAGTTTGACAATAGCAGCCCCATTCCAAACACGTTCGAAAGCACCCTGTAGTAATTATTCTAAAATTTTAAATTGATCCATCGGAATTATGGAAGTTTTTACAAAACTAGCTTTTCAGTATAAGGGGGCTGACAAGAAATTAGTAGCAAAATGGCATTAAACATTTGTTATATGCATTTTAATATGATGTTGATATAAAATTTTAAATTAGTTATAAGTGAGATGAGTTCACGCGATTTTTGAAAATCACCCTTACAATGAAATGCATGTCATATCGCAGTTATAATAAAGTTTCTTTGTCATTTATTCTTGAAAGGATCTTGGAAAAGATAGAAAGTACTTGGTTTTAAAAAAATCTATGACGTTTTCGTTGGTGAATTTCTTCTTTACGTGAAGAAACTGATTAAAGTACTGAAAAGCATCCGCATAAAAAGAGACACGATATTTCTCTAATATTCAATATATGCGTTATACAAACTTGACACCATATAACTAAATTTTCCTCGCATCTTGTTTTCTCCCACCCACCTCCACACTCTAATTTCATTTCCCTGTCTATCGTTAACTTTCAGTAATTTTAAAGACAAGAAAAAGGTTGATAAACCATAAAAATATTTATCTGGAAATATTGAAAGGCTTACGAAAATTTATTAAGAGAATAAAATACGAACCTTGGTTTGATAAGGGAATTCTTTCCCGTGGCATTGCTTCTGTATATAATGAGTTAGGAGTTCCATGAAAAAATGGCCAATACTCCTTTGTCACATACTTATTCCCTTGTACTTTGGTCTATGAAATTTTCTATTGATTTATCGAGTCTCACCCACTAAAATTCCATTTACTCACCCCTTAATTGTCTGGATAATGTAATATTTGTTTTCTTAAATTTATATATATAATGACTTGAGTTCTCCCGGTGATTGGTGTGTGTATACACCGCATATATATAATACTCTAAAATGTCCCTTCTTTCATTCCATATGCCTATGGCTTAAGGAGTAAAGACTCCGACTAGCACCAAATCGGTCGAGTTTCGATCCAGGATGGAAATAATTGCATGTCTAGCTGCAATGATGAGCTATGATACAGCAAAACAGGCTTGTATGTGTATGACAAACTTATTTTATAAATGGATCTTTGTCTCTGTGTGTGTGTGTGTGCGTGTCCGTTACCTATTGACGCCGAAACGGCTTAACTGATTTTCTTGAAAATATACACAGTTGTTCTATAAGCGTCTGCGAGTGTTCTTAGCTAGGTTTTGTGTCGAGGTACCCCCGATAAATATCGAAAATCGATAATCGAAAAAATCGGGTTATTGAAGGAATGGTCCTAAATTAAATATAATAGACAAAGACTACGTATCAAACACTTTTAAAAAATGAAATCCTAAGAACTGTGCATTGTTATTCTTTTAGTTCTTGCTATCACAAATACATACATATATATATATGTGTGTGTGTGTGTATTTTTAATGGTAAGGACTAATGGAATAACAATATATATATATATATGTGTGTGTGTGTGTGTGTGTGTGTGTGCGCGCGTGTGTATGTGTGTATGTGTATTTGTAATAGTAAGAACTAATGGAATAACTATCCACAGTTCTTAGGATAATAGGAGTTTCCAATTATATATATATATATATATATATATAATTGGAATATATATATAATTGGAACCTCCTATTATCGGTATTTTAATTCTTAACAAGCGTTGAAAATAGCCAAAGATAATTTTATTTATTTGTGTGTGAAATATGAGTTTTGTGGCATTGATACGCGATGAAATCTGTCTAGGGTGGGTTGAGGTGTTTTCTTCGTCTTGATGGGACTAAAATGCTCGGCAGCTAACGAGAAACATGGAGCCAGCAAGTGAAGAGAAGATTAAATTAATCCGCTGGGATTATATGAACGGTTCCACTGGTTAGGAAATCTGTTAGTCACGAAAAGTCGTTATTGCAAGAGCCGCTTAGCCCGGTCAATGTTTCTTGTACTCTCTGATGTCAGAACGCGATGAAAAAAAAAAGAAAGAAAAGAAAAGAAAAAAAAAAACAGATTACGACTAATTATCAACAGACGTTTCACTGAATTCACTGACATGTTTAAAAAACATATAAGAGAGGGTCGTATGTAAATGACGATAACAATGACAAGCTGAAGATACCGGGTTGGCAGATTTCTGTTTGCTGCTTTCGACTTGTAATTAAGAGCCCGACATTTTGTGTAGCGTTTTCAATGGCTGCTCTAATCAGCAGTTGGATAATATCCGGGTTCTTGCCGTACCATGTTGCGCACGGATGGGTGTCCCTGCATGCACCTCCTTTGGGAAACTCTAAGGCCACACTATGCTGCAGTCTGCACCAGATCTACATATGCATTTGACGACCGACTGCTACTTTTCTACTTTAGGCCTCTCATTACCAACATTAAAAAACACATAGCTATGTTTCTCACTTTAACCCCCTGTGCACTAGAGGTGGTTTCCTTGGAGATAAAATGATTAAATAAATAAATAAACGCATAAACCCGGTTAAATATTAGAGAAATATATATTTTAAAATTATATTCTTGTAACGGTCGTGCGTTGGAGAGTAGGGACATCGGAGTGCCGAGTTCCAATTCCGCTTTTCCCTCCCGCTATGAGTTAAATAGCAGGATAGATTGGGTTCTATAGCCTTAGTTGGCAACCAGTCTATTGGATAAAATAATGGCAATGTGTTGCAGGAAAATCTTCTGCGCAGTCTGTCAAGTCTCTATCGAGACATAATCGCTATAACGATACATGATCGCCCTAGCGTGTATCACGTATGGTACTTAACTGACTGGCTTTTTAAAATGCGGTTTAATCAAAATCACACAAATTAATATTTAAACTATGTCACATGAAATCAGTTATAGAAGTAGATTCAATAGAACATACATAACGAAAGCAAATTTCTACAAGTTTCGATCGGCATTCACAAAGTGTAGAACAGAAGAGGACCCAACAAGCAGACTGCGATCGGAGTCTTCACCCGATTTGTTACCCTAGCATCCAGGGCAGAAAAATCAGCAGCTGCTAAAAGAAGTGAAGGCAGCAAGATTCGACGCCGACAGTCGGCCGACTGTGTTTGGCAGTAAGCACTGAAGATGGGGCGCGGAAACGAGAGAGAGAGAGAGAGAGGAATAGGTTATGGTTAACACAATGCCACAATTAAAGTTAATCCCGGCACACGTACATGCAAGGGGTACCAGGTATTGTCGGAACACTTTCGTGTAGTACTTACTAAAGACAATAAGCTTCTATTGATATGTTTGGCTTACCCACAATTTAAATGTATTAAGCAGTCACTCATCATTTATCCATCACACCCAGATGGTGCATAGGGCGGCAACTTTGTTGCTGTTTCTGTAACAAACTGTTTTTTACGGGGAAGGATTGTTAGCCCTGGAGGACCGGTGGACCATTCTTGGTCCTTAGGTTTACAGCACTTGGTATTCCCCAAATGGTCACCCATTTAAGTACTGACCAGACTCTATGTTGCTTAACTTCGGTGATCGGACGGGAACCGGTGTATTCAACACGATATAGCCGTAGACATTAAGAGGTAACTACAGAACAACAAAAAATCTAGGGAGACTGCAGAATAGCTCGGCCGAAATGTTTTTATGGCTAAATAAAATCAATAGTTTGAAAATCTTTTGTAATAAAGAAATATCCAAATTTTACCCAAAAGAATATTGAAAGAATAAAGATGACCGTAGTGCTCATCATTATTGGAGTACTTGGAACTGAAGAAGACGTAAAGAATTGAACATTGAAGGAAGAATTGACACCATCCAGATGTACTCATGATTTGAATGAAACAAGATCATTGTTGGTAGAGGGCCAAGGAGATTTATTGTTCGATGACATCTAACGAAACCTGTCTGTCATTTCTGATGTGAAAATACATATATCTCTGTTTAATTGAGAATTGATTTTCTTTAGCTATACACGGGTCAAGCTCTAGATTTAGAATGGGGACAGTTTTCACGTGATAAAAACCGTTAAGAGAAAGGGTCTCTGCATCGCTTTTCGATTATACGGAAATAACTTTTGACGCAACTATTTCCATATGTAACCGTTCGGTGTAAAACTATATTTTCTCTTTCATTATTAATATTCGAACGAAAAATATTATTTTCTTAATTAAAAATGCAATTTAACAGAAATATTCTATCTCAAAACACATTTTCTATTTTTATTAGTAATTGAAAATTTTACAGGAACAAAAGAAATCTATATTTTTTGTTTTTAACCTTACTAATCGCCTTATACACTTACTGTACACGACTGATTCAGATGCAAACGAGTATTGATATCTACGAATGATGTTGCAAAATAGAGATGTTCTATGTTATGTAGGACTACATTGCTAGGATCGTAACAGCAATCGCAGATGACATTGTATTGATGACAGACACAGAAAAAAACTACAAGGTCTCTTAGATGAAACGGGAAAAAGACTAGCGACTGACTGCAAAATATTGTTACAAAAGAAAATAGCCTATTTAGCAACTCGGAATTAGAGATGTGAAGAATAAGCAAGTGCCGAATTGTATGTCTCTGGTATATTTTTTTAAAAGAGGATAGAAAACATATTAGCGAAATCTGAACAAACGTAAGATTAAATAAAAATGCGTTCTAAAAACTAAACAAAGTAAAAGAAACAGGAAAGTCTTCATAAGAATGAAAGAAAAGAGTTCAAAAATTCTATGTGACATCCATCCTCTTGTATGTTTGTTAATGCTGGACGATCTCTCCACAGCTGTAGAGAAAACTGAAGACAATACAAATATGATTCTACAGAAGGATATTGAGAATTCCATAGACGAAGCTAGTAAGTAACGAAGAAGCTTTTAAAAATGACAACAATAACACTTATAATCCGAATCAGAAAGAGAGCTGAAATTGCTTGGACACTTAATGAGGAAGGAGGGCTTGGAGAAATTGATACTCACAGGATATATAGCGAGAGAGATAGGAGAAGGTAGCAAGCCGCCAAACTGACACGCTTGCTGCAAATGGAGTGCGGAATGGGCGGGCGTTATGTTTGTTATATAAAGGTTGCTAATTTGATTGGGAAAAGAAGAATTGGAATAGAAAGAATATTTCTATTCCAATTCTTCTTTCAGTCTAGAATTTGAAAAAAATATCAAAGTAAAAGTTACCATGTCGCGATTTGTTTGTCAAGACATAGCGACAGGGCAGTGACAAAAAGTGATTAAAGACGAATACGAACGGTTAAAAAAGATGTCGAAAGAAGCTGAATTTAATAATGGATATTCCGCGGCTTACAAAAACAAACCAACCGCCTGATTAGTGTTGAAATTTATCGCAGCAATAAAAATGAATGGGAATAGTCTGTTAATTAGAATTTTTATTGGATGCTTTGTCTTTCATCTTTGATTAAAATATGGCTGCCAAATTTAGATTGATGCTCCTGTTATATATTTTGAGAATCTTGATAAAATCCATAGAAGAATCTGCAATGTTATTATTCAGGACCTGGCATCTTGGTTTCAGTTCTTTCCCATTGCCATAAAGTAGATTCCCTGTGCCTTCCTATAATACTTTCATTGTAATAATTCTGACGAACTTTCCTCTGTGGCACCTAAGCTTAATGAACTTAAACACAGTATTAGATTGTTGGCAAGGTATCACCATCAGGCGTCACGGCCAGCAGCCTAAGCAAGACTTAATATTATAACCGATAGAAATCAAGATAGAACAAAGGCGAAGACAATTCTTTTGAAAACTACGCAATATCGATTTTCAAAGAAGAATATGTAATTGTATTGGTCCGGACTTGCCATGAAAGCTTCATACCCTTTCCCACCGCTATAGCGAAGTTTCTATAAATACTTTTCTATAAATACTTTCATGGTTTTTGTCTATATTTCCTTAAGGACACATGGCCTAGTGGATATAGACGTTGGTTAGTTCCAGACTTAACTCTTAGAGTTGTGAGTTCAATACCAGGCTACAACAGTGGTGAACAAATAACTTGCATTTTTAGAGGGAGATAACTCATGACTCCCAATCAAGGCTTCACAAGGAATAGAGTTCATATACCCCAGTGATTGCAATAGCACCTGAAGAAAGCCGGACCGTACAACGGCCGAAACGTCGTACAAATGGCAACAAAGATGAGGACAATAGTCCGAATAATGTAAATAATTTCATGGTAATTGTTGTGATGAACTTTCTGTTACGGTACGTATATTTTACTAATTTATGAAGTATTATATTAGAGGCAAGGTTTCATCATTTTACAGGCGAAATGGATAGATAAGTTCTATGCTAACTGTTTTCTTCTAAAGAGACCTATCGATCACACTTCGAGAACACTATTACCAGCGGAAAAAAATATTCACAATTTGAGAAAGAGGCTTTAGGGATCATATTTGCTGTAACCAGATTTCACAGGTACATTTACGGAACACATTTCACTCTGTAGACTGATCATAAACCGTTGTTAACAATATTCGGTTTGAACAAAGGCTTACCAACATACACAGCAAACAGACTGTTACGATGGAGTACCGTATTACTAAATTACTTCAAATTGAAATACCTGCCTTCAAACAACGTTGGACATGCAGACGGGTTGTCAAGATTGTTACCAAAGAATAATGAACCACTGAAAGATTCATTAATAGCTGCACTACAATCAGAAGGCAAATGAGAACAGCACTGAGAAACGCAGTACATGAGCTGCCAGTGACGTTACTAGAAATTAGAAACGATGCAGAAAGGTACGATTTCATTAAAACTACAAAGAAAAAATACAAAAAAGGGACAAAAGTCTCTCTGACAGTTTTCCGCTTTGCGACAACGTATAATGAGAGAGTCATAATACCTAAGACACTGCAAAAAAGGATACTAAAGAATTTCTCTATGAGACATCGTGGAAAAAATCGTATGAAAGCTTTAATGATAAGCTAACTTTATTGGAAGAACATGGATGAAGACATCACATAAATAGTAGAAACATGTAAGGGTTGCGCTCTAGCTGCCAGGGCACCCCTAATAATACAAAAACCTTGGCCGAAAATTGATCGACCATGGTCGAGGATCCACGTAGATTATACGGGACCTATAGACGGATTTTATTATTTAATCAGAGTAGACAGCTACAGTAAGTGGCCGGAAGTTTTTCATGACAAGAATCCAACGGCAGAAAATACTATTAACTGCCTACATAAACTGTTCGCAAGGTTCGGGGTAATGTATTATCTGGTAACAGACAACGGAACACAATTTACGTCCACAGACTTCCAGGAGTTAAAAAAACTCCACCGTATCACCCACGTTCGAATAGTCAAGCTGAGAGATTTGTTGACAGCCTAAAAAGAGCGTTAAAAAAGGCATACCCACAGAGAAAACATTGCAACAGTTCCTACGGGTGTATAGGAGTACTCCGAATAACAACACTCCATCAGGCTGTCACCGGCGGAGGTGATTTTTGCGAGAAAAATAAAATCTGTATTCGATAAATTACTGCCAAAGCAAAACAAAAAATAGCCAACGTTATTCGTACCGAAGAGGACCTTCAGACCAGGAGAAAGATTATGTTATAAAATGTTTAAAAACAATATGTTCTACTGGGAAGCCGGTACGATAACTAATTGGATCAGAAATATGTTATGCATGATTTAAGAAGGCAGATAAATCAAATAAAGAAAAGGCGGTTGGAAGAAACCAACACGTCACCACAAGAAGAAGAAACAATGGACACGATCTTTGATACATTCAAGTTGCAAAGACCCCAAACAGTGCTGGAAACTAGAAAATCTGATAGGAAAAGAAAATTCACCAAACTGTTGATGATAAATCATAAAAGAAAGAGATATTAAAGCTTCCTCCATAGAGAAAGAAAAAAAATTAAGAGTGGGGTGTTATGGTGGCATCACCCATTACAACGGATTGAACTCTTCCTACAACTACATATACTTCCTCTCACAGAGAGAGGTGGCAGATAGATAGATAGATAGATAGATAGATAGATAGATAGATAGAATGAAAGAAAAAGAAAGAAATGAATGAGATAGATAGATAGAATGAGATAGATAGATAGATAGATAGGAATAGAATGAGATAGATAGATAGATAGATAGGAATGAATGAGATAGATAGATAGGAATAGAATGAGATAGATAGATAGATAGATAGATAGATAGATAGATAGGAATGAATGAGATAGATAGATAGATAGGAATAGAATGAAGTAGATAGATAGATAGGAATAGAATGAGATAGATAGATAGATAGATAGATAGATAGATAGATAGGAATAGAATGAGATAGATAGATAGGAACAGACTGAGATAGATAGATAGATAGATATAGACAGACTGAGATAGATAGATAGATGGAGTAGATAGATAGATATGAACAGACTTAGATAGATAGATATAGACAGACTTAGATAGATAGATAGACAGACTTAGATAGATAGATAGATAGATGTAGACAGACTGAGATAGATAGATAGATAGATAGATAGATAGATAGATAGATATGAACAGACTGAGATAGATAGATAGATAGATAGATAGATATGAACAGACTGAGATAGATAGATAGATAGATAGATGAACAGACTGAGATAGATAGATAGATAGATAGATAGATAGATAGATATGAACAGACTGAGATAGATAGATAGATAGATAGATATATGAACAGACTGAGATAGATAGATAGATAGATAGATATATATATAGATAGATAGATAGATAGATAGATATGAACAGACTGAGATAGATAGATAGATAGATAGATATGAACAGACTGAGATAGATAGATAGATAGATATGAACAGACTGAGATAGATAGATAGATGGATAGATAGATATGAACAGACTGAGATAGATAGATAGATAGATAGATAGATAGATAGATAGATAGATAGATAGATAGATAGATATATATAGATAGATAGATAGATAGATGGACAGACAGGATAGATAGATAGATAGATATGAATGAATAGATAGATAGATAGATAGATAGATAGATAGATAGATAGATAGATAGATAGATAGATAGATAGATAGATATATATATATATATAGATAGATAGATGCTTGGACAGACTGAGATAGATAGATAGATGGACAGACTGAGATAGATAGATAGATGGACAGACTGAGATAGATAGATAGATGGACAGACTGAGATAGATAGATAGATAGACAGACTGAGATAGATAGATAGATAGACAGACAGAAGGATAGATAGATAGATGGACAGACTGAGATAGATAGATAGATGCTTGGACAGACAGAGATAGATAGATAGATATAGACAGACAGGATAGATAGATAGATAGACAGACTGAGATAGATAGATAGATACTTAGACAGACTGAGATAGATAGATAGATATGAACAGACTGAGATAGATAGATATATAGACAGACAGGATAGATAGATAGATATGAACAGACTGAGATAGATAGATAGATGTAGACAGACAGATAGATAGATAGATATGGACAGACTGAGATAGATAGATAGATGTAGACAGACTGAGATAGATAGATAGATATGAACAGACTGAGATAAATAGATGAGTGAGACAGACTGAGATAGATAGATAGATGTAGACAGACTGAGATAGATAGATAGATAGACAGACTGAGATAGATAGATAGATGGACAGACTGAGATAGATAGATAGACAGACAGACTGGGATAGATAGATAGATGGACAGACTGAGATAGATAGATAGATATAGACAGACTGAGATAGATAGATAGATATAGACAGACTGAGATAGATAGATAGACAGACAGGATAGATAGATAGATAGACAGACTGAGATAGATAGATAGATATGAACAGACTGAGATAGATAGATAGATATAGACAGACTGAGATAGATAGATAGATACTTAGACAGACTGAGATAGATAGATCAGCGGAGAGCGAGATAGACAAAGATTGCTAAGACTGTTACTGTACGACTATTACGAGTCCCAGTTATAGTATTACTTCCTAACCCGTATTTATTCGTTCCACTGACAGAGTTCCAACTATTTGTATTTTGCTGTATTTTATATATATATATATATATATATATATATATATATATATATATATATATCGTTATTTCCTATCTTAGTTGTTATGTTATTTCCTGCTGGACTCTTAACAGGATCCACAACACTCAGTGACTTGGCCGAAATATTTCAGCATTCGCTTCTCCTAGCTAGAAACTCTAAAAATAAAAATATGATTTTTTTGCCAACTTGAAACCCTATTTTTACCCAGGAAAATGATTCAAATGGGACTGTCATTATGTTGTCTGTTCCATTTGAAAATATGTCACAACAACTGTATTATAATATTAAAATTATGAATGTGTCTCTTAGATTTTCGACATGCCACACTATGTTATGAACGGAGTCGAGATATAATAACCAATTTCCATTTGCTGCCATTCTTTCATTCTTATACTTCGATTTTCTGTCATTCCATCATTTTAAGTATTGATCGTTTGTCTCCAACCCCCACGACAGATAGGCACGCACGTTCACCCGACTGTACCGTCGCTGGGCGTCGATGTAAATGACATTACTTGCCTGCCAAGAGGAGATTTGTAATCCAATGTTGCCATTTTGATGGGATTTTTTTTTCTGTTCTGTTCTCTCATATTTTTTCTCTCGTAAAATAATCTTTTTAATTTCTTTTATTTTACATCATGTTTTCACGCTTTCTTCTTCCCTTCCATTTTTATTTCTCGGATCCACACATCATTGGTGCTTCTACATTTTTTGTTCTTTCTTTCTTGATTATTATTTACATTTATAAACCTTTTTATTGATTTTTTTCTTGTGGGGTGAGTTGTTATTATTTACTAATAGTGTTTTAACGACAGGATAAGATGGCGGATTTCACTCGATATCAATCCTGAGAAAGATTCTTCAATAATGCACTAGTCTCTACTGGGTTGTCCCTGATCGTAATAATGCGATATTCTGCATGTTTCTTTTTAGTTTTATTTGCATTCAAAACTCTGTTCCGGGATCTCCGGGTCGGTCGTTGATAATAATGAATACACTGTCAACTTTATATTTACGCCATTATTGCAATATTAATCTAAACTTATTTATAAATGAAACTTTGTGTGTGTGTGTGTGTGTGTGTGTGTGTGTGTGTGTGTGTGTGTGTGTGTGTGTGTGTGTGTGTTTGTGTGGGTGTGGGTGTGTCTGTGTCTGTGTGTGTGTGTGTGTCCGTTACCTATAGACTCCGAAACGGCTGAACCGATTGTCTTGAAAATTTACACAGTTGTACTATAAACGTCGGTGAGTGATCTTAGCTAGGTTTTGTGTCGAGGTACCCCCGATAAATATCGAAAATCGAGAATCGAAAAAATCGGGTTATAGAAGGAGTGGTCCGATTTTAATCAAATTTGATACACTCATAGACAAAGACATAAGAAACGATATTCAGAGGTTTCAAGGTTGCAGTTGTTGTTTTGTTTTTCTTGTTTTTGTTTTCAACAGTTTTGTTAGTTCCAGGACAAGATTATGATATTTTCCAATTTCTATTTTTTGTTTTCTTTTGCCTAGGCACCAACCCCCGCACTCTGCTATCTCAGCTACGCCTACGATATGGAAAATCCCTTTCATTTTCGTGACTATTACCGAATCTCACTTTCACGCTTTTATAAATTTCTCAGTTTTAATCACAAAGTCCATGTTTATTGTTTTTATTCCTGCATCTAATATTTTTTATTAGATTGCCTTCTTCTTCTTCTTCTTCTTCTTCTTCTTCTTCTTCTTCTTCTTCTTCTATGTGCCCTGTCACTTCAGGACGTAGGCGATCATGGCTTTCTACGTCTCCCTATCCCTGGTGGCTCTTAGCACGCTTTCTTCTGTTACACCACCCGAACCCCGTTCTGCCATCCACTAGCTCAAGCCCATAAATCTAGAATATAAATGTATAGAAACTAGCGTGGCCACAAAATGAAGGATCAGTTTATATATTGATTATAATATAGATTTGACCCCCTACTTTATATCCACATTATAATTTCTTATAAACAGTTGGCATATATCTTCTTCTTCTATGTGCCCTATCCTTTCAGGACGTAGGCGATCATGGCTTTCCACGTCTCCCTATTCCTGGTGGCTCTTAGCACGCTTTCTCCTGTTACACCATGCAACTCTCGTTCCATCATCCACCTGATTAGGCCCTTCAAATATGTTATCCGTTGTTTTCCCCTGTCTCTTTTTCCCCTCTATCTGGCCTGTTAGTATCAGGTTCTCTAAGCCTTCCTTCCTCATTGCATGTCCCAAGAACTTTAGCTGTCTCTTCCTGATGCTCAGTATCAATTTCCTTTTTGTTTCCATCATTTCTAGGACCTCATCTTTGTTCACATGCTCGATCCATGATATTCGCAGCATCCTTCTGTAAAACCACATTTCAGCTGCTTCAAGTTTTTCCTTCATCTTTGATGATATTGTCCAGCATTCACTGCCATATTGAAGAACTGACACCACCTAGCAATCCAGTTCCCTCTTCTTTCTTTCGAGCGACAAAGCGAAACTAGGCCAGTTGAACAGTTCCCGGTGAGTAACTGTTTCGACTTTCTACTTTTCTGCATTCTGTGTGAAATAATTTGCCTTTACAGTCGTATTTCTGCCATTAACAAAGACGATATTTGCTTTTTTTCTGGGTTTGTTCATTTCTACTTTAATCTAATATATAAGGAAACATTTGTTCTGACAGAGGCGCTATTACGAGAAGGTAGACTTTTCTTTTCAAGTATTCTATGCGTAAACGTTCACGGCTGCGACAGTTTCAGCTTTTTTTTTCAGTTTTCTGGGGACAGTTATCTTTAGCTATTTTCATTCATCGTGTTGTTTTAAGTAGCATTTGGGAATGAAAAGATGTGTGCGAAAGAAGAAAAAGTCTGCTGAGTTGGTTAGGGTTAGGGTTAAACAAATAAAATTCACACCGAAAAGGATAGCTACTGCTAATTTGTTTGTTTGTTTGCTTGCTTGCTTTTTTTTTTTCGGTGGGGGGACTGTATGCATATCCAGCAAATAAAAATGTAGCGATTGCTAGTTTCTATCCCCACAATGGTGTTGTTTCTTTTACACTGGGCTTACGGCCATATCACGTTGAATACACCGGTTCTTCCTCGATCACCGAAGTTAAGCAACGTTGAGCATGGTCAGTACTTAGATTGGTATCCGCTTGGGAATACCAGGTGATGTAAGCGTTTAGTGACTGATGTGCGTTGTGGTGCAGTGGATATCGGCTCGGAAAGAGAAATCGGTGAGCCGAGTTCGAATTGCAGTTGAATACCCTGCATTCACTTAAGCACTGGTACTTTTGGGAAAGGTATTAATCCGTCCCTTCCCTCCAGTTATGGGTTAAATAACAGCGTAGGACTTGGGGACCCAGCCCTTAAAAACAAATCCCAGTTAATCTTGATACTCGAAAAAAATTATTACTAGACACAAAAACTTATATGAAAAAAGCATCAATTGTTGAAAGAAAAAGGTATTACCAGCAATAAATAAATAAAATTTAGTTGGCAATAAATGACCCGCCGAGGTGTTAATATGCCATAAAAACAAACCAACCAGATCTTTTACACTGCTATCTCTTTCTGATCTGTCTTGAAATGTCTGGTTTGCCCTATTTCGAAATACTCATTTTTTTTTCTCTTTGAATACCGTCCATGATTATGAATACTCTTGATTCTTCTTTTCTCTTTGCATGTAGACTGTAAGAGTGGAGAGCCTTGTTCATTGTAATTAACATACTGTATATAACTTTATTACAACTTCTTTTTATTCGATGTCAGTTTAATTTATTCTTTCGAAATAATTTTTCTTTATTCATTTATTTTTTGTTTTTGTTTTTTGTTTTTGTTTTTTTTTTGTTGTTTTTTGTTTTTGTGAAGTTGTATTCCAAACCTTTATTTTGTTTCTAGCGGTCATTTCTACTTAATTCCCGAAGTGATGTTTTATCTGACATTTTAATTCCATCTGTTGTCACGAGATTTCGCTGATGCCATCTTTAGTATTGCAAATATTTCTATGCGGAATTCTATTTTGATATCTTCACACGATCTCAGATAATCACCATGTTTTCGAAATAGGTATTAACGGCTAAAAGTTCTTTAGTTCGACTGCCAGTTGCCCAAAATGTTTTATTCATATTTACAACGTTTCCTAGCAATCTATGTTAGATTGTGATGCACTTTGCTGATCTTTTTTGCCATTCCACATCCTGTTTTCTTTCTTTGTTTTCTTATATTTTTCCAAGTTTTCCTCTCTTACATTTTTATTCTCTCTTTCCTTTCTCTTCTTCTTTCCAACTTTCATTTTTCTGACTCTTTTCCTGTACTATTATTATTATTATTATTATTATTATTATTATTCCAATAGCATTCCTCATTCCACTTATTATTTTTGCTTCCTTCTCTAATTCTTTCTGATATTTTCTGTTTATATTTTCCATTTTCTTAATTCTTCAAGATTTTCCATATTTCAATGTTCCTTCCCCTTTCCTTCCACTTATTATTATTATTATTATGTCATTTTTCATCATATTTCGATTTCTGCTTTGGTCTCACTACCAACCAAGTCTGCGGGGAGACCTAAGGCAGGTAGTGACGTGTTGTTATGGCTCCATTTCATGTTTTTCTATCTTCCCTATCATCCTCAGCATTACATAGATAAAGTTTTCCTTAGTGTGTGGGCTGTACTTAATAAGACAATTTTTTGTATGTCTCTTAAGCTGGGGTTTCCAGGGATTCTTTCAATGTGTTGTTTTGTTCCATTTTTTATCATTCCAAGTGCACCTACTATCACTGGCACAACTCTTGTTTTCAATTTCCACATTTTTTCTATTTCAATTTCCAGGTCTTTATATTTTGACAGTTTTTCAAATTCCTTGATTGCTATGTTACAATCCGCTGGACAAGCCATATCAATTAATAGACAAGTTTTCTCCTTCTGGTTTTTAACAATAATGTCTGGCCTGTTTGCTTCAATTTTTCTGTCTGTGTAGATGGTGTAATCCCATAGAATGGTTACATCTTCTATTTCTGTAACCGGTGCTGGATGATGTTCATACCAGTGTTTGTTTACAGCTTTTCCATAATGTTTGCACATTGTCCAATGTAAATATTGCCCAACTCTATCGTGGCGATTTTTATATTCGTTTGGGGCAAGCACAGAACACCCTGAGATTAGGTGGTCTATTGTTTCTTGATGTTTATCACAAAACCTGCATTTTGGATCCATATTATTATGCATAATATTTGCCTGAAAGTTTCTCGTGAAAAGACTTTGGTCTTGTGCTGCAAGTATAAATCCTTCAGTTTCAGACTTTAATCCAGATGCACGTAACCATCGATGAGTATTAACTTTGTCAACATTGGATTTATTGGCACGTTCTGGATATTGGCCATGCAGAGGTTTGTCTTGCCAGCGCTGTTTCATCTTTTCAAGAGCTTTATCTTTGGCTTTCATTTTCATATTTTTTGCCGCAATAGTTGGTTCTTGGCTTCTGTTTTGCTTTTCTACAGAATCTACTAACTGTAAATCTTGTTTGAATTTACTGCCTTCTTTTATTATTGAATATTTTTTCTTTCTTTCTTCATGTTGCCTTACTAATTGTATCATCCAATCCTTTGTTGTTTCTATGTATGTTAGTAAGCCAATAGTTGTTGTCTTGTATGACAATTCCAGCTGAATAAGACCCCTTCCACCTTCTTTACGGGGTATGTATAGACGGTCTACATCAGCCTTTGGATGATGCATCTTATGCTTAGAAAGAAGCTTTCTTGTTTTAGCATCCATTCGTCTGATGTCGTTTAGAGTCCAGTTTAAGATGTTGAAGCTATATTGGACAACTGGGATTGCAAGGCTATTAATGGCCATAACTCTATTCTGTGAATTTAATTCAGTTTTTAATATCATTCGTAGCCTTCTATAGTACTCTTTACGCACTATTTCTTTCATTTTTTTATGGTGAATGTTTTCGCTCTCATTTACACCTAGGTATTTATAAGCTTCTTCTGGTTTCAATTCTTTTATTGTTACAGCAGGGTCTAGGCTAATTGAGGATGTTTCTTGTATTGATCCACGTAAAACTGTAGCTTTAGCACATTTATTCAAATTAAATTTCATTCCAATGTCTTCGCTGAAGCATTTTACAGTTTGCAGAAGACCTTCCAGCTCATTATCATTCTTAGCATATAACTTTAAGTCATCCATGTAAAATAGATGGCTTATTTTCTTTTGGCCTATTTTATAACCACATTCTGTCTTATTAAGTTGACTGGTTATTGCTATTAATGATATGCAGAATAGTAAGGGAGATAAAGAATCACCTTGAAATATACCTCTTTTGATGTTTATTTCATCAGACTTATAGGTTCCATTTATATGATTGTGGTAAAGGGTTGTTTTCCATATAGACATGCACTGTTTGATGAAATTGATGATGACGGGCGATATCTTGTATATATTTAAAGTTTATTATTATTATTTATTATTATTATTATTATTATGTCATTTTTCATCATATTTCGATTTCTGCATTGGTCTCACTACCAACCAAGTCTGCGGGGAGACCTAAGGCAGGTAGTGGCGTGTTGTTATGACTCCATTTCATGTTTTTCTATCCTCCCTATCATCCCCAGCATTACATAGATAACGTTTTCCTTAGTGTGTGGGCTGTACTTAATAATACAATTTTTTGTATATCTCTTAAGCTGGGGTTTCCAGGGATTCTTTCAATGTGTTGTTTTGTTCCATTTTTTATCATTCCAAGTGCACCTACTATCACTGGCACAACTCTTGTTTTCAATTTCCACATTTTTTCTATTTCAATTTCCAGGTCTTTATATTTTGACAGTTTTTCAAATTCCTTGATTACTATGTTACAATCCGCTGGACAAGCCATATCAATTAATAGACAAGTTTTCTCCTTCTGGTTTTTAACAATAATGTCTGGCCTGTTTGCTTCAATTTTTCTGTCTGTGTAGATGGTGTAATCCCATAGAATGGTTACATCTTCTATTTCTGTAACCGGTGCTGGATGATGTTCATACCAGTGTTTGTTTACAGCTTTTCCATAATGTTTGCACATTGCCCAATGTAAATATTGCCCAACTCTATCGTGGCGATTTTTATATTCGTTTGGGGCAAGCACAGAACAGCCTGAGATTAGGTGGTCTATTGTTTCTTGATGTTTATCACAAAACCTGCATTTTGGATCCATATTATTATGCATAATATTTGCCTGAAAGTTTCTCGTGAAAAGACTTTGGTCTTGTGCTGCAAGTATAAATCCTTCAGTTTCAGACTTTAATCCAGATGCACGTAACCATCGATGAGTATTAACTTTGTCAACATTGGATTTATTGGCACGTACTGGATATTGGCCATGCAGAGGTTTGTCTTGCCAGCGCTGTTTCATCTTTTCAAGAGCTTTATCTTTGGCTTTCATTTTCATATTTTTTGCCGCAATAGTTGGTTCTTGGCTACTGTTTTGCTTTTCTACAGAATCTACTAACTGTAATTCTTGTTTGTATTTACTACCTTCTTTTATTATTGAATATTTTTTCTTTCTTTCTTCATGTTGCCTTACTAATTGTATCATCCAATCCTTTGTTGTTTCTATGTATGTTAGTAAGCCAATAGTTGTTGTCTTGTATGACAATTCCAGCTGAATAAGACCCCTTCCACCTTCTTTACGGGGTATGTATAGACGGTCTACATCAGCCTTTGGGTGATGCATCCTATGCTTAGAAAGAAGCTTTCTTGTTTTAGCATCCATTCGCCTGATGTCGTTTAGAGTCCAGTTTAAGATGTTGAAGCTATATTGGACAACTGGGATTGCAAGGCTATTAATGGCCATAACTCTATTCTGTGAATTTAATTCAGTTTTTAATATCATTCGTAGCCTTCTATAGTACTCTTTACGCACTATTTCTTTCATTTTTTTATGGTGAATGTTTTCGCTCTCATTTACACCTAGGTATTTATAAGCTTCTTCTGGTTTCAATTCTTTTATTGTTACAGCAGGGTCTAGGCTAATTGAGGATGTTTCTTGTATTGATCCACGTAAAACTGTAGCTTTAGCACATTTATTCAAATTAAATTTCATTCCAATGTCTTCGCTGAAGCATTTTACAGTTTGCAGAAGACCTTCCAGCTCATTATCATTCTTAGCATATAACTTTAAGTCATCCATGTAAAATAGATGGCTTATTTTCTTTTGGCCTATTTTATAACCACATTCTGTCTTATTAAGTTGACTGGTTAGTGCTATTATTATTATTATTATTATTGTGGATTCCGGGTTTATTATTATTATTATTATTATTATTATTATTATTATTATTATTATTATTGTGGATTCCGGGTGAGGAACCGAAGAAAATAATCAACAACAAAAACAGATATTGAGATAGAAAACTTGGTTATATTGAACGTAATATACAAACTTGAACTCAGGAATACTTAGCAAATCCAGGAATACTATTAGAAATAAATATATACAAGTCTTGTCCTGAAGTTGTTGGAAATAGTATATCTGAGTGGAGCTCAGAGCTAATCTGACTTCTGACGAGGTAGTCTCTGGGTAACTTCGGTATCTCTTGGTAACTTACATATCAGTTCCGGTACTCTCCGATAACTCTATGGCAGCAGTATATGTATACTCAGTTGAGTCCATTATCATATACAAAGGGGTGATCCCACAACAATTGTTATTATTAGTTTTTCTTTATTATATTATTTTCTTATTTTTCCCTCTTTTATTTCCATCTCTTTTTCATATATTTCTCATTCTTTTTTTTTTATTTTTCCTCTTCTGTTATTTTTCCTTCCTCTTCTTTTTCCTTCTGCTTTCATTTTTATTTCTCTTTTTATCTTTTTTAAATTATCGTTTTTATTCCCCTCTTTCCTTAATTTCTGTATTTTTCCTTTTCTTATTCCTCTTTATTTTCTCAACCTCTCTCTCTCTCTTGTTCTCCTGTTCTCTTTCCTTATAATTCATTTTCAACTTTTTTTTAATCATTTTTTCTTTCTCTTCAACTCTTCTCTTTATTCACGAAACCCTTCACAATTACATTTTCACTTTCTTTACTTTCTCACTCTCTTTTTTCTTCTCTTGGCGACGACATTATTCTTTAATTTATATTTTAATCCAAAATTCAATATGCCGTGAGTTTGTTAGAGAAAATGACATATTTTAAATTAAATATATTTCCTGCCTTCCCTGCCGGTTTCATTTTTATGCCTACAATAAAATTAATAATTGAATTGCTTTTGCTGGCTTTCATCTCACTGGTCGTCAAACTTCATTGTCAAGTGTTCTTTCTTTTTTTTATTATGATTATGATTATTATTGATTAATAATTTTATCTTCACAATTATACTTTTATGTTTTATTGTTGTTATTAGTGCCATCATCAACGCTTATAATTATTTTTATTCTTGTCATTTGGATTAGTAATTGATATTGTCGTTAGCTTTTCTATTTTAATTTTTTATACTTTTTGTTGAATTTATAATTCTGTCACCATTTCGCACGTCGATATTTCCCGCTAATAGGATTAGTATTTTTTGTTAGAACGTTTTTATTTTTGTTTTTTCGATTAAGATTGCTGTAATTATTACGTTCAAGGTTATTATTTTATTTCTGATGCAGTAATTTAGAAAATCATTACTAATACAATCACTATTATTTCTTTTTCCTCGTTGATTTAATCGCTCTTGTACCTTCGTGAATGACCATTATACAAGTGGTTGTCTGGTGTCTATAGTTAGGAATCAAGTGAAATAGGTCTTCCCGAACTCATTATTATTATTATTATTATTATTATTATTATTATTATTATTATTGTGTCATTTTTCATCATGTTTCGATTTCTGCTGTAGTCTCACTACCAACCAAGTCTGCGGGGAGACCTAAGGCAGGTCGTGGCGTGTTGTTATGACTCCATTTCATGTTTTTCTATCTTCCCTATCATCCCTAGCATTAAATAGATAAAGTTTTCCTTAGTGTGTGGGCTGTACTTAATAAGACAATTTTTTGTATATCTCTTAAGCTGGGGTTTCCAGGGATTCTTTCAATGTGTTGTTTTGTTCCATTTTTTATCATTCCAAGTGCACCTACTATCACTGGCACAACTCTTGTTTTCAATTTCTACATTTTTTCTATTTCAATTTCCAGGTCTTTATATTTTGACAGTTTTTCAAATTCCTTGATTGCTATGTTACAATCCGCTGGACAAGCCATATCAATTAATAGACAAGTTTTCTCATTATTATTATTATTATTATTATTATTATTTCTGTTCAGTGTAATCTTTGTGGGGTCATTATCTGAAACTTAGGTTAAGCAAGATAGTACATGTATGAATTTTATTGCACAAATTATGAAGTTAAATTATACTTTTTCTTTTCTTTTTCTTTTTCTTTTTTTTTTTTTAACCATTTCCCCCTAAGCAAGGCGTAATCGCTACAAGTGTGCAGTGAGTTAGAGCAAAAAAAACAAAACTGGGTACATGGGGCATTGAAGAAAGGATAAAAGATGAATGGGATTCAAGAAGATACAAGATGCTACATTTAAATCTTTGGAGATTGTAGCTATCAGGGAAGTAAGTTTGAGTCTGAGTTTTGTTTAATGACATATCAACCTCTGTGGGTTATTTAATGCTAAAATGGTAGGGTTTTAAGGCAATTTTTAGAGTTCGGTAAAAGTGAGAATGTTAATTTAACCAGATTTTAATGAAAATTCTTTGTTTTTATTCTTTTTTATTTTAAAAAACTGAAAATGTCTTCTAGTTTTATATTCAAAAATGTTTTGCTGAAAATATGTTTTTTCTTTCAAAAATGTGTTATGGTAATCATTTTTTCTTCAAAAATGTATTGTTGGTAATATTTTTTCTTCAAAAATGTATATTTTTCTACAAAAGTCTATTTTTATGTATATATTTCTATAAAAGTGTATTTTATCATTTTATAGTGTTTCAAACCCAGTTTGGAGATTAACTATTTGCCCATAGCTGGGACCCTAACAGGTGCTACCACTCCGAGTCAGGGTGGATCTGGAAACAACAGAAATTAAGAGGTGGTTCCTTGCTCCTCATAACTTCCCGATCAGAGGCCTGACTGCCAGTTGCAGTTTACCGTCATGCCCAGGCCCGGGAAGTAAGTAAACGGAAAGGAATTCCACAGTGTGAGAAAAGAAACTGATGAAATAGAAGTGGCGGTTATACAATATAGAGTTTATATTTTCTTTTATTGATAAGACTCGATAAAAAGTTATGCGCTGTGCACATTTTAATGTCTTTTAATCAAGCATATAATGCTCTTGTTTGTAGCGTTTTTGTTGTAGTTTTTTCTGCTGAAGGTTGTATTTATTATAAGTTTAACAGAAAATTCAATCGTTTTAATGGGTCAAGGTGTTTTAATACGTGTATGTATTTTAATGGGTTAATGTGTTTTAATGGGTCCATGGGTTTTTAATGGGTCAATGAGTTTTTAATGGGTCAGTATGTATTCTTTATTTCAAGATCATTTATCATTAACAGATAAATGTATGTGTTTTATTGGGTTAATATGTTTTTAATGGGTTCATGGGTTTTTTAATGGGTCAGTAAGTTTTTTAAAGGTTTAGTATGTTTTTTTTAAGTTTCAAGATCATTTATCTTTAACAGATAACTTTTATTAGACGTCACAGCTATAATTGTCTGAAGACATTTATTGTTTGTAATCTTTAGCAACTATGTATGGCCAATTACTTGTTATATTTCTCTCAGTATGAATATCAAAATCCCGACATTTGATGTTCATGGCGTTTAATGACTAATTCATGGTGGCGTCTATACCTTTTGACTCTTTCATCGCGCACTGGTTTATGCACTACTGAATTTACGGCATTATGGCGGCCTTCGAATTCTTTTACATAAAGATTATACGACTAGACACTAAGTAATCAATAGATGCTGATTTGGGTTAGATTTTTTATTCATTTCACCCCAAGCAAGGAAATACAGCCACTAAGATACAAGAGGTCTACTGAGTCTGACAGAATATAAATGAAAAAACATGATGAAAGAGAGGGAATAATATAAGAACGGCAATCAAGAAAACAGAAGATAACGATTGATATTGCATTAAAATCTTTCAAGATCAAATCTTCCTGAAAAAAAAACAGAAGGTAGTTTCACAAACGAGAAGTGCAACAGAAGAAACTGTTCGCATAGAACTTACGGTTATAGCTAGCCATTTCAGTTGTAAAATGATGAGATCTTGCCACCAATCTATTACTGCACTTAAATTCATAAAGTCTAGGTATCATAGAGAAGATTTTATGAGAACAATTTCCATGAAAGCACAGCGAAGCTATATTAAGTAGGGGTGAGAAAAGAGACTGAAGACAAGTTGCCAGGCAGCAATAATATTCGAAGCATGGACGGATGTTAACATTCAATTTTTGTCGTTCTGATCACCGTGTCTGTTTGATTAGCGTTGATTCTTCTCTCTATGTGTATTGTAAAGTCGCGTAAAATTGTTACAGATCCTACCTCCGTAAGCGAGTCTAGATGGGATTCACGCCAATTTCTTGCAGTTTCCTTTCCGTAAAAGTTGCAGATTTTCCAATACAGATATTGACCCATTCTGTCATGTTGGGTTTCATATTCAGTCGGTGCCAATAACGTGCCACCTGATACAAGACGGTAAATTGTTTCTGGATATTTATCACAGAATCGGCATTTGGGGCTAGCACAATATTCAGTATACGTAATTGGTAATTTTTAGTAAGCAATCATTAGTCTTGTTCAGTAAGAATAAAACCTTCAGTTTCAGTTTTAACCATCTGCTACACAACAATTGATGGATACGGGGTTTGTCTACATCAGCTTGTTTGGAACGGGCAGAAATTTTGGCCGTGAAGAGATTTAAATTGCCATCGTTTCTTTTTTTTTTTTTAATCATCTCACCCCAAGCAAGGCATTCCACTGCCACTATTGCGCATGGGGCTACATAGGGGAAGGTAAAGAGAAGGAGTGGTTAGACATAGAGAATGTCAGGAGGAAGGTGACAGATGAGTAAGGATAGTGAGGATGAGGGTTGGGCAGATGGGAAGGGTGTTTGATAGAATGGGAGCAGGTTAGTGTGTTAGGAGGTGTCTATTGACCTTACATTTAAACTCCTGGAGATTGTAGCCGTCGGTGAAGCAATCATTTGGAAGAGAATTCCACAGTCGGGAAGTGCGAGGAAAGAAACTGTTGGAGTAGAAGTTACGGCTGCATTTTATCGGTTTCACTGTAAAAGGGTGGGATCTAGAATTTAGTATTTAGTCCGTTGCTATTGGCCTGTGCTTTCTCTTTACGTTTTTACTTCTGTAGGAAGGGTATTAATTATTCGTTGCATTTCTTCACTGACTTGAAATTTCATTTTGAATTTGGTGGCTTTTATTACTCAACAAAGTTTTTTGCTTCTTTCATGTTCTTTGATGTAGTTTATGTTAGAGGTCTTTTTTATTTCCAGGTATACTTGAAGACTAATTTTGTAAGACAGTTCTAGTAAAATAAACTTCTGCATTCTTTGGATCTAGGCACATGCAGAAAGTCTTGAGATGATCTATGCGATGGCAAGTGAGAAGCTTTCTCGTTTTGGGGTCCATTCGTTTGAAGTCAACTATGGTCTAGTTAATGATGTTGAAACTGTATTGCACCCCGGGTAGAGACAGGGTGTTTATGGCTGATATTCTGGTTTTTCGTTGTTGTTATTTTTTGTTCAACTCGGTATTCATTACCAGACACACACGTCTGTATCATTTTTTCTTACTTTCTCCTTCCTTTGGATATGCTGTAGTCCATCTCCGTCACGAATTCCTAAGTAGTTATAGGCTTCTTCTTGTTCTACTTCGCTAATTCTTGCGACAAAAACTAGATATATTGAGCGTGCTTCCGTAATAATCCCTTTATTGAATGTTAAATCTGCACATATATCTAATCCGAAATCTATACCTACGTCGTCACTGAAAGATTTTACAGCATTGAGGAGACCCTTTAACGCATTGTCGGCTTTGGTAAAGAGTTTGAAATCAGGCATATAGAGTAGGCGATTAGATACTTAATTGTGTACTATTTTATCCATAGTTATTCTTCCGTAAGGGGGATTGAGAACAGACAAAACAGAAAGGGTGACTGGACGTCTCTTAGAAAGATTCCTCGTCGGATATCGAGGATGTTGGATATGACAGAGCCTCTGCTATGATTTAGGTTTAATGTCGTTTTCTATATTCCCAGGGTGTGTTTAAGGGAATTCACTATCACCGGTGACTGGACGTCTCTTTGAAAGATTCCTCGTCGGATATCTAGGATGTTGGATATGACAGAGCCTCTGCTGTGATTTAGGTTGAATGTCGTTTTCGATATTCCCAGGATGTGTTTAAGGGAATTCACTATCACCGGTGACTGGACGTCTCTTTGAAAGATTCCTCTTCGCATATCTAGGATGTTGCATATGACAGAGCCTCTGCTGCGATTTAGGTTGAATGTCGTTTTCTATATTCTCAGGATGTGTTTAAGGGAATTCACTATCACCGGTGACTGGACGTCTCTTTGAAAGATTCCCCGCTCGATATATAGGATGTTGCATATGACACAGCCTCTGCTGTGATTTAGGTTGAATGTCGTTTTCTATATTCCCAGGATGTGTTTAAGGGAATTCACTATCAGCGGTGACTGGACGTCTCTTTGAAAGATTCCCCGCTCGATATCTAGGATGTTGCATATGACACAGCCTCTGCTGTGATTTAGGTTTAATGTCGTTTTCTATATACCCAGGATGTGTTTAAGGGAATTCACTATCACCGGTAAGTGGACGTCTCTTTGAAAGATTCCTCGTCGGATATCTAGGATGTTGCATATGACAGAGCCTCTGCTGTGATTTAGGTTTAATGTCGTTTTCTATATACCCAGGATGTGTTTAAGGGAATTCACTATCACCGGTAAGTGGACGTCTCTTTGAAAGATTCCTCTTCGCATATCTAGGATGTTGGATATGACAGAGCCTCTGCTGTGATTTAGGTTTAATGTCGTTTTCTATATTCCCAGGAAATGTTTAAGGGAATTCACTATCACCGGTGACTGGACGTCTCTTTGAAAGATTCCTCGTCGGATATCTAGGATGTTGGATATGACAGAGCCTCTGCTGTGATTTAGGTTGAATGTCGTTTTCTATATTCCCAGGATGTGTTTAAATGAATTCATTATCACCGGTGACTGGACATCTCTTTGAAAGATTCCTCGTCGGATATCTAGGATGTTGGATGTGACACAGCCTCTGCTGTGATTTAGGTTTAATGTCGTTTTCTGTATTCCCAGGATGTGTTTAAATGAATTCACTATCACCAGTGACTGGACGTCTCTTTGAAAGATTCCTCGTCGGATATCTAGGATGTTGCATATGACAGAGCCACTGCTGTGATTTAGGTTTAATGTCGTTTTCTATATTCCCAGTATGTGTTTAAGGGAATTCACTATCACCGGTGACTGGACGTCTCTTTGAAAGATTCCCCGCTCGATATCTAGGATGTTGCATATGACAGAGCCTCTGCTGTGATTTAGGTTTAATGTCGTTTTCTATATTCCCAGGATGTGTTTAAGGGAATTCACTATCAGCGGTGACTGGACGTCTCTTTGAAAGATTCCTCGTCGGATATCTAGGATGTTGCATATGACAGAGCCTCTGCTGTGATTTAGGTTGAATGTCGTTTTCTATATTCCCAGGATGTGTTTAAATGAATTCACTATCACCGGTGACTGGACGTCTCTTTGAAAGATTCCTCGTCGGATATCTAGGATGTTGCATATGACAGAGCCTCTGCTATGATTTAGGTTTAATGTCGTTTTCTATATTCCCAGGATGTGTTTAAATGAATTCACTATCACCGGTGACTGGACGTCTCTTTGAAAGATTCCTCGTCGGATATCTAGAATGTTGGATATAACAGAGCCTCTGCTGTGATTTAGGTTGAATGTCGTTTTCTATATTCCCAGGATGTGTTTAAGGGAATTCACTATCACCGGTAACTGGACGTCTCTTTGAAAGATTCCTCGTCGGATATCTAGGATGTTACATATGACAGAGCCTCTGCTGCGATTTAGGTTGAATGTCGTTTTCTATATTCCCAGGATGTGTTTAAGGGAATTCACTATCAGCGGTGACTGGACGTCTCTTTGAACGATTCCTCGTCGGATATCTAGGATGTTGGATGTGACACAGCCTCTGCTGTGATTTAGGTTTAATGTCGTTTTCTGTATTCCCAGGATGTGTTTAAATGAATTCACTATCACCGGTGACTGGACGTCTCTTTGAAAGATTCCTCGTCGGATATCTAGGATGTTGCATATGACAGAGCCACTGCTGTGATTTAGGTTTAATGTCGTTTTCTATATTCCCAGTATGTGTTTAAGGGAATTCACTATCACCGGTGACTGGACGTCTCTTTGAAAGATTCCCCGCTCGATATCTAGGAAGTTGCATATGACAGAGCCTCTGCTGTGATTTAGGTTTAATGTCGTTTTCTATATTCCCAGGATGTGTTTAAATGAATTCACTATCACCGGTGACTGGACGTCTCTTTGAAAGATTCCTCGTCGGATATCTAGGATGTTGCATATGACAGAGCCTCTGCTGTGATTTAGGTTGAATGTCGTTTTCTATATTCCCAGGATGTGTTTAAGGGAATTCACTATCACCGGTAACTGGACGTCTCTTTGAAAGATTCCCCGCTCGATATCTAGGATGTTGCATATGACAGAGCCTCTGCTGTGATTTAGGTTTAATGTCGTTTTCTATATTCCCAGGATGTGTTTAAGGGAATTCACTATCACCGGTGACTGGACGTCTCTTTGAAAGATTCCTCGTCGGATATCTAGGATGTTGCATATGACAGAGCCTCTGCTGTGATTTAGGTTTAATGTCGTTTTCTATATTCCCAGGATGTGTTTAAGGGAATTAACTATCACCGGTGACTGGACGTCTCTTTGAAAGATTCCTCGTCGGATATCTAGGATGTTGCATATGACAGAGCCTCTGCTGTGATTTAGGTTGAATGTCGTTTTCTATATTCCCAGGATGTGTTTAAGGGAATTCACTATCACCGGTAACTGGACGTCTCTTTGAAAGATTCCCCGCTCGATATCTAGGATGTTGCATATGACAGAGCCTCTGCTGTGATTTAGGTTGAATGTCGTTTTCTATATTCCCAGGATGTGTTTAAGGGAATTCACTATCACCGGTGACTGGACGTCTCTTTGAAAGATTCCTCGTCGGATATCTAGGATGTTGCATATGACAGAGCCTCTGCTGTGATTTAGGTTTAATGTCGTTTTCTATATTCCCAGGATGTGTTTAAGGGAATTAACTATCACCGGTGACTGGACGTCTCTTTGAAAGATTCCTCGTCGGATATCTAGGATGTTGCATATGACAGAGCCTCTGCTGTGATTTAGGTTTAATGTCGTTTTCTATATTCCCAGGATGTGTTTAAGGGAATTCACTATCACAGGTCATTATTATTATCATTTACATTCGTTAGATTTCTGTTATAATATTAAATTGTGGCTTTTAACTCGAAGATCTCTTTTGTAATTCAAAGTTCTTCCCACAATTATTTGCCGGTTTTACAAATGTTTTCAGCTTGATGATTTTTATTCTTCCTCGGATTTATGTTTTTATTTTTATTTTTATTTCTTTTATTCCTAAATGATTTCACAAGAATTTGGGACAATATTCCAAAAATGCCAATGATGACAATAATGAATGCTTCATATCAACAATTTTTTACCCTTCTTATCACGGTTACATTATTCTCCTAAAGATTTTTTTATTATTATTTTTAATTTTGCTCTGTGGTATCTTTGTGCGTTGTTATGCAATATATATCAACTCAGAAAGCGGAATCGAAGAGCCGAGGCTAAATTCCAGTTGAATTCGTTGCATTCATTGACCTGCAAATACCTTTAGGAAATCCGTCGCTTCTCGCTCCAGCTACGTGTTAAATAGCAGAACAAATCGGTTTCATTAGCTTTGGTTGGCAATCAATCTACCGCAAAAAGTAATGGAAACCTACAGTGGGAAAATCTTCTGGTCAATCTGTCATGTCTCGAAAGAGACATGATCGCCCAAGTGTGTATCACGTATGGCGCTTAATTCACTGACTTAGCGTAGTCTTCAAATGACTAGGTCTGCTCTTCTGTCCTAAACTAAGTAATCCATTTAAATTTCAACCTATCGGAATTTTTTGTTCGTTATTTCAAATTCAAGTTTATATTTCCAACGTTTGTTTATTCCTTGAGTTGTGTTTCTATTTCCGGTTCACTTTCTCTTTGTTTATTTTTGGCTGATATCTTCCTTCTTTTGATTTCTGATTCACTCAATTCACTTCCATTACACTGGTCAACAGAAAATGAAAAAAACCTGACTTGTTCTTGTTGAGCTACCATTTTTGCCGTATAGAAATGCCCCACTTAAAAAAAAAGACATTTTTTTCATTTGTTTTCTGTATATGGTATTGGTTGATGGCAATATTTCACAAATTACAATCATAATATCTTAAAGTAAAACCTCTCCACTCGTTTCTAAACTAATATTGGCCTGCTTATTGAGAAATATTATTTTTTTAATAACAGTCAATCAGTCAGTCAAGTGTCATATATGAAACACGCTTGGGCGATCATGTCTCGAAAGAGACATGACTGACTGGGAAGAAGATTATCCCGCAGTAGGTTGCCATTACTTTCTGCAGTAGACTGGTTGCCGGCCAAGGCTATAGAACCCCAATATATCCTGTTATTTAACGCATTAGTTTCTGGGATAGACTGGTTGCTGGCCAAGGCTATAGAAATCCAATCTGTTCTGTTATTTGATTCATAGTTAGAGGAATAAGAGATGTATTATATTATTCCGTAGTAATTAGTGGGGATCAGTTTATTACTGCATAACAATAGAAAACTAATCCCCCACTTTATGTCCAGTAGAAGTTTTAATTATTTTTCCAACTATTATATTCAGTCAGCCAGTTAAGTGTCATACGTGATACACGCTTAGGGCGATCATGTCTCGAAAGAGACATGACTGACTGGGCAGAAGATTATCCCGCAGTAGGTTGCCATCGCTTTCTGCGGTAGACTGGTTGCCAATATGTTCTATTATTTAACCCATAACTGGGGGGAAGAGGGATTAATATTTTTCCCAAGGGTATTTGTGCGTAAGTGAATGCAAGGAATTCAACTGGAATTCGAACTCGGCGCTCCGATTTTAATAACAACCTGACCCAAAAAGAGATGATTCTTGAAAATATTTGGCAAGCGATACAAGTTGGAAAGCTTTTTAACACCACGTGTTGACCCAAGCATTGTGAGTGAAACTGGATAAAAGAAACTGTTCAGAAACTGTTGATGGCTATATTAGCACGAAATCCCAAATCACTGTGACCGAGAGTTTGCGCGCACTATTATCGAACATTTGATCATGCCAGATTATGCGTTATCTATGAGAAACTCTAACTACTTTGAAATATAAACCACAGGTGAGCACTGTAAGTTTTATAGAAAATCAAATATGACCGTGAACTCGTCTGAAACAGGGATAAGTTAGCTACCCTAGTAGACAGACTCACTTAGATACGAGAGACCCGCTATACCGTACCCACTGAGCGTTCACAGTGCTAGTACCTTGCGCTTTTCAATTGAACTTAAGTAACCGTTTTTTTTTGTTTGTTTGTTTTTTCATATTCTAACTATTAGGATGATTCAAATTATCCCTATAATGTTCATTTCCTTCGGTCTTTTTTCTTGACACTAAGAGACTATTCCCAGCGCACTGATAAGGATTGGTACTACTGTCAGCTTCATGCGATACAAATCCCTCAGGTCTCTTCTATGGTCGAGATATACATGTCACTTTCTTTGATATCGGTTATTCACCTGAGCAGAGAGTTTTTTTTCTTTTTTATTTCTTCTCTTGATTTCTTCTGGTTGGTTACACTTAATCGATTTATTCTTGTTGTTTACACTTAATCGATCCTATCTTTTCTACTGAATGAACCAATTATTAGAATTTCCAAGTCCCAAATGATTAATGCGTGTGATTCCCTTGCACTGATTCCAGTTATTGTTAAATACGGTAAAACCAGAATCTCTTTCCGAATTCTCAGTGGATCAATCACCGTTGTATTTCGGTGGAGAAACAAAGAAAAAAGTGCTGAGTTGGCATCAGATAGCCATCCTCTTATATGGCAAAGAATGCTGAACAATCTCCCCACGGGTAAGGAAAAACTAGAGGCGGCAGAAATGGGGTTCTAAGGGAGGATTCTGAAAATTCCATGGACGAAGCGAGTAAGCAACAAGGAAAAAGAAGAAAGTACACTTATTCTCAGAACCAGGAAGAGTTAGCTAAAAGTCCTTGCAGACTTAATGTAGAAGGATGACTTGTAAAATCTAAGCCTCATGGAGCATATAGAGGGCCAGTCGGTTGTGCCATACGTGATACACACTTTGGGTGATCGTGTCTCAAATGAGACATGACCTAACTGAGCAAAAGATTATCCCGCAGTAGGTTGCTATATATATATATATATATATATATATATATATATATATATAGAACCCAATCTGTCCTATTATTTAACCCATAACTGAAGGGGGAGAGATAGATTATATTACATTATCAGATTAAGTATAATTAGTTGGGGCTCAGTTTATTACTTCATAACAATAGAAAACTGATCCCCCAGTAGAAGTTTTAATCATGTTTCCAACTATTATATTCAGTCAGTCATTTAAGTGCCATACATGATACACGTTTTGGATGATCATGCCTCAAGTGAGATATGACTGACTGGGCAGAAGATTAGGTTGCCATTGCTTTCTGCGGTAGACTGGTTGCCGACCAAGGCTATAGAACCCAATCTGTCCTATTATTTAACCCATAACTGAAGGGAAGAGACGGATTATAACCTTTCCCAGGGGTATTTGTGTGCAAGGGAATGCAAGGAATTCAACTGGAATTCGAACTCGGCTCCCCGATTTGTCGTTCCGAATCGATATCCATTGCACCACAACGCACATCCATATTGAGGGTATGAAACAAGAACGAAGGCAGCGATCTAATTACCCGACTAGCTTGTGTCTGAATGGATAGACAAAGAGGTCCCTTATTAAAGGGATAAAAACTGCTCAGATCCACCAGGGGTAGAAAGCTGTAGAGAGGGATCACCTTCCTCGACCAGTCTTGTATTCATTCTAATATTATGATGATTAGTTACCATTCTCTTTTCTACTTTGGGAACATTATCCTGAATTTGATTTATATAAATGAAAAAATATCTGGAACTTTTAACAAATTCAAACCAGTTTGAAGATATAAAAGAAATTCGTAAATAGCCCGGGTGATCAACGAATTGAGTTTAAAAATTATGAAATATTTGTATTTACTTTTGCTTCATTTAATGATTTTTGTTTTTCTCTTTTATAAACGCTTCTTTGGAATAATAATCAGACATTTCAAAATATCGATAAACCAATAAATAGTGCATGACATTCATTCTTGGGCGCCATTATGAGCCATCGTTTGATTGACTGTTTTCCCGCCTTAAGTAGAAATGCACGCGAGGACATCTTTGTTTTTTTTTTTTTTCTTTTTTTTTTTCTCATAATTCAGATTTATTACGACAAATATTGGCGGGATTCTAGTTGATTATTATTAAAGTACCTTTGGAGAAAAAGTTGGAAGACGACATAAACATAATTTTTAATCTAAAAAAAAAATAAGAAGAAATTAATCGCGAATTAGTTTTGCACATTTTCCGCTAATATTTTTTTCGATTCCTTTGTGTAGTGAAAATTCGCAATTTTTCTAAATCGAATTTTTTTGAAAGGAGATGAATAAAAGTAATAGCAGGTGCATATTATTTTTATTCATTGGGCTTCTTTTTTTTTTCTGTTAACTAATGTGAGGAAGATTGACAATTTCATGCAAATTAGTTTTGTATTAGCTTATTAATAATGATATTCTTGCAAGTATAACTACATTTTGTCATTCATTATAAACGTAGAATTGAATAAAATTTATGAGTAGTTTCTTTCGGAAGAGTTTTATTGTAGGGAATGAGTTTTAAATCTCATATGTATTCCAAGATGAAGGAACAGAAAAGGTAACAATACGCAAATAGCATTTTATTACCTGAAAATGTTTGTGCGGAATTCGATGCAAATAACTAGTAATAAAATAGCGGCTTTGCTAAATAAAAATGTCAGAGTTTCAAATTAATGTGTTTCTCTGAACAGAAGTCTTTTCTTTAGAGATAGTGAAGTGACCAATGTGAAAATAATAACTCGAAACTCGAATTATCTTAAAAAGCGTTGAGATTTTCTCACTGGCTTAAGTGAGTCTTGATAAATGGGCTTTTCTGCAAATATAAACTTGTCTCCTTTTTCTTCTTCTAAACAAAAACAAAAAACTGAATCTGCCAGAACGTTACAAATTTTTTTTCTTTCTAAAAGAAGGCCTGTTCCTTTGAGTACAAACCACTTAATAAACTCTGGGTGTCTTATCTCTGCTTTAAACAAATTTTGATAGTGACTAGTGTCCTTAAAATCATAGTCTTCTTCACATCTTATTATCAGAAGAAGGAATCCAGACGATTTACCTAAAAGTTACGGTTTCATTTTCTTTATTCACTAATTAAATCTACATTTATCGGTTATCTTTCGTGCATAGCCTACAACCACTTCTTGCCCTTTCTTACGCTCACGCAACTCTACTCAACTCTATACATTGAGTGGCTCTTGGGCCTTGCACTGGATGAACATTAGTTATATATATATATATATATATATATATATATATATATATTCAACATCCAGTCTTTGTTGTTTACTAAATCTATAATTCTCGTAGCTAATATTACGCATGTCTGTGTTTCTGAGATTAGGTATTGTTAGCCCAAATATCATCACCACGTTCTGGCTTGCCTCACTAGAGAATCCCGGCGTAGGGAAGCAGTTTGACACTTCTAAATCTTTACGCATTTTGGCTTTATATCTGAACTGAAAACAAATATGTCACTGTCAGAATCCTACGCCCAAACCATTATAATTCAGTTCGAGTCATCAAAGTTCTGACCAGTAGCTTGCCATTCTCGGCCAGCCTACGCATTCTGCAACAACAAAAGTAGTACGTTATGAGTCAGTATTTGGATTGACTCATCTACTAACCACTGGACTCTAGCTCTCTCCCTAAGCCTTTATAACCCTCCCTTTCTCTCCACCTATGTATCTGTCATCGCACCTGCTTTCTCAGCTTTCTATTGTTCCTTTCTAACTAGTTTGTACTCCTCACTCTTTTCTAATTAATCTTTTTACAGTTATGTAGCCCCCTGCACATCAGTGGCGTTTCCACCTTGCTCGGGGTGAAATGATTAAAAAAAAAAATTTAAATATGTGGATATTGTGGGCTATCGATGGTCATGCAACCACACGTCGTATCACACAGGATCAATTTGAACGTAAATATTTATAATTTTATAATTTTGTTAAGTGTTAAGTTGTAACAAAAGTAAAAATTAAAATGATTGACTAAAACTCAGATCTAAATCCCAGACAAATATTTAATTTACAAAAACACCAAATAAAATATTGAAAAATATACAATTTTTGTTGCATTCAAAACAAGAAACGTAGAGTTTACTAATGGCGAGTGTTACGAGGAGAGAAGAAAGATAAGGTGTCAAGTATATTTCTCCAGTTAAGCTAGCGAAGTAGTTTAAGTGCTATACTTTATGTAAATCCTCAAATGTGTAAATAAAGAATAATTTCCATTATGGTCAATGAAAGAGTAAAAAAATCTATTTTTTAGTTCTATGAGGTTCTCTTTCAGGTTTTAGTTGGTCGGCAACTTTTCGTAGAGATTCTTTCAGCTGGATATACAAATCCTGAATCGGGCTGGAGTTGATAATGTCAGCGAATCCTTTTAACAATTAACTACTCTCTTCCTCAAAATCTATTTTCATAGGGGCTAACACCTAATTTGCATATTTCTAGAATCATTTAAAATTTTCTAGATTTTGCTGGAATATTCTACAATTTTCCAAAACGTTCTATTCCTAATTTCTCTATTTAACCACTCCTTCGTGAATTAAAACTTTTTTTTGTAATAACAAGTAGGGCTCAATATTATAACTTAGACATAATTAATATTATCTAAACTTATTTATAAATGGAAGTTTGTCTGTGTGCGTGTGTGTGTGTGTCCGTTACCTATAGACTCCGAAACGGCTGAACCGATTTTCTTGAAAATGTACACAGTTGTACTATAAGCGTCTGCGAGTGTTCTTAGTTAGGGTTTGTGTCGAGGTACCCCCGATACATATCGAAAATCGATAATCGAAAAAATCGAGTTATAAAAGGAGTGAGTCCGATTTTAATCAAATTTAATACACTCCTAGACAAAGACATAAGAAATGATATTCAGAAGTTTAATGTTACAGTTCTTACAATAGTGCAGAAAATCGATAGTATATATATATAAAAGGCAAGATGTTTGTGTGTGTATCTGTTTATGTGCCTGTATGTCTGTATTTTTTCAGCCCTTTTATTTTAGTTTTTGCTTCAGGTTTGGCTCTAAGTAGGTATAATTGTAGTTCTTAGTCTCAGCCATGATACCATTTACTCAGAGGACTTATTTAGCCTTCAAAATTCAGTTTACGTCGAAAAAAACTTATTTGATATTGATACCAGGAAATCAAAGTTTGACTTACATCCATTCATTTTTCTTTCAGTCTACGGTTTCGCTTTAACTGGAAACAACTATTGCTTTTTAGTCTTTTGTGCCAACGTCCAAAGAGTCTGAGCTCCAGAACTATGGATTAGTTTTAAAACTTTCATTACTCCCGAGCAACGCCGGGCTATACTGCTAGTTTTGTTTATATAAATGCATCCTCGTAACAATATATATTTATATACGATTCGGAGTAAGCATATTTTGTTATTCTTTCGATGCAAGAAATGTAGAAAATGGCCAATAGGTTTTCTATTTGCTCTCGGCTTATATCTTCACTTTTTACCCTTAGCTTCTGGTTCATATCACACACCAAGTGGCTCTTTGGCCCTGTATTGGGTGAACGTTAGCAAAAAAAAATCATTGTTAGATCTCCCATCTGCATGTTCAATATAATGATATATGAGATCAAATTCAACAGATTTTTTTTGGGGGGATGATGATGATGATGACGAAGACGATGATGATGATGACGATAATGACAACGATGATGATGATGATGATGATGACGAAGACGATGATGATGATGACGATAATGACAACGATGATGATGATGATGACGAAGACGATGATGACGATGATGATGATGATGACGAAGACGATGATGATGATGACGATAATGACAACGATGATGATGATGATGATGATGACGAAGACGATGATGATGATGACGATAATGACAACGATGATGATGATGATGACGAAGACGATGATGATGATGACGATAATGACAACGATGATGATGATGATGATGACGAAGACGATGATGATGATGACGATAATGACAACGATGATGATGATGATGATGACAACATCATCGGTTTGGAGCCGATTGAGTACACTGAAGTGCCTTTCGAATGGAAACAAAAAGAATTCTGTGAGATAAAAGGATGCCAAAGAGTCTCTAAGAATGGATTAAATGTCAACAGGTAAAGTAAATAAAAATGTTCCCGCAATAATTACTTGAACGCCAACTTCAAAGAGAGAAGCAAAAAAGAACCAAATTCTTCAAAATTTTAGTAAATCATCACTTTTATATGATAAAATGTTTGCGTTCAAATCAAGGCTCACAACACCACTTCGATCATCGAAGTTTGGCCAGGACTTCCGAATACAATCTGAAATATATCTTGGCTTTGACAAACTTTCTTGTCCACCATCAGCATGACTAATGCTAGTCTTCTTGAGAGCAAGACAATGCACCTCACTCTCTCAACCGACCTGAAGTGGAACGACTCCATCGAATCTATAGCTGCATCTACGGCTGGAAAGACTGGGTCTATGTGTTGGGCTAGAAGAGTTTTTCTCGTCTGAATCGATCTTGAACATTTATAAATTTACCATTCAACCCTGCATTGAATACGGTTGCCATATCTGGTCAAGTGTTCTTGCTATTCATCACAAAGTTCTTGACAAAATTTAAAAGACCTGCAATGTTATCGATCCTGACTTGACATCAACTTCTGTCACTTTCTCACCGAAATGAGGTGGCTATGCTTTGTCTTTTCTTCAAATATTTTCAGAGCAACTCTTCTGACTAGCTTTCTTCGCTGGTGCCCCGACCACATGAATTTAAGCTCGCTACTAGATTAGCATTTAGGTCCCACCCTTTTACCGCTGAAATAGTTAAATGCCACCCTCCACTTTTACTCTAACACTTCCTTTACTCGCATTTCCTACTTGTGGGATTTCCTTTCAGTTAACTGCTTCCTTGATAGCTACAATCTCCCAAAATTTAAACTCAACGTCAATTATCATCTTCTATCGACTTGAATCCCGTCCAATTTTTATCAATACGCCTCTACCCAGTCTTTTCTCTCGCTGTAAAACCATGCGCATTAGTGGCCGTCTCGCCTTGCTTTGGGTTAAATGATTTAAAAACAAAAAAAAAACTAACGAAAGGAAAATTACTGTATTTAACAGAATATAAGGACAGTATATCAAAGCTTATTTATAAATGGAACTTTTTCTCTGTGTGTGTGTGTGTGTGTGTGTGTGTATGTGAGTGTATGTATGTGTGTGTGTCTGTGTGTGTATGTGTGTGTGTGTGGCCGTTACCTATAGATTCCGAAACGGCTGAACCGATTTTCTTGAAAATTTACACAGTTGTACTATAAGCGTCTTCGAGTGTTCTTAGCTAGGTTTTGTGTCGAGGTACCCCCGATAAATATTGAAAATCGATAATCGAAAAAATCGGGTTATAGAAGGAGTGGTCCGATTTTAATCAAATTTGATACACTCATAGACAAAGACATAAGAAACGAAATTCAGAAGTTTCGAGGTTGCAGTTCTTGCAATAGTGCAGAAAATTGATAATATATATATAAAAGCTTTCATTACACCCGAGAGACGCCAGGCTATACTGTTAGTATATAAATATTATGTCTTATGACCAGATTTAAACGTGATAAAAATTACGTTGAAATCTGGTCATAACACATTACATTGCATTTGAATATATGGTTCTGTTGTCATTTCGCGCTATCACGCGGTGTGACGTCATAGAACCGCATTGCAAATTTACGAACTGCGTTTGTTATTTTTGGTAACTATTGCCGTTGCCTAGCGGAGTTTTACGTCAACACAAAATAAAATCGTCGCTGATGGTGGATATTATCGTGTTACCGTCTTAATAACCTCTCTGAAGATGGATCATGTGAGCCGAAATCTTAGAACCAAATTAATAAAAAATTATCCAAATGTTGGAGAATTTTTGTCTTTATTTTCAACTGCAATTAAAGCCAAAATAAGACGTTTAGAACGGCTCATGATTAAACAGAACAGACATTCATTGTCTCGTATATTTAACAGTATATATTTTGAAAATTACTTGCTGCCTCGATACACTATATATATATATATATATAAGTCTACATTTAAAATAGAAAACTTAAAAATTGTACAAAATTGGCTAGCCACGTGTGGAAATTGAAATATGGAAAAGACCCAAAGACCCTGATATAACGTGGAGTATAGTGAAAACAGACAAGCCTTATAACGGTGGCACAATATGTAGACTGTGCCATGAAGAAAGGTGAGCGATTATGCTATTCCTAAACAAAAATAAATTATTGAATGAAAGAACAGAAATTATGACTAAGTGTAACCATACTAAAAAAATACCTGTTAGGTTCATACAACCATGGATGAAAACGTTATAATTTCTTGTAATTTTAAAAATTGCGCGTTCAAAAATTCCCCGTTACCTGAGCGTTCTAAACAAATCACTGTTACGTGAGCGTTCTTAAATAAAACGGTAAATGGTAAAATCAGTCATTGAAAATCGCCTGAAAACACCACCTGGTAGAAACCTAGGTCGCTTAATAGCTCGTTTGCAAATGAAGAGTATATATGTATTATATATATAATATATACATATACATATATATATATGTGTGTGTGTGTGTATTATAGTCCTTTTGAATTTCACATTGGATCGTCAAGTCCTTCCAAGTCTTACAAGTCGCTCCCATTGGTCAAAAATCAATTTAACATCTACTTGCGAAATCCGGTTTTGACTTTTTTTAAGCACATAGTCAAGCCTTTTTCTATTTGTGAAAAACCAGGATTTCACACGTCATTGTGAAATTTTTTGTAAAAGTGAAGAAGAAGGTTGATTTTAATTCTTAATTTCTTATCCGCTACAAAACCATATGAAAAAGACAAATAATGTAAAAAAAATATATATATTTTATGAAAAATAAATATAAACAAACGAAAGATAAAGAAGTTGAAATAAAAAATTGAAGAAAAAGATTAGAAATGTAGAAATAACGTACGAAAAAGAAAAAATTGAAAAAGATTGACTTTAAGAAGAAAATTAAAACGACTAAAAAGAAAAAAACCAAAACGAACATAAAAAAAGAAGAAAAAGTTAACAAAAGTAGAACTTTGCAACTGAAGAAGTAAAGAAAGAGAAATCCTAGAAAACAAAAAAATCCAAATATGAACCTGACTATAAATCCAAAAGGAATCTCTGTCCAAGTGCAGACCTTCCTGAATACGATAAGAATTCTTTCAAAGATAATAATTTTCTTAGATCGGCCGCCATGATTCAATCATTCCACGAACTCATCTGCATCTTCATTTGTTTCTACTTTTATGTTTCGTTAAAAAAAAAGTCTCGCATGTTTCGTTGCCAGTTATATTCACTGGTATATTCACCCGCCTCCACTGAGAACCAAAAAAAAACAAAAAAACGAAATAAAACAAAACAAAACAAACTAAAGGCGGGGATGTTCTTCTGTTTGCTCTATTGCAAGAGATCAGATTGAACTTAGATACAAAAAACGGAGAACAATCATCCGTAATGGCAGCCGAAAATAAAAGTATCAAATCAAATTACGACAAGACACAAATCGAGATAAAACAAAACGATAATAAATTACGTTTCCATGAAGAAAGAGATGAAAGAGAAACGGGCAATATTTGGGCCTAAAGAAAGGTCAACACTTGATAGGGTGGGGATCCACTTGGAATAATGCAAAGGAATGATAATTCAATCAGGCAGGCGAATGGTTTTAAATTGACCGCTTTAGCTGTTTAAAATGTTACCGTCCCATCAGATTGAAGAGTTAATTAGAAAAAAAAAACAGCTTAAAAATAAATACCATCCATGATTGAAGACCGAAAAAAGTTTTGTATAAAAGTCGCTGTAGTAGTACCAATAGTTATTAGAGCACTCGGAATAGTACTAAAGATCCTAGCACGGAGTCAGAAACAATGATCACTCATATAAATTCAGTTTCTTCTTCTTCTTCTTCTTCTTCTTCTTCTTCTTCTTCTTCTTCTTCTTCTTCAATCGGCCGTGCTGGGCAATTTTAGCCTTGACCCGAGCTTAGGCATTCGGGTTCTCCTCGACCTTGTGCCATATCACGTCTCAGTGAAGATACGAGGTAAATATCTATATGACGTAGACATATATATATATATATATATATATATATATATATATATATATATTCTAAACATATACTATTAGATATAAGAGACAATGAATGTCTATTATGTTTAATCATGAGCCGTTGTAAACAACGTATAACGGCTTTAATTTCAGATGAAAATAAAGACAAAAATTCTCCAACATTTGGATAATTTTTATTAAGTTGGTTCTAAGCTTTCTGCTCACATGAGCCATCTTCAGAGAGGTTACAGGGACGTTAACATAAAAATATTCCTCATCAAAGACGATTTTATCTTGTGTTGACATAAAACCTTGCTAAGCAACGCTAACAGTTACCAAAAATAGCAAACGCCGTTCGTAAATTTGTAATGCGGTTCTATGACGTCACACCGCGTGAGAGCCCGAAATGATAACAGAACCATATATTTAAATGCAATGTAATGTGTTATGACCAGATTTAAACGTGATTTTATTAAGTGTGGGTTTTAATTTAATGTAGATGGCCTCCAATATCTGAAGGTTCTTTTTACTGTGTGTATGAGTGAGGATTATTGTATTGTTGAGTAAAATCTGCCTGATATTACGAGGGTTAGTTGGAAAGTTTTTCTTCTTCTTTTATTTACCGTGACTGTTTAGGACGTAGGCGATCATATCCCGCCACATCTCCCTATACCTAGTGGCCCTTAGCACAGTTTCTCTTGTTACCCCACCCAAACCTCTTTTTGCTATCTATTTGCTTAAGCACATCAAGTATGTTGAGCGTGGCGTTGAACTGTTTCTCTTTCCTTCTATCTGACTTTTGAGTATCAGATTTTCCAAGCCCTCCTTTTTCATTACATGTCCTAGTAACTTCAGCTGTCTTTTCCTGTTGTTAACTATTATTTCCCCTTTTCGTTTCCTTCTTCTACAACCTCGTCGTTGCTCACATGTTCGGACCATGATATCCTCAGCATCCTTCTGTAGAATCACATTTCCGTTACCTCAAGTCTCTTCTTCATCTTTGAAGAGATTGTCCAACATACTCTCCCATATTGAAGAACAGACATCAGGGATTAGTGAAATGATCAAATATACAAAATGCAATTTGTTTGGTAAGACCTTTTTACTAAAATTTCATACAATAAAAGATCCAATTGGCACTCAAGTTAAAGAGTTACTATATAAGGTTGTTGCGCGCACGTAAGAGGAGGAAACAAGAGTAGATTATGGAGATACATTCGATGAAGTACTGCTTCCTGAATCTCTCTCATATAGTATCGCTTCTTGGGCACCTCGTGGTGATGTAATGGTTAACAAGCTTGTCTCGCTAGAATCATTAAAATTGAGTAGTGAGTTCGATCCTCACTGTGTGTCCCAAACCTTCGGCCTTGTTCCACATCTAAGCTGCGCTGAGAAAATCATCATATAGTAGCTACTCTTGAAAACAAACTTTCCAAATAATACTTCCTTCCTACTAATATTGATTGAGTGATTTGTTTTTTACGGTTTATCTACCCATTTCAGGTTATTTAAAACCATAAGATATTTTCTGACTGAAAGATTACTTTTTGAAGTGGTAAATAATAATGATTTAGTAATATAAATGTTTCTAATTAACCCAATGTTGGTGGAAAAAAAACATTATCAGTACCCACACCTGGTATTCCGAAGCGGTCACCCATCTAGGTACCGAGCAGGATCGACGTTGATTAACTTCGGTAATTGTACTGGCGTCAGTGTTTCAACATCATACTAACCAGAAAAAAAACACACCTTGGAAGTTACCATAGCTGGTCATAAATCTGGATGAACATTTGAGGGATAGAATGTCACACAAGTACCGCCTAGCCCCATAAAATTCAATTATTGCTTGAGAAATTCCCAAAGCAAAAGTCTCATATCATTCTAAATAGAGAGAAGATACTGGTTAATACGCCTTGTTACATGGCAAGAACTCTGTATTTCCCTGTTTCTGTCTGTGATAAAACATTTGTGCTGATTTATCTTAAAAGGAAAGTAAAATCGCTGCAAAAATTGAAACATCTCAGATTTTGGCCTTTTTTATGTTGTCGAGTAGTTTTCGCACTGAAGGTTATAATCGGCCTATGTCGGTTGATAATCAACTTAACCTACCCAAAATGTTAGGAACTTGGTAATCTTCCACTGAAAGCTGACTCCTTAGTATTCGGCTAACTACCGACTAATATCAACTGCCTAGTAGTTCTACTGAACTCCAATAGAACTCTCAAGAACTTCTCCCATTAACTTCCCATTAACTCTTAATATAGGAGGGAGAGTCCATTATCTGAGGAATAGGTGTGTTTCCCCATAACATTAATATAGGAGGGAGAGTCCATTATCTGAGGAATAGGTGTGTTTCCCCATAACATTAATATAGGAGGGAGAGTCCATTATCTGAGGAATAGGTGTGTTTCCCCATAACATTAATATAGGAGGGAGAGTCCATTATATGAGGAATAGGTGTGTTTCCCCATAACACTTTATACAAATGCCATTAGAAAAGGCATGAATCTATTTAGGATCAGTTGAGTCATTTTCTACGGCTTATCAAAACTTTGCAGGTTATTTAAAGCCCAAAAATATTTTTGATTGTAAGGATTTTTTAAGATAATAAGGATTTAGTAATACAAGTTTTGTATGTGCGTTATGGTGCACTGGATAACAACTCGAAAAGACAAATCTGGGAGCCGAGTTCGAATTCCAGTTGAATTACTTGCATTCACCTACGCGCAAATGTCCTTGGGAAAGGTATTAATCCGTCACTTTCCTCCAGTTATGGGTTAAATAACAGGACAGATTGGGTTCTATAGCCTTGGCTGGCAACCAGTCTACTGCAGAATGCAATGGCAACCTACTGCTGGATAATCTTCTGCCCGGTCAGTCATTTCTCTTTCATGACATGATCACCCAAGCGTGTATCACGTATGGCACTTAACTGACTGAATATATTAGTTGGAATCATGCTACTGGTCATAAAGTGGGGGATCGGTTTTCTATTGTCATGAAGTAATAAACTGATCCCCAACTAATTACTAATTATTAATACAATCCATCTCTTCTCCCTTCAGCTATAGCTTAAATAGCAGGATAGAAAATCTTCTGCCCAGTCAGTCATGTCTCGAAAGAGACATGATCGCCCAAAGCGTGTATCACGTATGGCACTTAACTGAATGACTGAATATACTAGTTGGAAACATAATTAAAACTTCTACTGGGTATAAAGTGGGGGTCAGTTTTCTATTGCCATGAAGTAATAAACTGATTCCCCATTAATTATACTTAATATAATAATGGAATATAATCTATTTCTTCTCTTTCCAGATATGAGGTAAATGGCAGGACAGATTGGGTTCTATAGCCTTGGCCGGCAACAAGTCTACCGCAAAAAATAATGGCAACCTACTGCAGGATAATCTTCTGTCAAGTCGGTCATGTCTTGAAAGAGACATGATCACCCAAATGTGTATCATGTATGGCACTTAACTGACTAACTGACACAAGTTTTACTTGTTAACTGGGGAGTTGAGGTGTATTAATATCTTTTCGCAAGGATATTTTTTTTTAATCATCTCACCCCAAGCAAGGCATTCCACTGCCACTATTGCGCATGGGGCTACATAGGGGAAGGTAAAGAGAAGGAGTGGTTAGACATAGGGAATGTCAGGAGGAAGGTGACAGATGAGTAAGGATAGCGAGGATGAGGGTTAGGCAGATGGGAAGAGTGCTTGATAGAATGGGAGCAGGTTAGTGTGTTAGGGGGTGTCTATTTGTGCGTAAGTGAATATAAAGAATTCAACAGGAATTGAAACTCAGATTTATAATTCCGAACCAAAATCCAAAACGCCACCTGCACATCCAAGCTTACAGCAACTGGTATTCCTTAGAGCGGTCACCCATCGTTGCTTAATTTTCATGATCGTACGGAAATCGTTGTTTTAAAATGATGTGGCCTTAAGCCTTTCATGCCAATTGACTGCAAAGGTAACGATCATGTTTCTGCGTTGTGTATAGGACACAGCAGGTCGTATGTGAAAATGTCTGCACTGGTGGAACGTCGTTCATAGTGGGGCGGGGGGGGGGTGGATGAAACCCATTTTCTCGATTAATCATCAATCCGAAGACGCTTTGATTTCCATGTTGATATTGATTTTTTCGTAGAGATTTCTCTGAAAAAAGAAATAAAAATAGCAATGAAAAACGTTACATGACTTTTGAACGAGATCATATTTATTCATTGAGTAACTTTAACCTTGCCTGGCACAATCAGTCAGTTAAGAACCATACATGATACACGCTTGGGTGATCATGTCACGAAAGTGACATGACTTACTGAAGAGAAGATTATCCCGCAGTAGATTGCTATTGATTTATGCGGTAGACTGGTTGCCAACCAAGGCTATAGAACCCAATCTGTCCTGTTATTTGACCCATAGAGGAATAAGAGATGTATTACATTATTCTGTAGTAATTAATGGGGGATCAGTTATATTACTTCATAACAATAGAAAACCGATCCCCCACTTTATGTCCAGTAGAAGTTTTAATTATGTTTCCAACTATTATATTCAGTCAGTTAAGTGCCATACCTGATACACGCTTGGGTGATCATGTCTTGAAAGAGATATGCCTGACTAAACAGAAGATTATCCCACAGTAGATTGCCATTCTACAGTCGACTGGTTGCCAACCAAGACTAAAGAACCCAATCTGTCCTGTTATTTTACCGATAGCTAACGGCAAGAGATCGATTAATATCTTTCCCAACGGTATTTGCGCGTAAGTGAATGCAATGAATTCAACTGGAATTTAAACTCGATTCAACACTACGAATAAGGAGCATCTCGGAAGAATCAAAGTAACTCCAATAAAATGAGAACCCTTGTTTTTTTATTTGATTTTTTTAGCTAATACAAGACCCAAGAGCCACTCAAAACACATTATTAGTAAATGAGTTGTGTGATATGAAAGTCAGAAGTAGAATATTAAGATTACAACGATATGGAGGATAGATAACGATTGATCCAGGATTTCGACTCAGAAAGATCGGATCACTGGTACAGAAATTAAACTTCGATCTTTGTTAAGGAATGCAACAGTCTTTAAACAAACAAATAGAATTGTCATGTAGAGGGAAAATCGTGTAGAGCCAAGGATCGGGAACACATGCTACGTTCTCATCTCACATGAAAATGCGTAAAACAAGTAAAATAATCGTATAGAATAAAAACTGACAGCGATCGAACAGATACTACACACTGATCCTCTACAGATTTTTAAGAAGGCCGAAATGTCGTGAATACAATAATAAAGATGAGGACAAAATATTTAAATAGTTACAAAATATCACATCTAAAAAAAAAACAGAGATATAATAATATTAATCAGAAATATCAGAGATTGCTTAGAGATAATACAATTTAATCCGTATTAGAAAAGATTAGATTTTGTGGAGGGATTGAAATAAAAAGACGAAATAAAATACAAAACTACGAAATAAAATAAAACTTCAAAATAAAATAAAACTACGAAACAAAATAAAAATACAAAATAAAATAAAAACTACGAAACAAAATAAACATAAAAATCTCCCAGAAATCCTCTGACAGGAAAAACAATTCACGCATGTGCAAAAATAGAGGCTTCCTGGCGCCAAAAATAAACTCGATCTCTTTCTCTGTAGGACTTTGGATGGTAAAGACGAGCCAAACTGTTTGGGAAGGAATTTCCCCAACAAGAGGTCGTTGGAATCAAAAAAAAAATATCAGTATCCAAACTGTCCCTCTAGTGTCTCTGTATCTTTCCTTTTCTCTTTGCCTATTTATTTCAGCGGCGAAAGCCATTCAACAAGTTTTGGATGTTTAGGCGAAAGAACCAACCCAGCAATAATAGCCATAACATTCCATAGTTGGTAAATTGACACTTAGCCATGTGCATATTTTCAATAATGCGAGTTATATATCTAAAATAGTTAACTGGGTGTGTATCGCTTGTTAGTGACGTAATTTTAACCTTTATTGATATTTAGAAATATCAGCTTCAAAACGAACCAACTTTATTCATGTGTTTTGGACCAATCATGAATCTTTCTGTGCGCCAGACGTTAACATACATGACCTATGGGCCAGGAACGTGTGTATCTTTTTCTCCTATGGTCGCTGATTGTGTGCGTACGCGTGGAAAGTTCGTTTCTTCCATTGTAAACGAATCCATCTTTCAAACACCTTTATCTAATGGCATTTAGTTTGTTGATTCAACAGCAAGTCCGACACAAAAGCTATTTATTTCGACTGATTGTACCGTTCCAATCTCCCAGTCGGGGTCAGGTGTCGACATTGTCTTTGCCGAGATTTAAACAGCGGCGGTTTTTGTTGAAGGCAAAATCGATATCGATGTACACCCAGAAGCACGCCATTTGTGAGAGCGAATGTGCAAATGCGTCTGGAGTTTAGATCGATGGGATCTCTAAATGTGCAAAGATTCCATCTTTTTAGACAACCAGCGCGTAACTTAACACGTCTGCAAAAGTGATTCATAGGATAGAGCAAACAGCTTGATTTTATTTCATTCGCTATTGCATGACACAAAACACAGCACACTTGCAAGAATATAAGAGCAGACACAAACGCGTATAATTGTTCATTTGTGGTGAAGTGGTTATCGGCTCGGAACGAGAAATCGGGGAGCCGAGTTCGAATTCCAGTTGAATTCCTTGCTATTGTTTTATTTTAGTCTCTCGACTAGCAGTTGGCACTTTAGTTTCTTTTTGTTTCCCTAACTTTTTTTTTTTTAATCATTTCACCCCGATCAAGGCGGAAAGGCCGCTGATGTGCAGGGGGTTACATAAATGTAAAAAGATTAATTAGAAAAGAGTGAGGAGTACAAACTAATTAGAAAGGAACAACAGAAAGCTGAGAAAGTAGGTGCGATGAGATACATAGGTGGAGAGAAAGGGAAGGTTATACAGAGGAGGGGAGAGAGCTAGAGTCCAGTGGTTAGTAGATAAGTATTGACTTTGCATTTAAATTTCTGGAGGTTGTAGCCGTCAGGAAAGCAAGAATACGGGAGCGAGTTCCACAGGCGAGAAGTGCGAGAGAAGAAGCTGCAGGAGTAGAATTGTCGTCTGCATTTGGCTAACCTGACTGTGAATGGGTGGGACCCAGTTGCCAGTCTGGTTGCACGAGTAAACACCTGTTGAGGAGGCATCAGTGACTTAAGCTCATCCGAGCAGAAGCCATGAAAGTATTTATAGAAGAGACAGAGGGAGGCCACATTTCGACCATGGGGAAGTGGCTGCAGTCGAGTCGCCAGATCAGTACCTATCACATTACAGACTCTCCTTTGGAGCTTGTCAAGAACACTGAGGAGAACGGCAGGGGCACCTGACCATAAATGGCAGCAGTACTCCATGCACGGACGGATGGTTGACTTGTATATATGCAGGATGGATTCAGGTGGAAAAACATCCTGGATCGACATAGTGACCCAACCTTCTTAGCAGTAGATTTTGCTATGGATTCAATATAGTGGTTCCATTTGAGGTCTGAGGACAGGTTAAGTCCGAGGGGGCGTAGTGTATTACTCTCCGGAATAATCGCTTGGTCCATGCTTATGGGAGGCAGAAGACCTCTTATTCCTAAACGATCTGCATTAGATTGAGGCCCAGACAGCAAAAAAAAACCAAAAAAAAACACAAAGAATGTCGCTGAAATTGATCCCATCCAACTAACTCTATCTTTTCTGTATTATGTGCACGTGGGGAACTATTTTTTGCATCCATATAACTTTATTTATATATATATATATTTGTTTTTTATAATCGTGTCGCCCGAAACAAGGCATTTTACTGCCACTGTTGTGCAGAGGGTTACATCGGAGGAATTTTATGAGGAGTGAGAGATTGCAGGGGGTGTCAGGAAGAGAGTAGGAGAGGGAAGAGATTACTGATGAGAGAGGGATGGACGAGGAGAAATGTTATGAGGTGTGAGAGGTTGCAGGGTGTGTCAGAAAGAGAGTAGAAGAGGGAAAAGAGTACTGATGAGAGTGGGGTGGATGAAGAAAAAGCATGAGAGAGAGGATGTAAGTTAGGGAGACTGGAGATGACGACTGACTTTACATTTAAATTCTTGGAGATTGTAACTGTCGGAAAAGCAAGTATGAAATGATATAGAATAGAATTAATATTTAATTAATTATATTATTGTAAGTGTCGTGGACCCACTTAAATGTCCAGTAAGAATAACACAAAAACAACCAAATAAGAAAATACGAATATATATTAAATACGGAAAGAATACAATACTTGGAACTTTTTTTTTTAATCATTTCACCCCGAGCAAGGCGGAAACGCCACTGATGTGCAGGGGGTTACATAAATGTAAAAAGATTAATTAGAAAAGAGTGAGGAGTACAAGCTAGTTAGAAAGGAACAACAGAAAGCTGAGAAAGTAGGTGCGATGAGATACATAGGTGGAGAGAAAGGGAAGGTTATACAGGGGAGGGGAGAGAGCTAGAGTCCAGTGGTTAGTAGATGAGTATTAACTTTGCATTTAAATTTCTGGAGGTTGTAGCCGTCAGGAAAGCAAGAATACGGGAGTGAGTTCCACAGGCGGGAAGTGCGAGACAGGAAGCTGCAGGAGTAGAATTGTCGTCTGCATTTGGCTAACCTGACTGTGAATGGGTGGGACCCAGTTGCCAGTCTGGTTGCACGGGTAAACACCTGTTGAGGAGGCATCAGTGACTTAAGCTCATCCGAGCAGAAGCCATGAAAATATTTATAGAAGAGACAGAGGGAGGCCACATTTCGACGATGGGAAAGTAGCTGCAGTCAAGTCGCCAGTCAGTACCTATCACATTACAGACTCTCCTTTGGAGCCTGTCAAGAACACTGAGGAGAACGGCAGGGGCACCTGACCATAAATGGCAGCAGTACTCCATGCACGGACGGATGGTTGACTTGTATATATGCAGGATGAATTCAGGTGGAAAAAACATCCTGGATCGACATAGTGACCCAACCTTCTTAGCAGTAGATTTTGCTATGGATTCAATATAGTGGTTCCATTTGAGGTCTGAGGACAGGGTAAGTCCGAGGAGGCGTAGTGTATTACTCTCCGGGAGAATCATCTGGTCCATGCTTATGGGAGGCAGAAGAGGTTGCCTGTAATAGTTGACAGACAAGAGCTTGGTCTTAGAACAAGAGCTTGGTCTTAGTAGAAATTTCAGGGAACGGAATGACTGTAACGCGAACTCGGGATTCAGATTCCCTGGTCCACGCCTCTCATCATTCCGCCACCTAGTTAGGACTCGGTTAGTAGAAACGATAATACGAGTTAGTGTGGAATACTGTGATTCGACCCTCGGCCTTAGAACTGGGACTCGTAATGGACGTTAAGGAAGCAGTGTTCGTAGACCGACTCTCCTCAGGCTACTCTCTCTCACACCTCTTGTAAAGGGAGGTATACGTAATGGTTAGAAGAGTTCATTCGGTCTATCTGTGATGCCGCCACGACAGTAAGGTAGAGCAAAAATGGGTTGAGGCTGGAGGAATCACCTAACCAATTGCTCTCCCCAAAACTAGGGGAGTAATAAAAAAGAACGGAAAAGAGAAACCAAAGGAACTTCAGAAACAAAATGCTCACAGGACCGACTTTACAAGACACTGTGTCTTGGTATTAAACTGCCTTCCCAAGGAGGCGAAATTTGGCCTAAGGCCATTTTTATTGCGGGATCCTCGAGCCTTTAAGCTCGGTCAAAAATATCCCGTAGACCTTGTATAAGGCAGTGTCTGGCGCCTGATTATTTTTCCCCAGACAAGACTCTGCCCTTCGGCTGAGCCTTGTCGAGGTTCCTCCTCGCCTGGAAGTAGAGAGAGTTTGACTAGGTGAGACGGCGGTTGCCTGACAAGACACCGTGTCTTGCTGACTCCTGATTTTTTCACTGCTTTTATTCGCATGAGTCATCTTATAAAAACCCAGATCTTGATCAAATCAGAGAGATACTAACCTGCCCCGCTGCTAACGGGGAAAAACAACGCGATGTAACTTTTTTTTTAATCATATCACCCCAAGCAAGGCATTCCACTGCCACTATATCGCAGGGGGTTACATAGAGCGATTGGATATAGGAAATGTGACAAGGAGGGTGATAGACGAGTAAGGAGGTACATATGAAATGTTTGAGAGAATGGGTGCGAGTTAGTGTGTTAGGAGGTGTCTATTGACCTTACATTTAAACTCCTGGAGGTTGTAACCGTCGGGGAAGTAAGTATGCGGAAGGGAATTCCACAGGCGGAAATTGCGAGAAAAGAAGCTGTTGGAGTAGAAATTGCGGTTACATTTCATCGGTTTCACTGTAAAAGGGTGGAACCTAGTTGCTAATCTAGTAATTCGTACTTAGGGGGCACCAGTGTTCTAAATTCATCGGAGTAGAAGCCATGAAAGTATTTATAGAAGAGGCACAGGGAAGCCATGCCACGCCGGTGAGAGAGTGACTGCAGGCAGTCAGCCAAGTCGGTATCGATCACATTGCAGATTCTCCGTTGTATTTTGTCAAGAACCCCGAGGAGAATAGCAGAGGCACCCGACCAGATGTGGCAGCAGTATTCAGTACACGGGCGGATGGTAGATCTATATATGTGCAGGATAGATTCATACGGAAAGAATTTCTAGGCCCTGCACAGAGAGCCGACTTTCATAGCAGCGGATTTAGCAATGGATTCGACGTAGTCATTCCACTTGAGGTCCGCTGAGAGTGTCAGGCCAAGCAGGCGTAGTGTTTTACTCTCTGGTGTTGGCAAACATATCAGCATCGAATCCAAAGCTTCTTCTGCGTCTGACGCACGTTCGCCACATGCACTACCGGCCATACTTATTAGACCACCCCAGTGTTTAAAAAAATGATGAATTCCATACTATTTTTAAGGTTTTATTGCCAAGTGAATAATTGTAAATGAAAATAGAATGGTTCTTTTGTTAATATTGCACAATACCATGTGCATCAAATTAATTTAAGAATATTTAATAATTAGCTATATTGCAGTTTCATCAATGAAAGACTGAAAAGATTTAGAGTGAGTCGGACGAGTTCATCTTTGCTTCTTTGTCTTGTAAAACTTTGCAAAATAATGACAACAAAAGAACCATTCTATTTTCATTTGGCAATAAATACTAAAAATAATATAAAATACATCATTTCTTTAAAACAAAAAACTGGGGTTGCCTAATAATTATGGCTGGTAGTGTACACCATAATTTTTTTATTGACCTCGCAATTATATCGTTTATTTACAAATCATCTATGTTTTATTTTTGCACTCTTTAAGCCAGCTCATTTAGGATCAGCTTAATTCCCTAACTGGCTACAATGAATCATTCTGGCTACTTCGAGGGTTACGTACAGACAAACAAAATTACTTCGATAAAAGAAAATATTTTACTACTTTGTTTTGCCGTTTTTAAATTCTTTTTATGAATTTTCCAAATCTTGGACAGGAAAGGTTGTCATAAGCAATCCGATGTAAAAGAGAATTTAAAATAAAATCAATAATCCAAATCCAAGAAAATAAATCCAGAAAGATTAACAAAGATTAGATAAGATTTTATGGGTGCTTGTAAGATCCTTCAAATAATGGATGGCGTTTTATAAAAATATTAGAAAATTCTATTTTTCTTCCAGCCGTAAACAAATTTGATCAAATGGAATCTTTTCAAAGCTTAAAGCCAGGAGATTAATCTGAAAAAAAAAAAACGGATGACTTGGAAGAACTTTTTTTACTACATTTTTTTTTTCTATTTCTTTTTTCATGACTTGAAATTTCTTTAAGCACTTTCTGTTTCTTTCTTTTGTGCTAATGTTCCAAAGAAAATCTCTAGAACGGAAGCTGAGAGATTTGTTATATAACATAATGTATTTAAGCTTTTAAATCTAGAAGTCAAAGCGAGGGGCGTGGTCAGCAAATTTCTTTTTTAAACAATTCATAATTCATAAAAATTCATTTTTTTTTTATTTTTAACTTTAATTTATTTTTAACTTTTATTTCTTGTTGTACTAAAAATAATTTTTCTTTCACACCAAATAACTTTATAAATGCTCGGTTTTTTCTTTTAATTTTATTTTTGTGAAGAGAGAATCGAGTTTCGATCCGTAGAGTCTGCCTTGAGAAAATTGTAGCGCTCTCTATGATAGATAGATAGATAGATAGATAGATAGATAGATAGATAGATAGATAGATAGATAGACAGGAACAGACTGACATAGATAGATAGATAGATAGATAGATAGATAGATAGATAGATAGATAGATAGACAGGAACAGACTGACATAGATAGATAGATAGATAGATAGATAGATAGATAGATAGATAGATAGATAGATAGACAGGAACAGACTGACATAGATAGATAGATAGATAGATAGATAGATAGATAGACAGGAACAGACTGACATAGATAGATAGATAGATAGATAGATAGATAGATAGACTGACATAGATAGATAGATAGATAGATAGATAGATAGACAGGAACAGACAGACATAGATAGATAGATAGATAGATAGATAGACAGGAACAGACTGACATAGATAGATAGATAGATAGATAGATAGATAGATAGATAGATAGATAGATAGATAGATAGATAGATAGATAGATAGATAGGAACAGACTGAGATAGATAGACAGACGGACATAGATAGATAGATAGATAGATAGATAGATAGATAGATAGATAGACAGAAGGATAGATAGATAGATAGATAGATAGATAGATAGATAGATAGACAGACTGAGATAGATAGATAGATAGATAGATAGATAGATAGATAGATAGATAGATAGATAGACAGACTGAGATAGATAGATAGATAGATAGATAGATAGACAGAACTGAGATAGATAGATAGATAGATAGATAGATAGATAGATAGATAGACAGGAACAGACTGACATAGATAGATAGATAGATAGATAGATAGATAGATAGATAGATAGATAGATAGATAGATAGATAGATAGACAGAGACAGACTGACATAGATAGATAGATAGATAGATAGATAGATAGATAGATAGATAGATAGACAGAGACAGGCAAGCATAGATAGATAGATAGATAGATAGATAGATAGATAGATAGATAGATAGATAGATAGACAGGAACAGATACATAGATAGATAGATAGATAGATAGATAGACAGGAACAGACTGACAGATAGATAGATAGATAGATAGATAGACAGACTGACATAGATAGATAGATAGATAGATAGATAGACAGGGAGACAGACTGACAGATAGATAGATAGATAGATAGATAGACAGACAGACTGACATAGATAGATAGATAGATAGATAGACAGGAACAGACTGACACATAGATAGATAGATAGATAGATAGATAGACAGGAACAGACTGACATAGATAGATAGATAGATAGATAGATAGATAGATAGACAGGAACAGGCTGACATAGATAGATAGATAGATAGATAGATAGATAGATAGATAGATAGATAGATAGATAGATAGATAGATAGATAGATAGATAGATAGATAGGAACAGACTGAGATAGATAGATAGATAGATAGATAGATAGATAGATAGATAGATAGGAACAGACTGAGATAGATAGATAGATAGATAGATAGATAGATAGATAGATAGATAGATAGAGATAGATAGATAGATAGATAGATAGATAGATAGATAGATAGGAACAGACAGATAGATAGATAGATAGATAGATAGATAGATAGATAGATAGGAACAGACTGAGATAGATAGATAGATAGATAGATAGATAGATAGATAGATAGATAGATAGGAACAGACTGAGATAGATAGATAGATAGAGACAGACATAGATAGATAGGAACAGGTAGATAGATAGATAGATAGATAGATAGATAGGAACAGACTGACATAGATAGATAGATAGATAGATAGATAGATAGATAGATAGATAGGAACAGACTGAGATAGATAGATAGATAGGAACAGACATAGATAGATAGATAGGAACAGACTGACATAGATAGATAGATAGATAGATAGATAGATAGATAGGAACAGACTGACATAGATAGATAGATAGATAGATAGATAGATAGGAACAGACTGACAGAGATAGATAGATAGATAGATAGATAGGAACAGACTGACAGAGACAGATAGATAGATAGATAGATAGATAGATAGATAGATAGATAGATAGATAGATAGATAGGAACAGACTGACATAGATAGATAGATAGATAAATAGATAGATAGGAACAGACTGACATAGATAGATAGATAGATAGGAACAGACTGACATAGATAGATAGATAGATAGATAGATAGATAGATAGATAGATAGATAGGAACAGATTGAGATAGATAGATAGATAGGAACAGATTGACATAGATAGATAGATAGGAACAGACTGAGATAGATAGATAGATAGATAGATAGATAGATAGGAACAGACTGACATAGATAGATAGATAGATAGGAACAGATACATAGATAGATAGATAGATAGATAGATAGATAGATAGATAGATAGATAGATAGATAGATAGATAGACAGACTGACATAGATAGATAGATAGATAGATAGATAGATAGATAGATAGGAACAGACTGACATAGATAGATAGATAGATAGATAGATAGATAGATAGATAGATAGATAGGAACAGACTGACATAGATAGAGATATAGATAGATAGATAGATAGATAGATAGATAGATAGATAGATAGATAGGAACAGACTGACATTGATAGATAGATAGATAGGAACAGACTGACATTGATAGATAGATAGATAGATAGATAGATAGATAGATAGATAGATAGATAGATAGATAGGAACAGACTGACATTGATAGATAGATAGATAGGAACAGACTGACATTGATAGATAGATAGATAGGAACAGACTGACATTGATAGATAGATAGATAGGAACAGACTGACATTGATAGATAGATAGATAGGAACAGACTGACATTGATAGATAGATAGATAGGAACAGACTGACATTGATAGATTGATAGATAGATAGATAGATAGATAGATAGATAGATAGATAGATAGATAGATAGATATGAACAGACTGACATAGATAGATTGATAGATAGATATGAACAGACTGACATAGATAGATTGATAGATAGATAGATAGATAGATAGATAGATATGTACAAACTGACATAGATAGATATATAGATAGATATGAACAGACTGAGATAGATAGATAGATAGATAGATAGATAGATAGATATGAACAGACTTAGATAGATAGATAGATAGATAGATAGATAGATAGATAGATAGATAGATAAAGAGAAAAAGTCTAAGATAGATTTGAATAAACCAAAGTCTATAGAGTGTTTAAAATATGTGTTATAATTTACTGAAGTCAGGATCGAACTGACAAATCATAAAAGAGATGATGAACTCATTTACACTGACTGTAATATACATGTGTTAGCAACTGTGACTAATTAATTGAAGCTGTCAAAATATAATTACTAATTAACGTATTTTATTATTAACTGCATTTTGTTTTACCGATCACTGAATGAAAACTGAGTGCATTAATTTTAATCAATTTGAATTAATAAATAAGCAAGCAATAGCAAACATTATATAATCATTATTTCCGTTTTATGTTATAAAATGTGCGTTGTAATATATAAATGAAAATACGAAATTAGTAATTACTAAAAACGTGCACTGATGTCTGAATCAGTCATAACCAATTTAGGAGAGGAGATCGGGAAATTGAACACAAAATGCAACGCAGTAAGTGTGGTTTCGAAAACGCCTCAATTTTCCACAAAACGAAAATGTTAATGAATGAAATAGAATGAAGCCTGTAGGTCTTAATGGGGACAATACTTTTTTGAATTTAGTGAATTGGCGCTACAAACTCAAAAAGACCTTTTTTCTTTATAATCATATCGCCCCAAGCAAGGCATTTTACTGCCACTTTTTTGCAGGGGAGAAAACTTATGAGAAAGAGTTACAGATTAATAGGGAGTGTCAGAAAGTGGGTAAAAGAAGGATAACTTGGCCATAAACTGAGGGATCAGTTTAAATATTGATTGTAATGTAGAATTGATCCCCCTTTTTTATAACCACATTATAATATTATAGATATATTTTTATAATCATATCGCCCCAAGAAAGGCATTTTACTGCCACTTTCTGCAGGGTATTACATTGGAGAAAACTTATGAGAAAGAGTGACAGGTTATAGGGGATGTCAGGAAGTGGGTAAGAGAAGGATGAGAATACTGATGAGAGTAGAGTGGACGGAGAGAGGGTGCAGGTTAGTGAGATAGGAGATGACGATTGACTTTAAATTTAAATTCTTGAAAATTGTAGCTCTCGGGAAAGCAAGTAAATGAAGGGAATTCCACGGGCGGGAAGTGCGAGAAAAGAAGCTGATGGAGTAGAATTTGCGTTTACATTTTATTGGTTTCACAGTAAAAGGGTTGGACCTAGTTGCTAATCTTGTCGCTCGAGTAAATTCATATATAGGGGGCACCGGTGGGCTAAGTTCATCGGAGCAGAAGCCGTGAAAGTATTTGTAGAAGAGAGACAGGGAAGCCACATTGCGCCGGTGAGAAAGTGACTGTATCTAAGCTGCCAAGTCAGGATCTATCACATTACAGATTCTCCGTTGGGTTTTGTCAAGGACACCTAGGTGGATAGCAGGAGCACCCGACCAAATATGGCAGAAGTATTCAATGTACGGGTGGATGGTAGATTTATATATGTGCAGGATTGTTTCAGGCAGAAAAAAACTTCCTGGCCCTACACAGAAAACTGACTTTCGTAGCTGCAGATTTAGCAATGGATTCTATGTAGTCATTCCACTTGAGGGTTTTTGTGAGAGTTAAGCCGAGGTGGCGCAGGGTTTTGCTTTCAGAGAGACTAGCCTGATCCATGCTAATGGTGGGTAGGAGCAATTGTCTATTCAGTAACAGAAACAATATCACTCGGGAACTTTCAAAAGAAAAAAGTAAAGCGAATATCACATGTACTTTGAAGGGAAAACCATGGCGTAATGTAGATGATGACGTGCCACACTATCTCAAACAAGAGACGAGGAAAGAGCACTAACAATTTACTGCACCCGAGAAATCAATTTTCATGAAGATTAGTTTAAATCGAAAGGTTTTTTAAAATTTCAACCGAAAATAACAATTGTCGGTTCAGTCAATAAATGCACAATATTTCCTTTTTTTTTTTAATCATATCACCCCGAGCAAGGCGGTAACGCCACTGAAGCACAGAGGAGCTACGTAGGAGTGAAAAGATTTGAAAAGAGAAAGCCGAAAACCACATCCTAAACAAAGAACAAGGGATGAGCCTCTTCACCTGTTCAATAGAGGTGGGTGGTGTGTAAACCGGGCGATAGTTTAGTCTATCTACTCCAATTAAAGGAATAATATTAATCCCATTACGATCACAATTATTAAAATTACTCATTAACGTATTTAATGATAATTTTATTTTATTTTACTGATCGGGAATAAAAAACTGAAAAGTGTCCATTGATTTTAAACGATCAATGTCATCAAAACATCTTAGAGTAATCCTTATTTTTTTTTCATTTAATAAAACATACGTATCCATATATAAATAACGTTAATGTCGTCTACTATATGAGCATATGGGTTGAAAAGTTCCCAAATAAAGCTACCTTTCTCATAAATCCGTATTTTATATATTGACTTTTATATGGGCTCAAATATTGGACCGCATATCAAAGAAGGTTAATTGCGATGACCCTTTCCCATTAGCCAGAATCCCTAACCCCAAATTTTGTTTTTGTTATTTCTATGTCCTAAGCATATTCTGTATTTTGCAGCAGATCAATGGCTTTGACTGAATATCAAGTGAATGGAAAAACGGAATGTGTGTATGGAACTTACCTCTTCCCCAAATTATATAGGCTAGGGGATAGTGAAAGTGAAAGTAGAAAATATGCTCAGTGTAATACTTATATAGAATCTTCAGATGTCCTCAAGTACTGTTAAAACGTATAGCAAATGACAGTTTTCATATGATATACGTACATAGCAATTTGAAATATAACCGTCCATAAATTAGAATATATAGAATATAGACAGCAAAACTTAACTGCAATACAGATAAAACACACGCGCACACACACACACACACACACACACACACACACACACACACACACACACACACACACACACACACACATAAAGAGAGAAAATCTAAGCAAGAGCCAACAAGTGACCTAACAGCTGACGTGGTTGGTTGTTGGCTCTTGCTTAGATTTTCTGTCTTTGTTTGCTCTACTTTCGTATTGAGCGCTTTAGGGTTAGGGTTTTTTCTTCCTTACGAATGCTTGACTTTTTGTTCATGCACTTAGTTTGTTTCTTTTTTTTTTTTTTTTTTTTTGCTTCCCCTTCTTTTCCCTCCGCGTTCGTTCTCGGTGGGTTATACAAGACGATTTAAATTATAGCTTGATTAATACTAGTTTTGGTAGAGTTAGTTCTCTTATTATTGGTATTGTTGTTGCTATAATTAATATTATATATATATATATAAGGTATACCTAGAAAGCCAGACAACCTACGTAAGTTTCATTTAAACGGATCGTCAGGGTAAGGTGGCTCGACAGCTTTCCCTGACGATCCGTTTAGGCGAAACCTACGTAGGTTGTCTGGCTTTTTAGGTATTCTTTATTTATTCCGCTCTACCTAAGTATTGAGCGTTTTTATTAGTTGATTACTCGTATCGGGTTTTTTTCTTTGGGCTACGTGCTGACTCGGTCTGAGCTCTTTTGACTGATGTTCATGTACTTAGCTCTTTCTTTTTTGAAACCATTTTTTCCCTTTTTCGTAGATACGTGGAAGGTTTTTCGATACGATTATAGTTATTATCTCTTATATATATATATATATATATATATATATATATTAAATTCATTTTACGATTTTTAGTTCTCTGGCATTATTTTTTTTTAAATTACCCAATACAATAAATATTGTAGATCATAATATAATCATATAATTATGAATTAAAAGTACATTGAGAGACGGAAATTTCTATGTTTTGAGATTTTTATCTCGTCATCAGTCAATGTTAGATGTTAGTTGTGAAAATGATTTACATTTAAATACAAGAATAAAAAATAAATACAGATTAAGAATTCATTTTGAAATTAGTTAGAAGGAGCACATAAATACATTTTATGTCGGTCACATACGAATTGTTTCTTGTATTTATATGTAAATCATTTTCACAACTAACATTGACAGAAATCTCGAAACATGGAAATTTCTGTGTCTCAATGGTTCTTTAATTCATAATTATATATATATATATATATATATATATATAAAAGTAGCTATTTTGTTTCGACACTTTTTCTGTCTTTTCAAGTGATGTTGTTATTTCAAAAAAACGTTTTTTTGAAATAACAACATTTTTTTAAATAACAACATCACTTGAAAAGACACAAAAAGTGTCGAAACAAAATAGCTACTTTTGTAGTGATATTATAACATATCAATGTTATTAATTTAATTAATAAATATTATTATTATATATATATATATATATATATATATATATATATATATATATAGTGTCGGGAATTAATAATTATACATATGAGGGTGTACATATGCATAGTATTATTATTCAGTTGTTTATAAAACTGTGCTCAATGTATTAACAGAACTGTATTATATATATATATATATATATATATATATATATATATATATATTGATAAATATACATATTATCCTACGTCTATGGCAAGACTCGGAGTTTCATGCGTTATGTAATCATCAGAAGATTTTAATTTGACCCCATGTTCATAGGAATTATATCTTATAAAATTAAGTTACTGCTTTTTATTAATAAAAAGATTAAAAATATAACTAATCTCCAGTTACATACAGAAAAAAATTAAGATTTAAATTTAAAATGAAAATATAAACTAAAAATATTAAAATTAAAATGCAGGGAAAAGAAAGGAAAGGGGAGTGAATCATTAAATGTAAAAATTTAAATTATTCAAATATTAGATATCAATTAACAAATCTTAAATAAAAATAAAATAAAATAAAAATGAAAATAAAATTTTCAGAATTAAAAAGTAAGATTTAGAATTAAAATTAAACAATGTAGAGAGCAAAGTTTAAAGGGGTTTAATTGATAATTGTTAAATGTAATTTTGAGGAGAAAGAAAGAAAGAAAGAAAGAAAGAAAGAAAGAAAGAAATGGAAAAAAACGTATCAAGGAATCTATATCAATCTGCGTCTAAGAATTTAAATAAGTAATTTTTTTATGACAGCATATGGTCATTAAATCACTTTTTTATTAAGCAAATTAGGACTATTGATATGGTTCAAAATGACAAGATCTTCTAAAAGGCATAAATAACATTTATTTCCGTTGTAAGCTTTGAATTCAGCAATGATATTCCAGGTTATAATTGGGTTCAGATTTTATATTCTAATAATGTATGAATAAAGCAGTACTTGCTGTATTTAGTGTTGTTCTACAAGAACATGTCCGTTTGAAATATGCACCTGATGACTGCATAACGCATGAAACTTCGAGTCGTGCCATAGATGTAGGATATATATATATATATATATATATATATATACTACCGGCCATAATTATGAATTGTAAATGAAAATAGAATGATTCTTTTGTCAATACTGCAAAATAACATGTGCATCAAATGAACTGTTCTGGTGTCCAGTTTCTGTTCTCTCTTCCCCATGCTAGGCTCTTCTTCTTATTGGCTGGCCAAAGCAAAGGCTTCCCGGCTGCCTTGTAAAATTTTGCAAAGTAATAATAACAAAAGAACCATTCTATTTTCATTTAGAATTACCCACTTGGCATTAAATATTAAAAAAAGTATGAAATACACCACTTCTTTTAAAAAACTGGAGTGGCCTAATAGTTATGGACGATTGTATATATATATATATATATATATATATATATATATATATATATATATATCACACCGAGCAAGGCGGTAACGCGACGCCACTGTGCGCAGGGGGCAACATAAGAGTGAAAAGATTGGAAAAGAGAAAGCCGGAAACCACATCCTAAACAAGGAACAAGGGATAAGCCTCTTCATCTGTTCATTATACGCAGGTGAAGTGTGAACCGCGCGATAGTTTATATATATATATATATATATATATCGTGAGGTAAACACCGAGTGGTGACAGTCTGTATCATGCTTCAACCCATTCTTTAGGCCATTAAGATGGCGTTCAGCAATGACGCCACGAGGATTGCGGTCCAGCATGGAGCAGACTGTCGCCACTCGGTGTTGACCGCAATGTCCACTTTTATATTTACAGACCTTTTATCTTTGATATTGAGTAATTTTCTCCATAAATATAGCATAACTTGAAACTATATTTCTCTCATATATATATATATATATATATATAACCCAAAGTTAAGATTAAACATGCAAACTTACACCGATTGTAAAGACTCCGCTAAAATAAAACTAAACAAAAATATCCACGCCAGCCATTATCGGCACATCTAAGAAACCCATTAAGATATCGGCGAATAAACTGAAAATTACAAGCTACAAAGGCCTAGGACCAAAGACTCCCATTTATCAATTTAGGAATACCCCAAATAAATTCCAACGGTCACAGACTGACTCCATTATCTCGCTAGCACCCACCAACACCCATAACCACAAAGAAATTACAACTGTCAACGAAATATCACAATATCAACAAACCCAGCCAACACCCATAACAAAACTAAATAAATATAAAGGAAAAGGATTTCCGCTAACTTACACATCGCCTGACGAAGCACTGTTGCTCCAGTGCTGAAACACTTGCGCCCTCGTAGCGATTATATATAGAGAAGTTATGTACATGTTCAAAAATACAATTTATAATATATATATATATATATATATATATATATATATATATATATATCCGAGTAAATACAGAACGAAAAAAAAAATTTTTTACAACATCCAAAGCATTAATTTAAAACATATAATATATAGAGCTGTGAATATTTATTAAAAATTATATTTTAGAACATGTACAGAATTTCTTTTTAATTTTTATATATCCACTACAAATAGTACATTTGTTTTGACATTGAAACAATTAGCACACCGCCTGATGAGACATTGTAGTTTCAATGTCTTAACAAATGTACTATTTGTAGTAGATATATGAAAATATAAAAAATTAAAAAAATAAAAATTAAAAAATAAATATATAGATATATATTATAAATTATATTTTAGAAAATGTACAGAATTTATTTTTTTATTTTTTTTTATTTTTATTTTAATTTTATATATATATATTATAAATATAATATACGAGTGAATAAGGAACGAAGAAAAATTTACAACGTCCAAAACATTAATTTAAAACAATATATAGAGCTGTGAATATTTATTATATTTTAGAACATGTACAATTTTATATATATATATATATATATATTGTCATCTGCAGACAGATCTGTTTTGCCGTATTACAGCTCATCAGTTCGATTGCTTTTTTACCCAGGATTGAAACCCGACCGAAATGGCGTCAGTCGGCGACTCTACCTCTGGGCTATGGGCGTTCGGTGGAAGTAGGCAGACTTTTTAGCGCATATATATATCCACTACAAACTGTACATTTTGTTTCGAAATTGGACTTCCAATGTCTCATCAGGTGATGTGGAAAAGGAATAGAAGGCCTCTTTTCTTATATTTGTGAGTTGTGGTTGGGATGTTGGCGGGGTTAGCGATAAGGGAAGAAGTCTTGTAAATTGTTCGTTAGAATTTTGAAAAAAATGGGGTAGGTAGGGGATATAGTTGATTCACGAAAGTGTGTTTTATGACCGCCTGACTAGCCTTTATTCTTTGGTTTTATTAGAGGAGGAGAATAAGGAGGTGTAAAGGGTAGAAAAGGATGGAATTGAACCCTTTCTTTAATGTTTATTTGTACAACTATAGAATATTTTTGTATTTAAGCAGAGTTTTATAATTAATCTAATTTTGTATATTTAACCTTAATTTTGAATTTAGGAAATCACTTTTTTCTATAAAATTTTAAATTGGATTTTATTATAGTTTGTGGTGTGTAATAGGTAAAATTTGATATAAGTGGCTTGTTAATATTATAAAGGTTTATCGTCCTGGTTTTGGCTTCTGCGGTATTTTTCAGCATGATTATAAGGTTACAATTATACTGAAAAATACTTAATTCATATTTCTTCATTTTAATTTTTTTTATTTTATATAGGCTTTAATTCCTTATCAATATATTACAAAATAAATAAAAGACATTTTACTGCCTCATGATGGTGTTTAATACAGAAACTTTTAGCCATTTTGTTACAGTATGCTATTATAATAATTATTATTATTATTATTATTATTATTATTATTATTATTATTATTATATATACATGTAAAAATTAATACCGACACGTTATTTCATGGTTAGGCGGGTGTCTGGCCTATTTCAGGCGAACCATCATCAGCTTTCGTTTTTACTGTACAGAAAACCATGGAATAACGTGTCTGTCTTAATTTTTACAAATATTTGGTTTATACTGGATACTCCTTTGAATTCTTCTATATCTACACCGCCTGTTTATATATATATATATATATATATATATATATATGTAGTATTAAATTGTATCAGTGTTTAGTGCAAAATTGGTGATTTTCAATAGTTTACCGGTGAAAAGGCATTTTAGTCGAGCAGATATTTTTCATAAAGTGGTTAATATAAATGTAAAGATAAAGCGTTACTAGAATTAATGTGGACAAAGTTGTCACTTAAAAACTAAATGATCCTGAAGAGTGAAGAAATTACAATAATGCTCTCAGCAAACTTTGAAATCGGCATTACTTAAATTGCACCACTCATCTACATGACAAATCTCTTCAAATGATATATGTATGTGTGTGTGTGTGTGTGTGTGTGTGTGTGTGTGTGTGTGTGTGTGCGATTGTTCATACATTATATTCAACGATGATTTATGAACAACATTTATTTTACACATAAATGTCCATTGTTGTTTTACGTCTGACTTACCATGTTAATAAATTAGGCTTCAATGGTTTTCAGAAGGAAATTAATGTTCCTGAAAATAAAGCAGAAAGTGTTCACGCTTTATGGTATCATTCAGCTACTAACCCAATGATTTCTGACCGCATCTTTTCGATTAGGATCAACTCCAATTCAAAGTAGGAACAATATCTCAGATCATCTAATCTCTCGAGCAGAATTAACTTGTGAGGATACGGGAAATTTTCTCACTTTTATTGACTCGTTAGTCTTACACTAAATGAACCACCATTTTGAACATTTGTCATTTGTCTTTGGAAGGAAAAGAAGTTTGACCTTTCGGTTGAAGAGGATGAGAAGTGAGAGGCGTGATATTTTATGCTCCTCTTCTTTCAAATAAAAATCATTAAAGCGCCAATTATTTACGAGACGAAACTTTGCGGTCAGAATAATCAGCCATTTTTATTACGTTCCACACAAAAGACTAGAGAAAACATTGTTTCCCAATTCACTTATACGTTTCGGGTTAGACGATAAACTGCATCCAGCAGCAAAGCTCCTGATCGGAAAATTTTGAGGAGTGGGAAGCCACGTTTTAACAGTTGTTGTTCTAAGCTCCACCATGACCCAAGGTATCTGTTAAAGTACCAGCTATGGCAAATAGTTAACCCTCTAAATGGGTTCAAAATATGAAAGTATAAAAATAGATTAGATAAATTACCAGCAACACATTATTGGAAAAAGTTGCCAAAGCCACGAGAAAATAAAATTTCGGTATTAAATGACCCATAAGGAATTGATATGCCGTTTAACCAAAAAAAATACGTTTCATTAAAAATATAGTCCACAACAGTGGCTGTATGATTCCAAGCCGCATGCACCCTAGATGGGTTGAGCTAGCTTCCTCCCCGACGGAGAAAGTTTTGTTGGGATTTGTTTAAGTGCAGGGCAGGGTTCCAACTCCTACCCTGTTATTTAACCCATAATTGGAGGGAAGGGACGGATTAATACCTTTCCCAAGGGTACTAGAGCGTAAGTGAATGCAGAGCATTCAACTTGAATTCGAAATCGGCTCACCGATTTCTCGTTCCGAGCCGATAACTACTGCACCACAACACTTGTGTACATTTGTGGTTAAAATAAAATAATTACGGCACCAAAAACAATTAAATAAATGAATAAGTTTGAAGATGCCTGGATGAGTTACGAAAAAAAGTCTTTATAATAATAATAAAAAATGATTAAATGTGAAAATACTGTTACACTATGGAGCGCAGTCTACTCTATTATGGTAGATGACCGTTGACCCTACAAGAATGTTAGACTGCGCCTTTAAATGATCTTGTTTTTAATAGTTTTAAATCTTTCTCCACAGAAAAAATGGACGTAATGGTGTTACATATACCCGCGATATTCAATCCAATCTGAATAAAAACCGATATTCAACCATCAATATGGCTTATTTTCTCCAATTTTACTCCCGATAGATACAACAAGTTTTCATGGACTTACTTAGGTTAGTTTATCCTTGGATGACTTACTTGACTCCGATATTGAAAATCGATACCCCGATATCCTATCAGGTCTGATCAAAATCAGATTTTCAGCCTTTTTATTTTGGTTTTTGCTTCGGGTTTGGCTCTAAGTAGGTATAATTGTGGTTTTTAGTCTCAGCCATGATACCATTTACTAAGAGGACTTGTTTCGCCTTCAAAATTCTGTTTGCGACAAGAAACTTATTTGACATCGATACCGGAAATCATAATCCATTCAAGTTCTACGGCTTCGAGATAAACCTTTCAACAACCTACATTTTTCATGCCAACGTCCAAAGAGTCAGAGCTCCAGGACCATGGATGAGCTTTAAAGCTTTCATTACACCCGAGCAACGCCGGGCTATACTGCTAGTCTACTCTAAATTTCACTCTGCCCAATTGTAGTTGTGCAGATGAAGAAAACTTAGTCTACACAGACGTTTAACGCAGTTTGGGCAATACGTTTCTAGTGAGGATCGAACTCAGAACTAATAATCTGGTTGAACAAACTTGCTATTAAATCTACCACGACGAAGCATACAATATGAGTTAGTCTCAGACGGTCTGAGAAATGGGATAAAATTTATAGTGAATAATTAATAATTGTTGATAATGTTTCATATATTATTTAAAAAAAGTTTAATCAATTTGCCCCGATCAAGGGGATAATGCCACTAAGACGCGACAGGCTATTTGGAATGAAAGAAAATGAAAAATCTTTAAAAGGAACCGGAAATCAAATTCTAAACAAGAAACAAGGGATAAGTTTCTACATCTGTTTAAAAACCGGAGAGGTGGTGTGCGAACAGGGTGATAGGCGAACCTATCTACTCCTATTGAGAATAAAATAAATAAAATAAAATATTTTTTAAGTGATAATTTTATTGTTATATCACTAAATGGCATACCTTTTTTCCATTGTATACCTCTTTATTCATCTGTCAATTTAAACAACTTATCTACCGACTCAGAATTTTGCAAAAGTAAATCCGTGCATCCAGGCTAAGGTAAATTAATTATTAATTATGTGTTAATAAATTAAGTAACCATATTTTACATCTGATGTGCACATTTAACTCAGAGATTCTGAGCCGAAATCTGAGTTTTTACATAATTTTCCCGTTTTTTTTTCGTTTTCTGTTTTTTTTTTTGCTAATATTTTTGTCCATTTCACATACCAAATCCTGAATTACCTCCCCTAGATTAATTTGCGTCATTACATTTTCTGAACGCACCTTTTTTTCATAATAGTAAATAATCACCTCTTGCTGATCGCTGATATGATGTCGGTATTGTCTTGGCGGAGGTTTACAATCTTTGACTGCTCTTGTTATTGTTTAGTACTGCTTGTTTTGTTTTCACTTACTCGAAGTCTGTACTGACTGACACATGGATTTAACTCACAATTGCTATACCACTAATTACACGAAGCCAACGATGTAATCCACGGCATTAATGTACATGAAGTAATCATTAACATAGAACTTGAATCCTTAAACCTAAACACTCTCTTCCCATAAATTGTTCAGTTCGAAATTGCCTGAAGTTCTGAGATTTATAAGCCTGATATCTTAGTAACCTTTTCTTTTTAACAATGTTGCAAGATTTCATGCACTCCATATTGCCGGTCCTCATATTGTATTCATCTCTATGATTGGTCGGGTTGGAAGATTTTTGTGGTCGAGCTGTATTTAAGGTTTACGTAGCTTCCAATTGTAAAACTACATGGAGCCCATTTTTGCCTTTTTTTATTTTTACCATATTTTCTTCTTCTCTTTCTCTTTCCATTTAGTGTCAGATTTGCTATTATGAATGAAATCTTTTTTTTTAATCATCTCACCCCAAGCAAGGCATTCCACTGCCACTATTGCGCATGGGGCTACATAGGGGAAGGTAAAGAGAAGGAGTAGTTAGACATATGGAATGTCAGGAGGAAGGTGACAGATGAGTAAGGATAGCGAGGATGAGGGTTGGGAAGATGGGAAGAGTGTTTGATAGAATGGGAGCAGGTTAGTGTGTTAGGAGGTGTCTATTGACTTTACATTTAAACTCCTGGAGATTGTAGCCGTCGGGGAAGCAATCGTGTGGAAGAGAATTCCACAGTCGGGAAGTGCGAGGAAAGAAACTGTTGGAGTAGAAGTTACGGCTGCATTTTATCGGTTTCACTGTAAAAGGGTGGGATCTAGTTGCTAATCTACTATCTCGTGCAAATTCGAATTTAGGGGGCACCAGTGGTCTAAGTTCATCGGAGTGGAAGCCGTGAAAATATTTATAGATGAGACACAGGGAAGCCACGTCGCGCCGGTGGGAGAGAGACTGCAGGCGGTCTGCCAAGTCGGTATCTATCACATTACAGACCTTCCTCTGAACCTTATCAAGAAGCCCGAGGAGAATAGCAGGGGCACCCGACCAGATATGGCAGCAGTATTCAATGTAATGAAAGATAGAACTGGCATGAATATTGTAAAATGTAAGACATTTTTTTTCGTTTTTTGCCTAAATGTTGCTTAATTTAAAACTTTAATTGAAGGATTGGTTTTGTTTTTAGCAGAAATTCCTTTGAGTGTTGGATTCTTTGTCTTTATTTTATTTTATTTTTTCTTCCTTTCCCTAGTCTCAGTCACACTTTCTCTCTTTCCTCTTTTCCAATCTTCTCACTTTTTTTTTTCAATTAGAGTAGATAGACTAAACTATCGCCCGGTTCACACTCCACCCATGTCTATTGAACAGGTGAAGAGGCTCATCCCTTGTTCCCTGGTTAGGATGTGGTTCCCGGCTTTCTCTTTTCCAATCTTTTTACTTTTTTTTTCAATTGGAGTAGATAGACTAAACTATCGCCCGGTTCACACTCCACCCACGTCTATTGAACAGGTGAAGAGGCTCATCCCTTGTTTCCTGTTTAGGATGTGGTTTCCGTCTTTCTCTTTTCCAATCTTTTCACTCTTACGTAGCCCCTGCTCATCAGTGGCGTTACCGCCTTGCTCGGGGTGATATGATTAAAAAAAAAAAATTTCAACTTCAACCCATAGGAGGCGAGGATCCTTTTTTCCCTCTATTTGTAGTAAGCTATGCCTGATTTTTCTATCTCTCTTCGTGCCTTACAATGTTCTTGCAGCCATACCTTCAGGGGGTGGTCCGTTTCTCCTTTAGATTCATTTCCACGGCTACATCGAATGAGAATCATCTACCCTACTGATTGAAATAAAGTGTTCGGTTCAAAATTCCTAGTTCCTGAAGAAAGATGGAGCTTACAACAGCTGAAAAGTCGTAAACATGGTAATAAAGAAGAGGACAACAGTCTGAACAATGTAAATACTATCTCAGAAGTATAGACATATACACTCAAACAGAAAAGACCTGTTATTATTAACTAATTAAATAATCATGCAAGAGATCAAGTTCAGTTTACTCTTTGGATTTGATGTAGCGATTTTCTAAGCGCAGCTTAGATGTGACACAAGCCAAAATTACGGGGCACCTAGTGAGGATCGAACTCACTATTAATTGTAATTGGTGTGGATACCGGGAATGGGAACCGCACAAAATAAAAGAACAACAACCCGAATTTGAGATAAACAAATATGTATATTAACGTAAAGAATACAAACTTTAATGCAGGTTAGTAATCCAGGAATACAGTTAGTACGAAGTATATATACAAGTCTCTGAAGTGAAACCGTAGTATGTTTAGTAAGTCCACGTCGGAAACTGACGGGTGCTGCGTAATAATATTCTGGCTGGGTGGAGCTCAGAGCTACTATGAACTAGTGTCGCTCTATTCTCCGTGAAACCTCGGTATCTCTCGGTATGTTCCGTTATCTGTCGGTATATTCGGTATCTGTCGGTACCGTTCTGACTTTCATGTATATGTCGTAGCAGGAGCATATGTATACTATAGACGAGTCTATTATCAAGGAAAAATACCACAACAGTAATGAAACCTGCGAGACAAGCTTGCTAACTATTTAACTACGTCGACGTGACCAAAGCTAACCAGAAAGTAATCACTCTGTTAAGTTAATTAAGATAGACATAGAAGGCCGTCTTTTACTCTTTAGGTAGGTTCCTCTCTTGATTTTCTTTTTTTGTTTTGTTTTGATTTGTCAGATTATGTTTTCTTTTTCCTTTTTATTCGGTTTGTCTGTTAGTTTTTGATTTATTGGTTTTCGTTTTCTTTTCTATTGTTACTTGACAGGCTATGTATTGATTTTGCCAATATTTTGGTCTCTTGTAAATATATATATATAAACATATATATATATATATATATATATATATATATATATATATATAAACTTATTTATAAATGGAAATTTGTCTCTCTGTGTGTGTGTGTGTGTGTGTGTGTGTGTGTGTGTGTGTGTGTGTGTGTCCGTTACCGACAGACTCCGAAACGGCTGAGCCGATTTTCTTGAAAATTTAAACAGTTGTACGATAATCGTCTGCGAGTGTTCTTAGCTAGGTTTTGTGTCGAGGTACCCCCGATAAATATCGAAAAAATTGGGTTATAGAACGAGTGGGTCCGATTTTAATCAAATTTGATACACTCATACACAAAGACATAAGAAACGATATTCAGAAGTTTCATGGTTGCAGTTCTTACACTAGCGCAGAAAATCGATAATATATATATATATATATATATATATAAGGCAAGATGTTTGTGTGTGTCTGTTTATCTGCCTGTATGTCTGTATTTTTTTATTTCAGCCCTTTTATTTTAGTTTTTGCTTAGGGTTTGGCTCTAAGTAGGTATAATTGTAGTTCTTAGTCTCAACCATGATACCATTTCCTCAAAGGACTTTATTTCGCCATCAAAATTCAGTTTACGACGAAAAATCTTTCTTGATATCGATACCAGGAAATCAAACTTTGACTTACATTCATTCATTTTTCTTTCAGTCTGCGGTTTCGCTTTAACTGGAAACAACTATTGCTTTTTAGTCATTCGTGACAACTTCCAAAGAGTCTGAGCTCCAGAACCATGGATTAGTTTTAAAGCTTTCATTACACCCGAGCAACGCCGGGCTATGTTGCTAGTATATATATATATATATATATATATATATATATATATATATATATATATATATAAACTACGAAGCGAGAAGTCTGAAAATTTAAACCCAACAGGATGATGAACCTGTTGATCTCTCGGATCTCTCGACCCCGTGTGACCGGTGTCACGGCACACATTTCAAAGACGTCCCACCATTTCTAAATTAATAACCCAATTTGCACACTTTTCACAATTTCTATTTCCTCACGACAAGAGTAACGAACTATGGGGTGAGTTAGTGGTGAGAACCCGACTCTTCAATCGATTACACTGGTCAATAAAAAAAAATATCTTTGAAATGGTGTCGAGACACCAAACATCTTTTTAGCTTATTTGAAAGCGTTGAATCTGAAAATGACTTTACTCTATTTTTGTTAACTACCGTTTTTCCTGTCTCATTTTTGGAAAAAAGCAATTTTCATTTGTTTTCTGTATTTATAATATTAACCAATGGCAATATTTCTCAAATTAAAGGCCTAGAAACTTCTCAATTCGTATTTAAATCAACAAATATTGGTCTGCGTATTGAGAAATACTATTTTTTAAATAACAATCAAACACTAAGCCTTTAAAAATACCACGAATATAATAAGACCAACAAGTATTTTCATCAAATCATTTAATAAACCAAAAGCAAAAATAAAAACTTCGTGAACATAAGAACTATGGTAAAAATTATTTCTTTCTTAATTGTCTGTCATGTTCAATGTTATTTAAGTCCTTTTTGATACTTCAGCAATAGTCAGCAATCATTCGTTTTTCCCAACCTCCCTGGTAGCACTCTTCCATTGTTTTGATATCCTGATAAAATCGTTCTCCTTGTTCATCACTCACATCGCCGTCATTTACCTCGATGGCTATGTAAAACATTAACCTTAATACTCATATTAGCGTAATATTGATTAAAAAATAAGTATTACTGATAAAGTTTATCAGTTAATTTTAAGTTTGGCGATTCAAATTCGGTACTTCTACTTTTTCTTATAAAGATAGTTTGTTTCAGTTAGCTGACATTGTTCAGTCTACATGAAAAGTGATAAGTTTCTACGGTCTTCATTAAACTAACTAAATGTTGCGATCGGCCAAGATTAGGTGCCTCCATCCATTTTTCGATACCTAAATTTAAATTGAAATTTTAAAAATAAATAAGTAATCTCCAAGCTTTAAAATTAGCTTTAATTGAAAGCCAGGAGATTAAATTTTAATTTCCAAAAGAAAAATACACTGGTATTTTTTCAACCGAAATTATATTGATTTTAATCTAATTTTTTGTGAAATTAGACAAATTAAATTTAAATTTCCCACCAATTTTGATTGATCGACACATTCTGTCAACAGTACGTAAACAGTAGCCAAATTTCTGTTTTAAAAATCTTGCAAAAATAAAATATACCTCGCTGACACGTTATTTAAGTCAACTTTTAAAATTGAAACTTACCTTTATCTGATTTCAATCAAGTAATAATTCCTTACTGCCAGAAATTTACAATAAAAAAAAACTTTTTAACTACAGTAGCCCTACCTGTCATCACCTCGACTACGGAATGGGGGAGGGGGTGTTAAAAGATTTATGACATCCGGAAGTTGTCAAGACGGAAAGTATTGCGACCATAAGGGCCAAAAAAACATAATATTTTAATTTCTTTTTTTTTTGTTTGGTTTTTAACTAAATAGTAACATTAAAAATTTAATTTAATAATTTCAGCAATTATATAATATTTAATAGAATAGTTTACATTTATAGCCAAACATTTGAATATGCTTTCTGAATAAATAAAAATTTAAATTTCTTTTAAAATAATTTTAATTTAATAAGAAAGAATGAAATTAAAATAACCAAACTAAGTTATTTTATGTTATTTATTAGTATTTTTATTATGTATTTTTCATATTATTAAGTTATCACTAAGTTTAAGGCATGGTAAAAATATATAATTTAATTTTTATACTACTGCAGATGTTATAATTATGGAAACATGTTATGACTCTTATGGAACATCGTACTTACTCAAAAATGGAACGTAAATGAACATATTTACACACAATTTTTTTTATTTAAATAATTTAAAATATTTCTGCTAAATGATTTTTAATAAACTTTTCAATTTTAGATAGGCAATATGATAATCAGCTCTTAACTAAAAAGTCTACTCGCAATTAATTCTTTGGAGATTTTTAAAATATTTTTAAAAGCTTATATATTATTAAATATTTAAAGAAAGGAAAGAGAAAAGAAAAATATCCCTAGTTGAGTACTTTCGCCGAAACCTGTCTTTATTCAGCCAATTTCTATCAAAATTCAACCAACCAAAACCTGCTGATATATATATATATATATATACTAGCTCGGGTGTAATGAAAGCTTTAAAACTAATCCATGGTTCTGGAACTCAGACTCAGCCTAAAAAATATTTGTGTGAAGTTTGGTGAGAATCGGATAAAAATTGGGGATTTGTATAAAGGACATAAAATGTTGAGATGTAATTATGCTTACTACCAAGTTGGCTGTTTTTTCATTGGTTTACTAAGAAAAGGTTATTTTGGCAAGCTCACCGTATCTTTCTTTCATTCCGATACTAAACTCTCTCTCTCTCTCTCTCTCTCTCTCTCTCTATCTATCTATATATATATATATATATATATATATATATATATATAGAATGTTTCTATTAATCATATTTCGGATTGTTTGGGCTTCTGCTCATTCATCTCCTTTAAACTGAAAAACATTTATAAATTTGCTTCTCTAGATTTTCTCTTGCTCAAATCCCGAACAAACAAACCATTTTAGGCTATCAATTTCTCGCTTGGAAATCCATCAATAACTGACGTTCACTAAAGACCTCACCTGTAGTGACATTCATTGCAGACTTTTCTTATATAGCAGCAACAATAGCAACAATACAAAGAGCAGTTGCATAAATACAAGATACGGGAACATAGCTAAACATTCTAAATTCTCATTCATCACGAGAATTAAACGAGATTTTTTGAGCTTAACAAATAACAAATAACACAATTCACACGCTCTATCTCATGTTGACTCACTTTATTCTTACAAAAAGTAAATAAATTGAGTTAGCCATAAATATTTTTATCTCTATAAATGAAATCTTAAATATTCTGTATTGTTCGATCGCAAAATACACCCTTGTGCAAATTCATTGAACCAACTGCTTTAATTTCCATTCTTTTACCAGTTCAGTTTTACACCCACTGGACTCTCAGGGTGTAATCGATTCATATTTTTTCCTCAGATTAGGTCATTTGCAGTGGTATGCAGTCATATGAAATCTATTTTCGGGGTAAATGATGACATTTATTTGGCCTTGAAAAATATTACGTCATCCGTGAATGCATCCAATTTTTATGACACCCAGACATTATTGTCTCGACTGTCGATTAATTGTCCTACGGCCCTTGTTTTCAATGGACATTACTTCAAAGAAGCGTACGAAAATTGTAACCCTGCACAAACACACTGGCAATCCTTACAGAGAGATTGTGGAATAATGTTGGTGACAGCCTTGCAACTGTCAAGCGTGTCATCAGGGCGAAGGAACAAGCTGAATCTATCAGTCCAAAACGTAAAGAACAATGAGGTCGGAAGAGAAAACAACGCCGAGAGACGACGTATACGTGATCACGGAAAGTGTGAAAGATCCTAGGAAGATATTATTCGTTTTGTTTGAGTTAATTTGCACAAGGGTGTAACTGGTTCTAACGATTAAATAAAATCTCAAACAGCTCCCGTAAATTTTTTCAGCGTATTTATATTGAATTTCATCTTTATTTTCGGAAAAGATTACTTATAAAAAGTAATCTTTTATTAATTAAATCAGATTAAGTGATTGGTGTTGGTTCAATTTTCTTTATCAAACTAACAAAATCTGTTCTTTTTAATTCCAAGAGTTCTGATTTTTGTCAATATCGCTGGTTACCGAGGAACCACTTGACTGAAACCGGTATGTAATGATTCAGCAATTTTAATTTTGCAAGTTAAAAACTTTAGAAATCTGACAGAGTAGTGAAACTATAGCAGCTACTACAACCAGATTAGCGATATGCTAAAAACCTTATTAACAGCAACCCGCATTAACTTTGAGTGCACACGTAGCACGAATTTAAAAAAATCTAGACCTCTTTCTTACAGAGACACAGACGAGCTAGGATGTGATAAACATCGCTTCTAGAACACTGGTATGTCCTAGACACGATCCTTCACTCAGTCTTTTAATCACTAACAGAGTAAGTTCAGCCGTATTCATTCTATCTTTATATAGGAACTATCATCAAAACTTTTCTTAAATTTTCTGGAATAATCCTCTACACTAAATGTTCCCGATAGAATTTCTTTTAAATATTTTATTATCATCAAAAATCGCATTTAATACATTCTTTTGCATGTCTATTTTTCTCAACCAGTTCAACACGTGTAGTTTTCTTTAACAGATGAAGAGGCTCATCCCTTGTTTCCTGTTTAGGATGTGGTTTCCGGCTTTCTCTTTTCCAATCTTTTCACTCTGACGTAGCCCCCTGCTCATCAGTGGCGTTACCGCCTTGCTCGGGGCGATATGATTTTAAAAAAAAATTTCCCGGAAAAGGATAAATATATATATATATCATTCGAGGTAGTTAAGTGGTTATGGCGAATACGACCGGGTAGAACAATCTAGTACGTAAACGTAATAGACGATACTTTACGTATGCAGCATCCTGGGATGTAAGAGTAGTCAGTAGACGTGGATCAATAGTCGTAGATCTCTAGTGATAGACCAATAGTACTCGAGTGGTAGATCTCTCGATCTCTGGACGTCCTCGCCTTAGTCTATATTTATGGCTGACACCAGCCAATCACATTTCAGTGAGGGGGAAGCAAGGGGCATACATATTCATTACCTATTCATTACATCATTTTTGTCTATATTTCTGAGATGAGGTAATATTTACAGCATTTACATTATTCGGACTATTGTCCTCATCTTTGTTGCCATGTGTACGACGTTTAATAATAGATCATTCTATTTGTCTATATTTCTGAAATTAGGTAGTATTTACAGCATTTATATCATTCGGACTATTGTCCTCATTTTTGTTGCCATTTGTACGACGTTTAATAATAGATCATTCTATTTGTCTGTATTTCTTAGATAAGGTAGTATTTACAGCATTTATATTATTCTGACTATTGTCTTCATCTTTGTTGCCATGTGTACGACGTTTAATAATAGATCATTCTATGTGTCTATATTTCTGGGATGAGGTAGTATTTACATTATTCGGACTATTGTCCTCATGTTTGTTGCCATGAGTACGACGTTTATTAATAGATCATTCTATTTGTCTGTATTTCTGAGATGAGATAGTATTTACAGTATTTACATTATTCGGACTATTGTCCTCATCTTTGATGCCTGAAGAAGGCCAGAACTACAGATGGCAACAAGGACGAAGACAATAGTCCGAATAATGTAAATACGTGTAATTTTTGTTCCTCAACAGGCGACATATTCTCAAACTGAAATGCTATACTTAAAACAATTGCTTACGAACTGGTTATAGTTGCTCTATGTCTGGAATTACCATTGACGCACTTAATTTAGAGAAACATGGTTGTTCTGATTTCAAATACAGGCCAAAGCTTTATCGCTAATATTACATTCTTCTTCTTCTTCTATGTGCCCTGTCCCTTCAGGACGTAGGCGATCATGGTTCTCCACGTCTCCCTATCCCTTGTGGCTCCAAGTATGCTTGCTCCTGTTACTCCTGGCAACCCCCGTTCCGTCATCCACCTGATCGGGCCCTGCAAATATGTTATCCGCTGCCTTCCGCTGTCTCTTTTTCCCTTTATCTGGCCAGTCAGTATCAGGTTTTCCAGGCTTTCCTTCCTCATTGCGTGTCCCAGGAACTTCAGTTGTCTCTTCCTGATGCTCAGTATTAATTTCCTTTTCGTTGCTTTTCTTTCCGATACCTCATCGTTGCTTGCATGCAGCATCCTTCTGTAGAACCACATTTCCGCTGCTTCCAGTTTTGTCCTCATTTTCGATATTGTCCAGCATTCACTGCCATATTGAAGAACTGACATCACATAGCAATCCAGCACTTTTTTCTTTGTTTCTAGTGAAAATGCCAAATACAAGTGGGAGATACCAGAATAAAGCAGGTGCAAAAATTTAAATACCTAGGAAGTGTTCTAACAGGTGATGGAAAGTGCGACACAGAGATATGAAGGCGAATTGGCATGGCAAAGGACGCGTTCCAGAAGCTGAGTAAAGTACTAACACAGGAAATATTACATTAATACCTCCAAAAAATCGCTGAAAAAAAAAAGCATAGTATGAAGGAAAAAGGCTCGAAACTAAATAAAATAAAAAATTTTATCTGCAAAATGTTTTTATTATTATTAAGAGAATAGAACAAAGTATTTTTTAATTATTTTTTAATACTTTTAATTCTTTCTAACATGTTCGTAATTTTGGTAGAAAAACTTGTTTTTCTTTCGTCCGTGAGTGACGGGATTTTACAAGGGTTTTTAACGGCAAACGTAATATTACGCAAGGCACTTTTTTGCCGGTAAAAGCCATTGATTTGGAAATTCTTGCAAAAATCAAATAATGATCGGTTTTTCATGAAAATGCGAGGACTTATTCATAATTGACTGATATAAATTTTGATGTAATTATTTTTTTTAAATCTTAATAGAATAATATTTCTGACATATATTACCCCTCACCACCAATTAATTTCTGGAAATGTCTAGAAATTCACCATCGTTTCCCCATAAACCTAATATGAATTAAATTCAGGAATCATTGGAGAATGCTAATCAACTGTTTTTTTCTTCAAAATCAACCCATTTTTAGAAAATCTGCTCCTTATTGTGAAAACAAAAATGCAATAAAACTATGCTATTTTTTTATTTAGATAAACTTTTAATTGGTTTTATAAACAATATAAATTATGGACATCATAGCCTGAAAAAAAAAATTCAATGAATAATGAAGTTTTATAAGAATTGTTTTCATTTTTATTGCTTTTTTATTATAATAATTGATAAAATTTCAAACTTTTAAAAATTTCCTCCTTCTTCGTTAACGCTAGGGTGTTAAATTAGTGCATAAAGACTAAAGTTACTAATCGAAATTTGAAAAGCTTAATACAAATAATTTAGCCAATAGAATTTTAAAATGATTAAAACATTTTAATTGTATGCATACTGATTACCCGTATTTTCTTGTTACGGGTGGCCGTACATGATATATATCATTAAAAAGTCACGTGTTTTAAAGGTCACGCTTCATACATGAAAAAAAAACAACTAATAAACATTTTCAGTTGAGTACAATTCTTTCATTTTGCTTCAGTGTTTCTTATGTCCTACGTCTTGATATTCAACGGGCTTTGCAAATCACCCCTTCAAAATTTAAAGCAAGTTTTATATTTTAATTCTGAATTTCCTAATTTTGTTAAAAAAAGGTGGGGGATTGTGAAATTCACAATTTGTGGAGGTATCTAAAAATATGAAAAATAGATATTAAAATAAAAATTAATAAATGCTATAACATTTAAAAAAATGTTTAAGTTACTTCTGCCGTTATATAATTTCATTCTATTAGTAAATTGTAAATTTTTTTTAAAAGAACGTTTTATATGATTTTAATTTTCATTTTTCATAAAACATCTTCAAACGTAAGGCTATAAAGCTAAATTAACTAAAAGTCTATAAAATATTGGATAATTACTGAAAATATTGTGTTAAATTTTTAATTTTAACATATAGTTAAAAATCAAATAAACGAAGCGTACGAAAAGATTATGTCAAAGTTCATCTTCCATACTAACCATTATTTGACGACCACTGTCCGTCTGATAAAGCGATGATAACCCCGATAACAAGTATACCGTAATTAAGAAACGCTTTTATTGTACATTTCAGACAGTAAGCAAATAATTCTTCTTTCAAATCAGATTAAGGTAAATTTAAATTTGATAATTTGAATAAAATAATGTGTCAGCGAGATGTATTTTATTTTTGAAATATTTTTTAAATCGACAATTGGCTTTTGTTAACAAAATGTTTCGATCGATGAAAAATGGCCGAAAAATTGAATTTTTTTTTAGATAATAAATTTTTAGATTCCGTTCAATATATTTTCGGTTTGAAATACACCAATGTATTTTGTTTACTGGAATTAATAAATTTAATCTCCTGGTTTTCAGTTAAAGCTAAAATTAAAGCTTCAAGAAAACGTTTTTAATTTCTAAAAATTTTATTTAATTTTCGGTATCGAAAATGAGTAGAGGTAACTTTATTAGAGAATTATTTTGTTCGGAATGTTAGAAAATAATGTCAATATTATAACTTTTAAGATAGCTAGATGTTACATAAACACTATAAAGTCTAGTGATAGCGGTCGAAGAAACAAAGACGAAGGTTAAATATTTTAACGAAGAATAAGAATATTCTTCTTAAAAATTTAATCAACACTCAGAATTCCGGAAAGCAAAGCAGATAAAGTTTAGTAAACAAAAAAAAATAAGGTTAACTGTCCAAATAAGTCGTGAAATTCTTAATGTTGGAACTTCAGACAATGCAAAAGAGCTTAAGAATCAACAAACCGAACGATAGTCTTTTGAATATATAATGAAAGAATATAAACGAGACATACCCGTGAAAATTCTACGGTTTTCTTTCTTTCTATTTTATAGTTAACTAGCAGTATAGCCCTGTGTTGCTCGGGTGTAATGAAAGCTTTAAAACTAATCCATGGTCCTGGATATCAGAATATTTGTGTGATGTTTGGTGAGAATCGGAAAAAAATTGTGGGTTTGTATAAAGAACATACAGACAGATAAACAGACACACACACAAACATCTTGCCTTTTATATATATATATATATATATATATATATATATATTATCGATTTTCTGCGATAGTGTAAGAACTGCAGCCTTGAAACTTCTGAATATCTTTTCTTATGTCTTTGTCTATGAGTGTATCAAATTTGATTCAAATCGGGCCACTCCTTCTTTAACCCAATTTTTTCGATTATCGATTCTCGATATTTATCGGGGTACCTCGACACAAAACCTAGCTAAGAACACTCGCAGACGCTTATAGTACAACTGTGTAAATTTTCAAGAAAAACGGTTCAGCCGTTTCGGATTCTATAGGTAACGGACACACACACACACACACACACAGTTCCATTTTTAAATATGTTTAGATTATAATTCTTGAATAATCTCTTGACAAATTCCTCGACTTCAAAAAAATCGTGAAGACTCCCATGTTACTGGATTAAATATTACAGCTAAAAAACCTTAAGAAAATATTTTAACACTCAAAAGTAGGAATGCAAGTCATTATTTAAAGAAGTAAGAGAGTACAAATGAAAAGAATCAAAACTGGCGAGTTCTTTCTTTTCTCTTAGTCAGAGATTAAACCTATGAAAGTATTATCACCATCTGTTTTTTTATTTTTTTTTCGTTTTGTTTTTCTTTTCTCGCTGAAAGCAAACAGCGTCTATAATATATCTTTTCCGTCTTTCTTCGTAATCAAAACAGAATGATTCGTTAATTATGATATATTGCTAGGGTCTAACTAATGAACCAAGGAATAAGCAAGGTTAGAAGATGATATTCACCATATAAATATTGTTTATACATTTAAATAATGCTCGTTAATGGCCAGATTTCGTCACATGATAGCAGATCATTCTAGATTTCGTCATTATGATAGCAGATAATTCTACTCAACCAAATATATTTTCATAATCAGCAAACAAACGGTGTTTTTATACCAGTTGGTGTATTTGGCTGAAGTTGCATATTGCTAAATTTCTCTTCACTATCTATTTCTCTTTTTTTTTTCTTTTTCTCGTTGCAATCAAACAGCGTTACTGTTATGTCTTTTTCGTCTTTCCTCGCGATCAAAACGAAACAGTCCATTATTTATTAGGTATTGGCAAGACGTAACGGAAGTGCTATTTACAGAACTAAGAAACAAGCAGAGTTATGATTCGTAGTTTCAGACCGACACTAAGAAGTTGAAAGAATACACTCACAGTTTTAGAAAAGTCGAGAAATATGGTGATATTAGTCTTAAAAATTCACAGAATAATAGCAGTATTTTTTGAAAAAAATCACAAAACAGTAGAACAGCTTAAAATAGACGATGAAAAAACTATTAAAATAATTAATGAAATCCTCTCAAAATCTAAATATTAAAATATTTAAAAAAAACGAGTTAAAATTTTACATCAAGGAATAACCGGCTTCTTTGTACGTTTAAAATTTAATATTTTAAAGCATATCTTAAAAGAAACGACCTTTCCGAAAATAAATATGCTGTAAGCAGCTATGTTCGTAGGTTCTGAAGAAGCAGTTTTGTTTGAGAAAAAAATACCCCATTAATGCGGTCGGCCCACTCCGAAAACTCTCAAAGGTTTCCGTCCATCATCGATCTCCCACTTTTTTATTCTCTGTGTGGGTTCCTCTGCCAATTCGGCAGTATAAAGTTGATGGAACCGTAACGAGAGAGAAATGCCTCCAGATTCGAAAATGTTATTCTTGAAAAAAGAAGAAAAGGCTTCCACAGATTTATCTCAATACACAATTTGAATAATCGGTTTCTGGTTTGTGTGTGTGTTCTGTACGTGTGTGTGTGTGTGTGTGTGTGTGTGTGTGTGTGTGTGTGTGTGTGTGTGTGTGTGTGTGTGTGTGTGTTCTGTACGTGTGTGCATGTGTTCTCTTTTTGTGTAAGTGGTTGACAAAAATGTACAGTCTCATATTTTCTACAACGATGTTACATGAATCTGCAATATGTCTCCGAAGTTTACTCATTTTTTGTGCTTTACGTAAAAGTTATAATCTTGCTTTATTTTCTTGAAAACTTTCAGTTAAGGCTTACATTCTATACTGTTTCTTCAGGTTTAATCTTGATAAAAACGCAGCGGAAACCTGGCAACAGGTTCTTATAGAATGATGCAGTCAGTGCAAGTACGTATCGGGAAATGATTTCTGAAGTTTAAAAAAAAAAGACATTTTGAGCTGAGAAAAAAATAAAACACCAGAAGACTTCAGAGTGTGCAAACAAGTGACCAGTTAGATTCTTTTTTCAGGTTAATTCAGAGCCACCAACCATGCGAACAGACTCATATGAAGAGAAAATAATTTTATTCGGAGAAGTCAATCGGCGATTTGTTTCTTTCATAGACACTCACCCTCTTGCGATAAATACGACGTAGAAAAGAAAATAGACAGATTTAAATTTCTTCTAAATGCAAAATACTTTTTGTTCAATTCCCTTCAGATTGTCTCGCTTTGTCTCAAGAAACAATCTTTATTAATCAGTGGCTCTAACTTTGTAGAATTTTATTTTTTTTTTTTTATGTATTGGATTAAAAGTGGAATCGTTTTTATGATTAGATACAAACTGATTTTAGGAAAACCTGCAAAAAAAAAAAAACTCGATTAACTTAGGCCTTCCTGTTCGCAAAAAAAAAAAAACGGAATGTCAAAAGGACAGTCTTTCCCTTGACACCGCAATTATTTTAATTACCTTCACCCTTTCGGCAACGTTTATTATTTTAAAAAAACATGATTAGAATTTTAATAAAATCTAAAACATGAAATTGAATTTATACATTTTATTTTTTCTTGTAAATTGAAAACACAAATAATGAACACTGCTATATCATTTATTGGAATGATTATCTAAAACACCGGCTAATTGCTAACCGATTCAAACTTAATAAACTGTTAGATTTCCTCAGGGTTTGTTCAAAGATTTTAATAATTTAGTAAATGTTTATAAATTTATGAATAAGAAATTGTTTTGCGTATTCATTTCCTTATAAATTGCTAAATGATAAATATTGCATTGCATTAGTTTTAATTCAATTCATTTTTAGAATGTTGTAAATATAAAATTATTCTTCTAAATAAACAATCTAATAAGTAGTGTTTAATATTTTTGTTGCCATTTCTCAAGAACAAAAACATATATATATATATATATATATATTTTATAAGCGTTTCACCCCGAGCAAGGCATGTCACTGCCACTACTGCGCAGGGGGCTACATAGAGTGGAGAAAGGATGATTAAATATAGGAAATGTCAGAGGGTGGGTGATAGGCGGGTAAGGATACCGAGAATGAGGGTTGGGTAAATGAGAGTGTTCTGAGAATAATTGGGAGTTAGTGTGATGGGAGGTAAATTCACTTTTATCATATGTTTAGACGTTACAACAATTTTAATAAACGGTTGTTAAAACAAACATTATCGATGCGGGAGGATTGTTTCATGCAAAATGATTAAAAGTGTTCCAAAGATTGCAACTCATGCGGAGTGATTTTTACAGCTTATCAATCTTTTGCGTGTTATTTAAAGCCAGAAACTATATCTAGATTGTAAGAATAGTTTACAATTTTTAGACTGTAATAACAGTTGTGATACTAGTCTTACTAATTAGCCCATAGCTTGGGGATAGGGTGATGGATCCATGCCTTCCCCGAGTGGAATTGGAACACGGCCCTCCGAATTGAAATTCCGAGCCTTTATTCATTCCACCACCCAAACATCCAAGCTTACAGCACCTGGTATTCCCAAGCGGTCATCTATTTAGGTACTGAAAAGACCGACGTTACTTAAATTTGTTCATCGTATAGGAAACGGTAAATCAACGAGATATGGACATAAAACACTTGCAGTTCAGGAAGTTAGTCACCCGGTGGAGGAAGCAAATTATCGTAAAGGGGGGCAGAATATAGTAATTTTTGAGGGGAAAGAATCTAGTAATACACAGTCATTTAGGCCGAGCTGAATATAGTATTTCGCCGTGGGGCAGAATATAGTATTTTGGCGTGGGGCAGAATATAGTATTTTTGTACGGGGCAGAATATAGTATTTCGCCGTGGGGCAGAATATAGTATTTCACCGTGAGCCGGAATATAATATTTTGCCGTGGGGCAGAATATAGCATTTTGCCGTGGGGCAGAATATAGTATTTTGGCGTGGGGCAGAATATAGTATTTTTGTACGGGGCAGAATATAGTATTTCGCCGTGGGGCAGAATATAGTATTTCACCGTGAGCCGGAATATAATATTTTGCCGTGGGGCAGAATATAGCATTTTGCCGTGGGGCAGAATATAATATTTTGGCGTGGGGCAGAATATAGTATTTTGGCGTGGGGCAGAATATAGTATTTTGGCGTGGGGCAGAATATAGTATTTTTGTACGGGGCAGAATATAGTATTTCACCGTGGGGCAGAATATAGTATTTTGCCGTGGGGCAGAATATAGCATTTTGCCGTGGGGCAGAATATAGTATTTTTGTGCGGGGCAGAATATAGTATTTCACCGTGGGGCAGAATATACTATTTTGCCGTGGGGCAGAATATAGTACCTTAGGGCGGGGCATAATATAAAAATTACATCAGTCAAGAAAATGTGTTGAATAAATTACGCAAAAATATAAGAACGAAGTGATACATAGTTATGAACTAATCTTGAAATAGTCTGGTACAAGGCTAAATCTCTGGGCAACCAATGAGTCTCGAACGCACCGTATGTCCGATAGAATAGTTTCAAATACATCACTCCACAACGAGGGGCTCAACAACACATCGATAAATATGCAATTATCGTTTCTTAAAGGGAATGACTTAATTACAGTATTCTACCCTTGAAGCTGTCACTACGAATCACCTGTCCCTCAGTTAGTTTCTCCAAACAACGGCCCCATCCTCCCTCGATTAATAATTGACCGAAATCCAACATTCATTAGAAAAGGTCAACTTTGAAATATTTTGAATAAATCTGTTGTGTCATCCGGGTCTGCAATCTCAGTACATCTGATTGAAAAAAATTCAGTGTGTGAGAGGGAAAAGAGCGTCTCTGTTTTATGCATGTGTGTGTGTGTGTGTGTGTGTGTGTGTGTGTGTGTGTGTGTGTGTGTGTGTGTGTGTGTGTGTGTGTGCATGATTAAACCTAGTCGAGAAAATACTCTCACTTCTTAATAGTGTTATTCTTCATATTCTCAGATGGCTTTCCGAAAGACCTGATCTGAACGGTGTAAATTGTTTTCTTAGTGAGCTTCCGACTGAATCTTTACATAAAATGGAATCTTTACATAAAATGGAAATAAAATTTGAATCTTTACTCCGACACTTGAAGAGACAACTGACGTTGTTTAATCATTTATAAAAAAAAATTTCAAAGATCCATAGAAATATCTGTTAATATGCAAAACACAGCAATAATTTCGAAATCCTTTTGGTTAAATTTACCAGAAAATGTGTTTGAATAAGTCGATAAATTAGACGTGCATCAAAATGTGTGGCAAAAATGTATTTAATATTAATATTTGATTCGTATTTTTCATTTACACTCTTTACATCTTTCGGATTGTTGTCCTCATCTTTATTTTTATATTCACGTTTCGACTGTTGTACAATCCGGCCTTCCGCAGATGTTTTGAATTTCGAAGCGAACCATTTATTTCATTCAACGGGGTAGATTGTTCTAGATCCACGTATCCAGATATCTCAGTATCAGTTATCTTCTTACCAAGTCTTTGTTCAAGCGTTGATTGAATCCAGGGACTCTACCCAAACAGTTGTGAGTTCAATACCTGGCTACGGCAGAGGTGAACAAAAAAAAACCTTACCTGTTTGTACTTCTTCGCAACATTTGGCTTCGATCCGATCAGTGAATGGCTATTTTAGAAAGTGTGAAGGGCAGACGAATGGTCTAAAAGCAATTCACAAAATTATATTTATGGAAGCTTATAACGTTCGCTTAACAACCAAGGTTTCGAATACTATTGTGTCAGAAAGGTGATTCTTGGTATGTTATCAACCTGGTGATGATATCTCGAAACCATTAGAAATTGCCTGAAAGCCATACCAATGGTTCACACAAACCTTATGATAGGCAGGATTGCTCGTTGATGGTTACGCTAAAACAAAGTTTTGGGTTTGAGAATACGGATCTGTTCAAACTGCTGATCACATCTGATTAGGTGCTCTCTCTCTCTCTCTCTCTCTCTCTCTCTCTCTCTCTCTCTCTCTCTCTCTCTATCTATCTATCTATCTATCTATCTCACAGAAACTGTAACTAAGTTCCTCTTAATCACATGTGGGGTTTGTGGATGTTGAATAAACACAAATTTGCCTGAGCAGGCATCTGCAACAGGGATTGGTTAACCAATGGTAGCATATGGTCATACTCGGAAACTAGTAGCCTGCCATTATCAATTAATAAAATTTTAAGATGTTAATAAAAAGCAATGAAATAATTCTGTTTTCAAAAATTAAATATTTTGTTGTGTGTTAACTTTTATCATGATTTAACCAGTGAGCTATTCCTATGATGCCGTTTACCATATTTATTTACTCTGTTTTTTTTTATTTTTTTTTTTATATAGAATTGATGTTGATATCGGCGTAAAAGAGATGGAGAAGAATTCTGATGTACACCGAATGTTGTAAGTATCCACTTAAAATAATTTGGAATAGGAATGGTTGAAAAATATCTTCTTTTGCTATCTTCTCAAATTCTACGATTCCAGAGTTTTGGTTGATCGACCAGATTTGTTTGTCGACTCTATGTCAAATAAAACATCGTCTCGGGACGGACGTCTATTAATTTTATGGTAACCTAACTCACATGATATAAGTGTTTATTTTGGAGTCACTGGGTTAGTTGCTGTGCGTTATATTATTTTTTTAATTTGAAAAATACTTTGAGATGCGCCTCTCTCTCCCTCTCTCCCCCTCTCTCTCTCCCTCTCTCTCTCTCTCTCTCTCTCTCTCTCTCATATACACACACACACACACACACACTCGCGCAGTCATTTTTCCCCTCTTTATCTTTCTCATTTTTCTTTATTTTTTATCTCTTGGCTGTTGCTATAGCAACAAGCTGACATTCTAATATTCAAAGCCAAATTCAGAATGCTAAAATCCGGATTCTTGCAGCACCGAAGAAAATAAACGAAACAAATTTCAAAGTTTTGCTTGAGCTTTTCTTCAATTTTAAAACTTTTTTCTTTTCTTTTCTTTTCTTTTTTTTTTTTTTCTCTGATTGGTTTTAGGCTTAATTGGGTTTGTTGGGTTGCAGAGTGACTTGTTTAAAAAAAAACTGCAACAAAGTTAAGTGTAACTGTGCAAATTTCTATCGGCAGAATACCAATCCAAACTATTCTCTTTCAAACGAAAAGATGAGGAATCACCATTATCATTTCCCTCTTCTACCTTAAAAAGTTTTATTTTTGTAATGGAAAATGTTTCAAATCAACATCCAGTAAAAATTGGATGTTTTCAGTGCGCATTTAATTTTAGAAGAAGCAAAATTCGAAGTCGTCTGCTTGCATCAGCATGCTACTGACTAAGTTGCACATTCGGGATACAATTTATAGCCATTTACTAAACGTAGATTATGTGCGGCACAAAGTTGAAAGTATGGAGCACCCAGTGAGAATCGAACTCTCTACTCAGTCATCTAGCAAAACAAGCTTACTAACCATTGCACTACGTCGAAGGGCTGAAAACACTGGTATACAATTTATATTGGACTAGCCTAAAGAAGAATCAAATAATATGACGTTGAAATTACAATTCGTAAGTCCTTAGATATTGTTATAGACAATATCTTACACCGGTCAGAAAGACGTAGTTACTCGTGGCTGTGAGAACTGCGTGATATCAGCCCATACCTCGACTGTAAGTAAATGCAATGAATTCAACTGAATTTCGAAGTCTGCGCCCCGATTTCACATTCCGAGCTGATGTCCATTACACAACAACGCCTACCTAGGATACATAAACGGAAAAAATGCTCCTGTGGAGCAAAACAATCTTGAGTTGAAAGATGTATGCAAGAAAAAAAAACAGAAAGAGAAGGAAAGAAAATGGAAGGAAGAATGACAAACAATGAGCAAAGAAAAAACAGTTAAGTGGCATACACGCTTTGGGCGATCATGTCTTAAAAGAGACATGACTGACTGGGCAGAAGATTATCCCGCAGTATGTTGCCATTGCTTTCTGCGGTAAACTGATTGCCATCCAAGGCTATAGAACCCAATCTGTCCTATTATTTAACCCAAAACTGGAGGTAAGAGAGGGATTAATACTTTTCCCAAGGGTATTTGGGCATAAGTGAATGCAAGGAAATCAACTGGAATTCAAACTTTCAATTTAAACTAAAATAAAAGCTTTTAAAAAGTTTTATCAATTAAAACTTGGATGTAGTAAATTATCATGAAAAAGTGACGGTATCTACACACATACACTGGAGGTAAGAGACGGATTAATATCTTTCCCAAGTAATTCAACTAGAATTCTGAATATCGTTTCTTATGTCTTTGTCTATGAGTGTATCAAATTTAATTAAAATCGGACCACTCCTTCTATAACTCATTTTCGATTATCGATTTTCGATATTTATCGGAGGTACTTCGACACAAACCTAGCTAAGAACACTCGCAGACATTTATAGTACAACTGTGTAAATTTTCAAGAAAATCGGTTCAGCGGTTTCAGAGTCTATAGGTAACGGACACACACACACACAGACAAAGTTCCATTTATAAATAAGTTTAGATACAGACAATACTTCAAAATAATTTCTCCAAACATAAAAGACAACGAACCTAGTGATGAGGAAGTTAAGAAAGCGATAAACAAATTAATGAATAAAAAAGTATCAATTATCATTGAGGCTGAAATTTTGAGAATAGCTCACCTTCTTTCCGAATTCAATTACAAGTTTTTCAATTTCATGAAATGAGTCTGAAATCAGAAACGAACGCTAAAAACTGGTGCTGTTTTGGTTTGTCTTTGTTTAACGGTATATCCAGAATTTAAATGTAAAGTCAATAGTCATCTCCTATCTCACTAACCTGCATCCTCTCTCTCTCTCTCTCTCTCTCATGCTCCTTTCTCCGTCCACTCCACTCTCATCAGTATTCACATCCTTCCTGACACCCCCTATAACCTGTCACTCTTTCTCATAACTTTCCTTTTATGTAACCCCCTGCAGAACAGTGGCAGTAAACTGCCTTGTTTGGGGGCGATATGATTATAAACAAAAAGTCATCTCCTATCTCACTAAACTGCATCCTATCTCTCATGCTCCTTTCTCCATCCACTTCACTCTCATCAGTATTCACATCCTTCTCTTACCCACTTCCTGACACCCTCTATAACCTGTCACTCTTTCTCATAACCTTCTTCCGACGTAACCCCCTGCAAAACAGTACCAATAAAATGCCTTACTTTGGGCGATATGATCATAAAAAAAACAACCTCTATGGATTATTTAATGCCGAAATTTCAATATTTTGTACGCGATTTGCATTTTTTAGAGATAATAAAGATTTTACTGATACATATCTTACTAATTAACCCATAGCGGGAAAAGAATAGGTGATTCATATCCCCCCACCCCAAATATATTTGCGTCCAGGTAATTATAACGTACCCAGCTGGAGTCGGAACTCGGCTATCCGATTAACAATATCCATCATCCCACCCGAACGTCTAATCTTATAGCACCTGTTATTCTCAAGTGGTCACCCATCTAGGTACTGACATGATTCGAAGTCGCTTACCTTCGGAAATCGTACGGAGACCCGTGTTTCAACATGATGTGTCCATAAACCCAAAACTAGAGATATACACTGCATTAACGCACCATGGAAACAAAAAAAAGTAGCCTCCATGATCCTTACACATACTTAGGTATCTCAACTGGATCTATCCTAATTGAATCCATTACAATCGAACTTATTTCAATTTGATCGATCTCAGTTGGATCAATCACAATTTGGTCAATGTCAAATGAATCCATTTCTATTGAATCCACCTCGCTTTGAGCCATCTCGATTGGATCCATCTCAATTTGGTCCATATCCAATGGTTGGATCTCAATGTGATTCATCCCAGTTTGAACCAGTTCAATTGGATCCTTAACAATTGGATTCATTGTTGTGAAAAGTTATTAAACTAAGCTCTCATTGTTTTATGAAACTCGATTCTTCGCAACGCACTTTCGTTTTTGTTCTAATATGCGTGTTTAATGATGGCATATAGATTAGGAAACAACTCCGGAAAATTGCATCCAACTTCATTAAAAAATTATATACCTGCTATGTCAAAAAATTATATGCCTGCTATGTCAAAAAATTATATGCCTGCTATGTCGACCTCACAGCAGAATATAGCCATTGAAACAGCACATTCTCATTGATCAGAAATCGCATTACGAACTCTCACACAACTAAAAGTCGAGATCTAATAAAGGAACTTTATAAGTCCACAAAATCACGCACGCCGGGTGAGGGTCCAAATATGTAAACATTTAAAATCTCATAAGGATTACGACAAGAAAGTGAGTTTAGACTATAGCCCACGCATATACAAGCACATATTCAAAAAGATGACCACTGTCCATTTTAGCATTTCATACCACATCTCAAATGAATGTAATGATCATTTATTCCCTCTCGAAGTCAGTGTACAGATGATGCGGAGCGGGCTATGCTGATGACATAGGTATACTTAGCTAGCAAAGGAATTACCTTCAACAAAAATTCAACATCTTCTATCAAGTATTTCAAGAAATTGGACTCGAGATAAACCTTTCTAAAACAGAAATTATGGCCTGGAATTGGAATAAAAACGGTTATGGTGTTCACACTGAATCCTTCGGAAAAATCCAGGATGTTAAATTAATAATTACAAACTAATTCAAATTTGCAATAGAAATAATTTGTAAAAAGGATTAGGAAGAAGTAAATCTATATTTTTTAAGGTTTTATTGAAATTTTATTTAAGTTTCTACATGTCCCCCATCATTAGAAATACAAAGGGTAATACGATTTTGTAGTTCACGGAAAACATTTGCCAACTGATTTACAGTAATGCCTGAAATTACATTAGTTATTTCAGCTTTCAAATCTAATGAACTAGATTTGGTTGCATACACAATTGTTTTCACATGAACAAATTTAATAGTCAAATCTAGCAAACGTGGAGGCCAATATAATGGTCTACTTCTACAACTGTTAGGAAATTCCTGATTTAGAAACTAACACGCAGGGCAAAGTGACAACAAGCTCCATCTTGTTGAAACACGGCATTATCTTTCAAGTTTAATTGTTCAAGCTCATTTTTACAGATTATTTCTATCACAAATACAAATAAAGTTTTGAATTTTTAAAGTGCACACGGACTTTCTGGGCATCCTGTATAATAAGTACCGCAATTTTTACAAAACTAAAATATTAATCTAAAATACAAATTATGTTCTTAAATATTCTCGTTGGATCGAGACTTTCAAATGAATATCATGTATGGCACAAAAATCGTTCAGAAATATCGAAACTATCAGTTGTATATAATCGTTTTTTTTTTTTGTTTTTTTTTAGTCAGTCAGTCAGTTAAGTGCCATACGTGATATACGCTTGGGCGATCATGTCTCGAAAGAGACATGACTGACTGGGCAGAAGATTATCCCACAGTAGGTTGCCATTGCTTTCTGCGGTAGATTGGTTGCCGGCCAAGGCTATAGAACCCAATCTGTCCTGTTATTTAACCCATAACTGGAAGGAAGCGACGGATTAATACCTTTTTCAAGGGTATTTGCGCGTAAGTGAATACGATGGATTCAACCGGAATTCGAACTCGGCTCCCCGGTTTCTCGTTCCGAGCCGATATCCACTGTACCACAACGCACATCCCCAACTTTTTGTAGTACAATGATTAAAATGAAACCTGTAGGTCTTAGCGAGAACCAACCTCTTTTTAATCTCGTGAGTTAGCGCTACTGAATCACATAGAAAAAAGTCGACCCGATAATAATAACCACATAACTTGAGAAATTTCAAAGGCAGAATTAACTAAAATGCATAGCACATGTATCTCGATGAGAAAACTAAGGATTTAATTGACATTCCATACATTCACTTTAAACGCGAGTTTAGGAAGAAAGACTCTCCCAAGTACTAGAAAGAATGATAAAATCTAGTGGACGGGAACTATTTTCCTGAAACATTTCAACAGAATGATTTTATAAATATCAACCGAGAGTAAGACTAGCTCTTTGGTCAATGAATGTTGAATGTTTCCTTAAAAGGAAACGGCTATTATTATTACTAGACTATTATTTGTCTGCAAGTATTCACTGGTTTTACTCCCCTGCAGGCGATGCATTTAAAATATTTTAAGCCCTACCAACGATTAAAAATGTCGTCGTGCGTATGAATTGTGCCAATGTTAGAGAGGGCTAAGCTTCTACGCACTTCGTTGACTGGCACTACACAATCGCAAACAAATAAATATATCAAATAACAGAACTTGAGAACTTTCAGCAGCAGCAACAACTAAAATACATAGTCGAAGAGAAATCAATGACATAATCAAAGATGTTGATATTCAACACAACTTCGTACAAACTGTTAAGACAAAAGCCACCATGAATTATGGAAACTCGATAACAGCCACCGAACTTGGAAAAACATTTTCCTGAAAATTTGTTTAAAGAGAAAACTGTATAAATTTCAACCGAGAGCAACTCTTGCTGCTCCGTCAATGAAGGCCTAATGTTTCCTTATAAGGAAACGTTTAATATTACCATTACTTTTTCTATTTGTCACTGTTGGCATTACATGTGTCAGCTTTGTTTTTAATGCATTCCATAAAAATGTTAAATTAAAAGTGTAAAATGCAGTGAAAGCAGTGAAGAGTCAATGCTGCTGTTTTGTGAAATCAAGTTTGAAAAGGTTGTGTGAAACAAGACTTGTCATCACAGTAAAAAGAAAAGATGTGATAATAATATTCCTCCTTTTTCATTTAATAACCAAAGAAATTTAGACAAAGTTGATTTATTATGTATGTATAGATATAGTGGCTTATCCATTATAGTGAAGAGTATTCGTGTGTTGAAACAGATAAACTGAATTTTGCCTTGTTAGTAGATAGCCCACTATAAGAGGGGTATAAAACAAGAAAATCAAATTGTGTATAGAAACAACATTTATATATATATATATATATATATATATATGTGTGTGTGTGTGTGTGTGTGTGTGTGAAAAGTGTAAATCATTTCACCTCGAGCAAGGCAGAATTGCCACTGATGTGCAGGGGGCTACATAACTGTAAAAAAGTTAGAAAAGAGTGAGGAGTACAAGCTAGTAAGAAAGAAGCAATAGAAAGCTGAGAATGCAGGTGCGATGACAAATACATAGGTGGAGAGAAAGGGAAGGTTATAGGGGGTGGGGAGAGAGCTAGAGTCCAGTGGTTAGTAGATGAGTATTGACTTTGCATTAAATTTCTGGAGGTTGTAGCCGTCAGGAAAGCACGAATATGGGAGCGAATTCCACAGGCGGGAAGTGCGAGAGAAGAAGCTGCAGGAATAGAAATGTCGTCTGCATTTGGCTAACCTGACTGTGAATGGGTGGGACCCAGTTGCCAGTCTGGTTGTACGAATAAACACACACACACACACACACACACACACACACACACATATATATATATATATATATATATATATATATATATATATATATATATATACAATTTGTTATATATATATTGTATTATTTATATATTATATATGCGTGGTACTTATTTGAAAGCGCTCAATATTAGTGGTAGAGACGAGAGATTTTCCCCCACTTCCACAAAAATACACGAATGTATGCAGCCCTACATATAACCAATTTTTAAAAAAATTAATCAGTTTGTCTGAGGATCGCAAGAGCGTGAAACCCAGGGTTACAAACTCATGCCTATCTATAGTTCTTTCGGTAACTGGTGTGTGTATACACTGCTTATATACAACACGTTAAAATACTGACTAAACTATCGCCCGGTTCATACTCCACCCACGTCGATTGAACAGGTGAAGAGGCTCATCCCTTGTTCCTTGTTTAGGATGTGGTTTCCGGCTTTCTCTTTTCTAATCTTTTCACTCTTTTTTTTTTTTTTCAATTGGAGTAGATAGACTAAACTATCACCCGGTTCATACTCCACCCACGTCTATTGAACAGGTGAAGAGGCTCATCCCTTGTTCTTTGTTTAGGATGTGGTCTCCGGATTTCTCTTTTCCAATCTTTTCACTCCTACGTAGCCCCTCTGCGCTTCAGTGGCGTTACCGCCTTGCTCGGGGTGATATGATTAAAAAAAAAATTTTCCTCTGCTCTGGTTCCATTCGCTTATGGCTTAGGGAGTAGCGCCTCCGACTGACACCAAATCGGTCGAGTTTCGATCTCGGCCAGAAGCAAGTGCATGTATCTAGCTACACTGATGAGCTGTGATACAGCAAAACAGGCTTGTATGTGGATGGCTAATATATATATATATATCAATTAAGGCTTTTTTTTACAAATAAAAGTTATGTCTTTTGGTTGGTACAAAGATCGTTGAAATATTCATAGCAGTAAATGCAGAAAAGAGTTTTTGCGTATGTATGTGTGAACGTTTTTCTGTTAGGAATTTCTTTGACGTCTCCGCTCTGTCCATCGGGTAAGTGGCTTGGGGAACAGTGAAGAAGAAGAAGATGAGAGAGAAAGGAGAGGCAAGCATAATGTGATCGTTTGACGTGGTCAAGGGACGCGTTAATTATGCTCGTATTTTCTCAACTGGTGATGCTTTCTGTGTCAGCTTTTTATTTCGTCTTTGGGGGTCCAAAAAAGTCATTTGGGAATTCACACCCGGATTTAATTCTGGGCTTCCCATTGGACGATAAACAAAATTCACGTCGGCTCGCGAAAAGGAATTTGATATTTATTTACTTTTGGTTTTCTTCCGGAACACCTGCGTGGAGCCAGATGCGCAAAGACCAGTTTTGGTCATTTGCTTTCTGGACCTCTGAGGGCAAACATCCGGTCCATGGTATCACCACACAGATACGAAGAGAAACAATGCGACCAAAGAAATAGCCAACAGCCAAAGCATCGAATAACTAATCAAGAAACACCGTCTTTGACGATCAGGACTCGTAGCAATAATGGAAAAGTCACGGTTCCGACATTCAGTCTTATACAGCGAGCTGACTTCACAGAAAAGAACACAGGATTGCCTTAGTCGAAGGCACAAGGATTTTCATACAAGAATTGGTTTACTTCGGTCATCAACGGGATCAACATAAAGAAAGTGATCAGCAAAGAAGAAATTCAATTATTGCGTACGATAAATCCAACCACTAAGTTTAGGCATAAGCTAGAGAGGCCTAGTGGTGCCAGAAATCAGTACCTTGGTGAATCGTTCTGCAAAACCAACCTCATAACCATTGTTCTGTTAGTATTGCCCAGAAAGCTAATAATTTCTTATAATAATCTAATTTTGACACAAGAGAACA
>JBBBDQ010001692.1:1272500-1385000 GCA_037127315.1 Ascarosepion bandense
TCCTATAAATTTCAAGTGGTTTGCACCCTTCAGCAACCAAAACCTTGATAACTGATATCTGTTCAATCCTAAAGCATGCTTCTTGGTCGGCCATCTTTTTTAATCTCCAAAACTCTCAAAGTTTTTTTCAATCTGCAAAAAAATTAAATCCCTTTGAAAAAGAATTAAAGGAAAAAAATTTAAAAAAGTAAGCTTCTATCTGCATTAGAAGTCCTTATACCGAAAATTCACCTTATTTATTGAATGTCCCTCGTAGATGTCCTTATATCGAAAAATTCACTTTTCCTTATTCAGAAAAATTCACCTTATTTATTGAATGACCCTCGTAGATGTCCTTCTACCGAAAAAATCACCTCATCTATTGAATGACCCTTGTAGAACTCTTTATAACAAAAAATTCACTTTATTTATTGAATGACCCTTTTACCGAAAAATTCACCTTATTTATTGAATGACCCTCGTAGATGTCCTTCTACCGAAAAAATCACCTCATCTATTGAATGACACTTGTAGAACTCTTTATAACAAAAAATTCACTTTATTTATTGAATGACCCTCGTAGAAGTCCTTTTACCGAAAAATTCACCTTATTTATTGAATGACCCTCGTAGATGTCCTTCTACCGAAAAAATCACCTCATCTATTGAATGACCCTTGTAGAACTCTTTATAACAAAAAATTCACTTTATTTATTGAATGACCCTCGTAGAAGTCCTTTTACCGAAAAATTCACCTTATTTATTGAATGACCCTCGTAGATGTCCTTCTACCGAAAAATTCACCTTATTTATTGAATGACCCTCGTAGAAGTCGTTTTACCGAAAAATTCACCTTATTTATTGAATGGCCCTCGTAGATGTCCTTCTACCGAAAAAATCACCTCATCTATTGAATGACCCTTGTAGAACTCTTTATAACAAAAAATTCACTTTATTTATTGAATGACCCTTTTACCGAAAAATTCACCTTATTTATTGAATGACCCTCGTAGATGTCCTTCTACCGAAAAAATCACCTCATCTATTGAATGACCCTTGTAGAACTCTTTATAACAAAAAATTCACTTTATTTATTGAATGACCCTCGTAGAAGTCCTTTTACCGAAAAATTCACCTTATTTATTGAATGACCCTCGTAGATGTCCTTCTACCGAAAAAATCACCTCATCTATTGAATGACCCTTGTAGAACTCTTTATAACAAAAAATTCACTTTATTTATTGAATGACCCTCGTAGAAGTCCTTTTACCGAAAAATTCACCTTATTTATTGAATGACCCTCGTAGATGTCTTTATACCGAAAAATTCACCTTATTTATTGAATGGCCCTCGTAGATGTCTTTATACCGAAAAATGAAACCTTATTCATTGAATGAGCCTCGTATTTGTGTCCCCTGATCATTCTTTATTTTAATACTCCTTCCCTTCCCACTTTTAGGTAACCGTAAATACCAGTAGATGCGGAACTCCTTTCTTAATTCGGGTGTAATTTTTGTATTTGTTGTTGTGTTTGGATGAGTATGTGTTTGAGTGAGTCGCTGGAGTGATGAATGATTTATACTATTCAAGTTCAGCATTGATTTCAGTCAGTTAACTGATTTTTCTGTCTCAACTAATTATTGCGGGGGTTTTATTACTAACATCATATTGTTTAGTTTCAAGTAATTATTTTATTGCATATTGTAAATAAACATTGATTATTTTAAATTGTTGTTTTATTCCCCTCTGCTCACAGACAAGAACTAAACATAAAGGGATTTAGTTTTTCATTGAGAATTTGAGGTATTTTGGTGGTTGGCGTAAGAAGGGTATGTAAGAATGTGTTTTTTGTTTGTTTGTTTTTTGTCTTGTTTTGTTTTTGTTTTTGTTTTTTTGTTTTTGTTAAAAAATATTGTAGTTTGCTTAGTTCAGTGATTGTGGCTAACTAAGTTTAATGTAAAATAATTATCCGATTGTTTCACTCCAAAGTAATACAAATAAAGGGTGTAGCGGAAAATTTATATATAAAATTCTGACTTCCGTTAGTCTGCAGTGAACAAAACAAATTGTAAATTTAAAATTCAAATCTGACTCATTGATTTTGTTAGAAAAAAGGAAAAAAAAAAGGAATTTTCTGGAATGTACAAACTTTGCACACAAAACTCTCGAACTTCCACACCTCGGTGTGAAATGTTTTTCGGTAAGTAGCAAACTAGGGAACATCTAAACAAAAAAAAAATCAAATAATCTTTAATTATTAAAAAAAAATGAACAAATATCAAATTCTTTTTATGGACCCTTTTCGCCAGTAGTTTATCAGGGTGTGAATTCCCAAATGACTTGTTTGGAGCCCCAGAAAACAAAATAAAAGGACGAGACAAGAAAACAGCCACAGTAGAGAAAATACGAACATAATTAACACGTCCCTCGACAAACTTCAAGCAATCGTATTATTGTTGTGTCTCTTTCTCTCTCACCTTTTCTTCAATGTTCACCAATCTACTTAATAACCGACTAGTACCCGAAAGGCTGAGCGGAGACTTCAAAGACACTCCTAACAAACAAACGCTCACACATACATACGCATATACCCTTTCAACAATTACTATTAGGGACATTTCTAACGACCTTGTACTAACCAAAAGACTTTACTTTTATTTGTAAAAAAACCTTAATTGATATATATATATGTGTGTGTATGTATGTGTGTGTGTGTGTGTGTGTGTGTGTGTGTGTGTGTGTGTGTGTGTGTTGTGTGTTGTTTCTATATACAATTTGATTTTCTTGTTTCGTACCCCTCTTATGGTGGGCTATCTACTAACAAGGTCAAATCAAACTAATCTGTTTCAACACACACATAGACATCATTATAACGGATAACCCATTATAAGTCTGTCCATCCGTCACGCCCTCTTAAATAGCCAATCATTGACTAATCGACATCAAATTTTGGAGAGAAGTGAAAACAAGTAAAGGAATACAAAGTACTTTTTTTTAATCATCTCACCCCAAGCAAGGCATTCCACTGCCACTATTGCGCATGGGGCTACATAGGGGAAGGTAAAGAGAAGGAGTGGTTAGACATAGGGAATGTCAGGAGGAAGGTGACAGATGAGTAAGGATACCGAGGATGAGGGTTGGGCAGATGGGAAGAGTGTTTGATAGAATGGGAGCAGGTTAGTGTGTTAGGAGGTGTCTATTGACCTTACATTTCAACTCCTGGAGATTGTAGCCATCGGGGAAGCAATCGTGTGGAAGAGAATTCCACAATCGGGAAGTGCTAGGAAAGAAACTGTTGGAGTAGAAGTTACGGCTGCATTTTATCGGTTTCACTGTAAAAGGGTGGGATCTAGTTGCTAATCTAGTATCAAGTTCAAATTCGTATTTAGGGGGCACCAGTGATCTAAGTTCATCGGAGCAGAAGCCGTGAAAATATTTATAAAAGAGAAACAGGGAAGCCACGTCGCGCCGGTGGGAGAGAGAATGCAGGCGGTCTGCCAAGTCGGTATCTATCACATTACAGACCCTCCTCTGAACCTTATCGAGAAGCCCGAGGAGAACAGCAGGGGCACCCGACCAGATATGGCAGCAGTATTCAATGCACGGGCGGATGGTAGATTTATAAATGTGCAGGATAGATTTAGACGGAAAAAACTTCCGGGCCCTACACAGAGAACCGACTTTCATAGCAGCGGATTTAGCAATAGATTCGATATAGTCATTCCATTTGAGGTCCGCTGTAAGTGTGAGACCAAGAAGGCGTAGTGTTTTACTCTGTGGGAGGCAAGCCTGGTCCATGCTAATGGGAGGTAGGTGAGATTGTCGATGATGGTTAATTGACAGTAGCTTCGTTTTAGAAGCATTAAAATTTACTAGCCATTTCTTACCCCAGTCCAATATGGATTGGAGGTCTTTTTCAATCTCGGCTGCGAGGTTAGCCTTGACGCCTACACCAGATTTTTGTAGGAGGCGAGAGTAAACTGTGGTGTCATCGGCGTACAAACCTATTTGGGCTCTTATGGAATCAGGGAGATCATTAATGTATATCAGGAAGAGTGTAGGACCTAAGATGGAGCCTTGGGGGACACCTGCTTTTGTATGGTAGTTCTGAGAGGCATGTCCGTTTAATACCACCTTCATTGTGCAGTTAGAGAGGAATGACTGGATTAGTTGAAACAAATGTCCAGTTATACCATAGCTCCGTAGTTTACATAGAAGGCCAGTATGCCAAACTCTGTCGAACGCCTTAGATATATCCAATTCAAAGGTTCGGGCTTCGCCATTCCTGTCGAGTGCCTGGTATATGTACTCGGTGATGGTCGTTAGCATATCAGCAGTAGACCTGGTGAAGCGGAAACCATATTGCTTGTCCGAGAGGAGCCTGTGTGCTGTGAGATGCTGAACCACCTCGGCGTTGATAATGGCTTCGAACACTTTGCCAAAGATCGGAAGAAGGCTGATAGGGCGGTAATTTGCAGGGTCAGAGGGTTCTCCAGTGTTTTTAAATATAGGAACTACAGAGGAAGATTTCCAACAGGCAGGAAATCAGGAAGCAGATAGGCAGAGGTTGTAGAGCTTAGAAAGGACAGAGGAGAGTTCAGGGGCACATTTCTTTAAGACTATGGTTGGGATTCCGTCACCACCGCTCGCTTTGTGAGGGTCAAGTTTTAAGATTATCTTAGAGACAAGCGAAGGTGTAATGTGGACATCATTCAGTTGTGCCTCGGTTCTAGGTGAGAAGTCGGGTGTAAAAACTCCAGACGAGTCCAGACTCGAATTGTTCGAGAATCTGCGGGCAAAGCATTCAGCCTTATCTGCTGGGGAGGTGAGGACCTCAAATTTGTTGATTAGCGGGGGTATTGTGGACTTGCACTTGTTAAGTACTCTTTTACAGAGTCGCCAGTAGTCTTTGGTGCCGAATTTAGAGCATGCTATGCGTTGCTTCATTCTGGCAGCAAACAACATCTTAGCATCGTTAAGTATCCTTTTACACTTATTACGAGCTGAAGTGAAAAGGCGCCTGTTTTGGTCCGACGCGTAGTTACGATAGAGTCGGAAGAAATGATTCCGGTGGGCAATGGCAGCCGAGCAAGCGGGTGAGAACCATGGAGACGAATGAGATTTAAGCTGGAATTTCCTAGCAGGGATGAAGGCATCAATGCCAGCCTTAACCCAGGAGAAGACCTCAGATGCACATTCTTCGATGGGAAGACTAAAGACGTTATTCCAAGGGATGTCACAGAGGAAGTCTCGGAACGAATCCCAGTCTGCTCTTTGATAGCAGTAGGATATTCTACTTGTCTGGGTTTCATGGGTCGAGCGGGAGTGGAGTGAAATATTGACGGACACTACAGTGTGGTCAGTGTTTCCGAGTGGGCAGAGTTGTCTGGTAGTGCAAGAGTCTGGGATGGAAGTGAAGCAGAGGTCTAGAAGTGAGTCCCTTCCGTTAGGGTTGTCGGAGAAACGCGTGGGAAAGTCCACTACTTGCGTAAGGGATTCGGTGATTGAAAAGTTCATGGTGTGGACACCAGCAGGGTCAGTGACAGCGTTCTTCAGCCACTTGGTGTGGTGGGCGTTAAAGTCACCAAACACGAATACATGGGCAGAGGGATGGGAAGAAATGGCTTTGTCGATATTGTTAGAAATGATGTCAAGTAACGAACAGTCAGGGGAGGAAGGAGAGCGGTAGAGAAAGAAGAGATAGCTAATCGAGCTGAGAAGTGAGAGGCGGAAACACATGAAAGAATGATCTGGGGATTCAAAAGATGACACCCTAGCTAAGGGAAGGTGTTCGCTGACATAGACACCAAACCCATGCATATGAACATTGGAGTCCTTCCTGAAGAGGGGAAGGTAGCCAGGAAGGTAGAACTCAGATGAGGGGATAGAAGGGTTAAGATTAGTTTCACATAGGGCTAATATATCAGGTGAGTTATTATGGGGGAATGAATCTACGCTGAGGAAGTTGGTGCAGATGCCGCGTATGTTAGTGAAAGAGATGCAGACAGGTTTGGGCGTTTTCAAATGAGCTGGTTTAGTTTTGCTATTATGTTTGCTTTTTTCCATAGTGATTCAGTTAAGGAGAGGTCTTAGAATAGAATCAGTCGGTCAATCGTTTGCAACTTGTGAAGTTTGGAGACTGGCGCGGCCTACAACATAATGTGGCCTCAGGGTTGCCCACCGAACGTTCATGCAGAGACGCCCGTCCATGCGCGATATGGCACTACAAGAACTCCGGTATTCTTCAACTGTTGATCAAAGAAGCCTCTCAAGACGCTACGCAAGAGTTCGGGCTCCTAATTACCAGTCGGAAGCAGCAACCAGGAAACTGCCAACCCGGTACCCTCAGAATGTAAAGACGTTGCCACCATACTCCGTAACTGCAAAGAGCTTCCAGCTGAACTAACACTAAGACCGGTAAAAGGGGATGAACCGAGAACCCCTTCCTAAACAAGAAACAAGGCGATAACCTCTAAACTCATTCAAAAGAAGTGGGTGCAGTGTGAGACCGGGCGATAGTAGGAACTATCTACTCCAATTAATTACTTTTATATTAGTATATTATATTACTATTATATTAGGTTAGCGTAGCTTAGTACAATAAACTTTTATTTACTTTTTTGAGGAAAAACTAACATATAAAATACTCTTGCTATTTTAAAGAAAATTTAATGATTAAAATAACAAATGATAATAAATAAAAATGAAATATCATTTTTCTTTAAGTTCTTATATACTAGAATCCAGTTTCCAGTTCGCCCTGCGTTTGCAAGAACTATAAACAAATCACAGGGATAGACGCCTCAAAATGTTGGAATTTGGCTCCAGAAATAAATATTTACACATAGCTAGTTGTATGTTGCACGCCCAAGAGTAAGAAATCCTAAAAATTTATTTTTCATTGTTAAAAAGAAAAATAAGAAATTTTCTTAAAGATATTTTTTACCATGAAGTCCAACCAAATTATATTATATTTAATTAAAGAAATTATTAAACTGCGAAGTATTTTTCCAAACACATCAACTTACTCAAATTTTATCGATTGATTTATAGAATTAAACGAAACGTAGAGTTTGTAAATCTCGACAAAAGCTGTTAGCGATAACTTCAACAATATTAAATTCTATGAAGTCTTATCTTTAATTACTTTATTTACACAACCAGTATTAGTAGTAAGTGAGTGAGTGAGTTTGGTTTAACGGCATATCAACCTCTGTGGGTTATTTAATGCCAAAAAGGTGAGGTTTTAAGGTATTTTTTTAACGTTCGGTTATAATGAGAAGGTTGATTTATTCAGATTTTAATGAAAATTGTGTTTTTATTCTTTTTTATTTTAGAAAACTGAAAATGTCTTTTAGTTTTGTATTCAAAAATGTTTTGCTGAGAATAATTTTTTCTTTCAAAAATGTATATTTTTCTATAAAAGTCTATTTTTATGTATATATTTCTATAAAATATATATTTCTATATTATACCTTCTTAGTGTTTTGACCACAATTTGGGGGTTAACTATTTGCCCATATCTGGGACCCTAACAGGTGCTACCACTTCGTGTCAGGGCGGACCTGGGAACAACAGCAATTAAGCAACCTCCCAATCAGAGGCCTTGCTGCCGGCTGCAGTTTAACGTCATGCCCTAGACCAGAATTAGTACTAATATTATCTTGGATTTTTATTCGATGGAACATTGTTAATCATGACATTTTGGCGAGGATTTCTGTTATCTTAATTTCCTTTCCTTTTCATAGCAACAGTCGACCAGCATTATCGGACAAACATTATTGGATAAACATTATTGGACACACATTAATATCATCTTCAATTTTTATTATTAGATAAAACAATGCCAACCCTTTTAAATTTTAATAGCATTTCTTTCGTTTTACTTTTAGTTGCTTTATTTAATGTTGTAGTATTAGTGGTATTAACCAGTCAGTCAGTTAAGTGTTATACCTGATAAACGTTTAGACGATCATGTCTCGAAAGAGACATAACTGACTGGGTCGATGAATTTCCCGCAGTAGGTTGCCATTACATTCTGCGGTAGACTAGTTGCCAACTAAAGCTATAGAACCAAATCTGTCCTGTTATTTAACCCATAGCTGGAGGGAAGAGACGAATTAATACCATTCCCAAGGATATTATTTCGCGTAAGTGAATACAATGAATTCAGCATCTATTCGATCTCGGCACTTCGACTTTTTATTCCAAGCCGTAATCCACTGCACCACAATATCATCTTGATTTTCTATTATTATTTGCTTAGCATTGTTACTCATTATTAATTTTTGACTAGAATATTTTGCACTCACGGGAATGATTGTGAGCTCAAACCCTGGATCAATAACTGAACATTGCTAAATAAAATAAGATCTAGACGAGACATTCCTAAACATGAGCAGCCGAACGAGAACAGTCTAACCCCGTAGATTAAATAAAGAGTTCAATTCAGAATTTCCTGTATGTCATCGAGATCAATACACACCTGAAGAAGGCTGGGTCCGGGCACAACGACCTAAAACGCTGTGATAACAACAATAAAGATGAGGATAAAAATAATGAATATAGATAGTGTAATCAGAATTTCATTCATCTTAATTTCCAGTCTATGGCTGTCGGACTCAAATTTGTCGGATTCTCTACCTTCGGGCAAGAGAGAAGCTCAGACGAAGAAGCTATACTGAAGGGCAGAGTTTCGTCTGGACAAAGAAACAGAAACACATCTCTGCTTTATGCATGGTTTACGGGAAATTTTTGTCCGAACTTATGGGCTCTGACCTCTCATAATCGGCCTTGTGACACATTTTTCGTCAATCGGATTCTCTACCTTGGGGAAAGAAAGAACCTCAGACGAAGAAGCTATACCGAAGGGCAGAGTTTCGTCTGGACAAAAAACAGACAGAAACCCGTCTCTGCCTTATGCAGGGTCTACGGGAAATTACTGTCCGAACTTACGGGCTTTAAGCTCTCACATTAACTAATCGGCCTTGTGTCACATTTTTCGTCAGTGGGGAAATTTCGGAAAAATATCCAGTCTATGGCTATTAATAATGCGGATTGGAAACAAAAAAATAAACTCCATGTGAGACTCGAATTCGTTTCTATTTTAACCCGAAAACCATGTTAAAAATCCTGGTGAAAAATGGTTTTGTAAGAAATTCGAAAAATAAATAAAAAAAGAATAAACTTGAATTTTTATTGTAGAACCGAACAGATTCTTTAATTCATTTTAATCAAGAGAGAGAGAGTGTGTGTGTGAGAGAGAGAGAGATAAAGGGGGAGAGAGAGGGAAAGAAAAAGAAAGAGAAAGAAAGATTGATAGTGAGAAAGAAGGAAAGAAAAAGATAGAGAAAGAGTGATAAAGAGAAAAAGAAAGAAAAAGAGAAAAAGTAAGAAAGAGAAAAAAACGACAGAAAAGGAGAGAGAGAAAGAGATAAACAGAGAAAGTGGGAGAGAACGAGAGAAAGAATGATAGAGAGTAAAAGAAAGAAAGAGAGAGAAAAAGGAGAGAGAAAGAGAAAGAAAGAAAAATAAACTAAGAAGGAGTGAGAATTTTATGAGTGATAGTTTTAAAAGAGTTCTAGACTGCTACGTGATGTCAGTTCTTCAATTCGGCTGTGAATGCTGGACAATATCATCGAAAATGAGGACAAAACTGGAAGCGGCCGAAATGTGGTTCTACAGAAGGATGCTACGGATATCGTGGACTGAGCATACAAGCAGCGACGAGGTGTTAGAAAGAATGGCAACAAAAAGGAAATTGATGCTGAGCATCAGGAAGAGACAACTGAAGTTCCTGGGACATGCAATGAGGAAGGAGAGCCTGGAGAACCTGATACTGACTGGACAGATAGAAGGAAGGAGAGACAGAGGAAGGCAGCGGATAACATATTTGCAGGGCCTGATCAGGTGGATGACAGAATGGGGGTTGCGAGGTGTAACAGGAGCAAACATACTAAAAGCCACAAGGAATAGGGAGACGTGGAGAGCCATGATCGCCTACGCCCTGAAGGGACAGGGCACATAGAAGAAGAAGTTTTATTCTCTTTGGTAACCGAAGTTGTTGTTAATTCTTTGACTAAAATTTAAAATTTGATTTAGATTTTCTCGGGCAAATGGTAGAATTATTATTGGAAATTTATGCTTGTTTTCCCCTCAGTTAATTGTTGCGCACATAAAATCCGGGGCAATAGTTTTGTCCAGTATTTCACTGTAATAGTTAAATTTTTGAATTATTACTTTCACATGCATTAAATAATTTTATAAATATGACTTTCACATGAATTAAGTAAAGTCTTGAAAAGACGGATTACTGCCCAGATACACAATAAATATATCAGTCAGTTAAGTGCCGTACGTTATACACGTCTCGAAAGAGACATGACTGACTGGGTAGAAGATTATCCCGCAGTAGGTTGCCATTGCTTTCTGCGGTAGACTGGTTGCCAACCAAGGCTATAGAACCCAATCTGTCCTGCCATTTAACTCATATCTGGAAAGAGAAGAGATAGATTATATTACATTATATTAAGTATAATTAATGGGGGATCAGTTTACTACTTCATAACAATAGAAAACAGATCCCCCACTTTATGAACAGTAGAAGTTTTAATAATGTTTCCAACTATTATATTCAGTCAGTCAGTTAAGTGCCATACGTGATACACGCTTGGGCAGAAGATTATCCCGTAGTAGGTTGCCATTGCTTTCTGCGGTAGACTGGTTGCCAACCAAGGCTATAGAACCCAATCTGTCCTGTCATTTAACTCATATCTGGAAAGAGATAGATTATATTACATTGTATTAAGTATAATTAACGGGGGATCAGTTTACTACTTCATAACAATAGAAAACCGATCCCCCACTTTATGAACAGTAATCTGTTCTATTATTTAACCCATAACTTGAGGGAATAGACAGATTAATACCTTTCCCAAGGTTATTTGCGGGTATGTGAATGCAATGAATTCAACTGGAATTCGAACTCGGCTTCGATACCCACTGCACCACAACGCACATATACATATCCAAAAATATTCAGGTGTCTTTTTCTGATGTTAATTATCGCTTTCCTTCTTGTGTTCATCCTCTTTAAACCCTCGACGTTGGTTGTTGTTCCGTCCATCGTATCCTCAGCATCCTTCTGTAGAACTACATTTCGCTTGTTTCAAGTCTTTCCTTCATCGTTGAAATTATTTTCTTGCATTCGCTGCCATATTGAAGGACAGACATCACATAACAGTACAACATTAACTTCTTGTTTTTAGCAAAATTTTCCTGTCTCTTAATACTTACTCAGATTCTAGAATGCGTCTTTGGCCATGCTAAGACGCCTTAGAATCTTCGTATCGCACTTTCCGTCCTCTGTTAGAACGCTTCCCAGGTATTTAAATTTCTGCACTTGTTTGATTTTGGTATCCCCAAATTATGGTTGGTATTTTGGGCTCCTCTTTTTACTGATGATCATTCAGTTTTTTTGCAGTTGATATGTAGTCCTTTCTTTCCACTTACTTTAATTACTTCCGATGGAAGGTGTTGTTCATTTAGATTCTTTTTGCTCATATTTCCTTAAATTTTGTTTTTAAATATGCCACATTTATGATAATATACATGCCAAAAATAGTGAAACGTTTTAAAAACCTAGACGCTAATTTACTGAAAATGACTTAGTAATTAAAGCAAATTCTATACACTTCCGCCTGAGTAAATTGCATTCTCTTTTAATTAGAGTAGCATTTCTTAAGATAAAACTTTGGTGATTTAATGCATTTAAAGTGTTGTTTTGTAAAAGGCCCCTTTTGTGTTCATATAATATTTTACTTAAACTTATATATATATATATATATATATATATATATATATATATATATATATATATAGTTTATCGAGGCAGCAAATAATTTTCTAAACATATACTGTTAAATATAAGAGACAATGAATGTCTATTATGTTTAATCATGAGCCGTTCTAAACGTCGTATTTTGGCTTTAATTTCAGTTGAAAATAATGACAAAAATTCTCCAACATTTGCATAAATTTTATTGTATTACCGTCTTAATAACCTCTCTGAAGATGGCTCATGTGAGCTGAAAGCTTAGTACCAAATTAATAAAAAATTATGCAAATGTTGGAGAATTTTTATCTTTATTTTCAACTGAAATTAAAGCCAAAATACGACGTTTAGAACGACTCATGATTAAATAGACATTCATTGTCTCTTCTCTCTTCTAATCTCAAATGGAACCGCTACATCGAATCCATAGCTAAATCCACTGCTAAGAAGGTTGGGTCACTGTGTCGATCCAGGATGTTCTTTCTGCCTGAATCCATCCTGCATATATACAAGTCTACCATTCGACCCTGCATGGAGTACTGCTGCCATTTATGGTCAGGCGCCCCTGCCGCTCACCTCAGTGTTCTCGACAGGCTCCAAAGGAGAGTTAGTAACGTGACAGGTGCTGACTTGGCGGCTCGACTACAACCTCTTCCTCACCGACGAGTTGTGGCCTCCCTTTGTCTGTTCTATAAGTACTTTCATGGCTTCTGCTCAGATGAACTTAAGTCACTGGTGCCTCCTCAACAGGTGTTTACTCGTGCAACCTTCGACCTTCGTGCAACCCAGAATGGCAACTGGGTCCCACCCATTCACAGTTAGGTTAGCCAAATGCAGACGACAATTCTACTCCTGCAGCTTCTGCTCTCGCAATTCCCGCCTGTGGAACTCGCTCCCGTATTCTTGCTTTCCTGACGGCTACAACCTCCAGAAATTTAAATGCAATGTCAATACTCATCTACTAACCACTTGACTCTAGCCCTTCCCCCACCCTGTATATCCTTTCCTTTCTCTCCCCCCTTGAAACTGTCATCACACCTGCATTTTCATCTTTCTATTGCTTCTTCTTAATTGGTTTGTAATCCTCTTCTCCCTCCTCTAATTTCTTTCAGTTATGTAGCTCCCCGCACATCAGTGGCTTTTACGCCTTTCCCGGGTTGAAATGATTAAAAAAAAAAATTTAACAGTATATGTTTAGAAAAAAAAAATATATATATATATATGACACCTTTTGATATATGACACCTTTTGATTAATTAAATTTTAACGTAAAATATTTTCGTAAAATATTTTTCGTTAAAATTTAATTAATCAAAAGGTATCAGTTATAACTCGTGCTCTTAATATTTGAAGTATTATGTGGCCCCACTAGATACCTTACCTTTAAAATAATCCTCTCCAAAAGTTAACTAATATCCATGTTTCATCCACAAAATAGAAAAATGAATATTAGATTAATAAAATAAAATAAATTCATACAATACTAAAAGATCACTCTATTTTATCCATTCTTAGTTCGTAGTCAAATTAAAATTGTCTACCCATTTAAAAAATCTAAGGTTCCACTATGCGATTTACCCAGACAAAACTAAAAAGTGACCTGTTCAGAACTAAGCCACCTCGCCCCACTCTCCTAACCCAAATCTCTATGGTTACAAACTGCCGACGGACCAGCTTAGACATACTAAATTCCCATCCACCACATCACTTACTTATCATATTCCACAAAGTAAATAGTTTCCACTATTTATTTTCAGTTCCATATATCACTCGAAGAGGAGCGGTTGTGCTCCAAAACATGAACATTTTTTGTGTAGTGATATTGTGAGATCTCATCTTTTTGTATAAGATAATGGACTCGACTGAGTGTATATATAATCCGGCCATAAGAGGAGTTAGAAGATCTTGATCTGGAATCTCAGTTGTAGCTGCAGCCGAATAAGTTACCCGGATATAGTATGTCACTTCAAGATCTAAACTTATTTATAAATGGAACTGTGTGTGTGTGTGTGTGTGTGTGTGTGTGTGTGTGTGTGTGTGTGTCCGTTACCTATAGACTCCGAAACGGCTGAACCGATTTTCTTGAAAATTTACAGAGTTGTACTATAAGCATCTGCGAGTGTTCTTAGCTAGGTTTTGTGTCGATAATAAAAAAAAATCGTGTAATAGGAGTGGTCAGATTTTAATCAAATTTGATACAAAGATATAAGAAACGATATTCAGAAGTTTCAAGGTTGCAATTCTTACAATAGTGCAGAAAATTTGATATCGATACCAGCAAATCAAAATTTGACTTACACCCATTCATTTTTCTTTCAGTCTACGGTTTTGCTTTAACTGGAAACAACTATTGCTTTTTAGTCTTTCGTGCCAACGTCCAAAGAGTCTTAGCTCCAGAAACATGGATTAGCTTTAAAGCTTTCATTACACCCGAGCAACGCCGGGCTATACTGCTAGTTTGTATATATTTATTTCTACTAATAGTATTCTTGAATTGATTAACCTGCGTTCCAGTTTGTATATTACGTTCAATATAACCTACTTTCCTATCTCCATACTTGTTTTTATTGTTCATTATTTTGCCGGTCTCTCCTCGGAAATCCAACAACAAATTTGCGACGAAGATTTCGAAATCATGCACAACGCCACAACATATATAGTCATCCGCAGACAGATCAGTTTCGCTGTATCACAGCTCATCAGTACGGTTAAACATCCGATTGCTTTCACCCAGAATCGAAACCCGACCGAATTAGCGTCATTCGGCGATTCTGCCTCTGTGCTACGGGCGCTCGGTAAAGGAGACATACTTTTAGCGTATAATGTATCATACGCCAGTAATTAGAGTGCTCTGGACATTGAAGAAAAAACCCAAAGGTGACGGTCTGTTTCATGTCCAATGATTACTCAGCATATATGCAGTATAAGCCACAGGTGGGCTCCGTGAATGAAGGAAAATATTCTCTCGTAGGGATTCTGCGTCTCAGGGTTTGTCTAGCCTCCTTAGCAGACGTATGTACTCAGAAAGCGAGTAGCTACCGATAAATGTATGTATGTGTTTATGGACCCATGTGTAATCAATATACGTATGGTTGTGTGTATGGGGCTCTACCGACATATACGTGTGCATTGTATTTTATGTTAACTGTCTTCCTTTTGGATTAATTTTCTGTCTTTCTTCGGGATTCTGATGTAACGGGCCTCACAGGCACAACACGTTGAGGGAAGACGCGAGTGCGATCGACGCTGATGCTCACTCAGAGCTGCTGGAAAGCAGAGGAAGACTTTTGATACATGCATAGATTCCGCTTCTCTCCGGTGATTCTGTTGAGCACACAAACCCTATGACCCAAGCTGGCAAGAGAAAAACACATAAACTCGCTTGCATCATTCATCTAACGGATTCACTCATGTCACGTCATCAACCAATTAAAAGAAATCGTTCAGCGACTCAGAAATGTTTCTTACCAATTATTTCGACTGACGTAGTCTTCAAAATCGTGTGATTTTTACTTTAATGAAGTAAAGTCCCATTCTTATGTTAAAACGCACATCAGCACCACTCAGCTGATCTTAACATCTCATTAAACGCTTCTAAAAATACCATTAAACACACTTTTAAAATCCCAGTAAACTAATCTTAAAATCCAGTTAAACTAATCTTAACATCCTGTTTAATCGATCCTAACATCTCATTAAACTCATCTTTTCATCCCATTTATTAGAACTTAACATCTCATTAAACTCATATTAACATAACATTAAACAAATCTTAACATCTCATTAAATCGATCTTAGGATCCCATTAGATTTATCCCATTAAACTAATAATTACATCCCATTAAACTGATTTTAACATGTTATTAAATCAATGACTCACAGTTCAAATAATAATGTCAGTATAATGAATAAACTTATATTAACAAAATCTGATGATCCAGTCTCATTAATAGATCAATCAACGTTTTCACATTTTTCTGATCCAGTCTCGTCATTAGATTATTCAACGCAATCGTTTTACAGCTATCTCGTTCTATTAACGGGTCAACCGACGCTGTTACAGTTCAGGTGATCCAGTCTCGTTGATGCACTGTACTGAGTCTCCTCAGATCTTCACTACTTAATCGATCGTATAAAAGATAGTCATTAAACGACCTACGTGACTGAATAAAACCAAACTAGAAGCATTGTGCTTTATATACAAATTTAGTCCATTACTATAATCGAGAGACACTAGCGAAAAAATCAATTAGCATTTGCAAAAATATCCAAAAAGAATCAACTCGTCGCCTAGTCGTATACGATTAAAATAACTAAATAGTTTTTCATTCGATAAAAGACTGAAACCAGTGCCTTTGATTTCTTCTTTTGATCTTTGATTTATATCTATGTTTTTGAAATTCCGCAATAATGTGTTGCCATTGTTCTAGTACTGCTGCCACATCTGGTCGGGTGCCCCTGCTATTCTCCTCGGGGTTCTTGACAAAATACAGCGAAGAATCTGTAATGTGATTGATACCGACTTGGCTGACCGCCTGCAGTATCTCTCTCACCGACGTGACGTGGCTTCCCTGTGCCTCTTCTATAAATACTTTCATAGCTTCTGCTCTGACGAACTTAAATCACTGGTGCCCCCTAGATGTGAATTTGCACGAGATACTAGATTAGCAACTAGGTCCCACCCTTTTACAGTGACACCGATGAAATGTAACCGCAATTTCTACTCCAACAGTTTCTTTCCTCGCACTTCCCGCCTGTGGAATTCCCTACCGCATGCTTGCTTCCCCGACGGCTACAACCTCCAGGAGTTTAAATGTAGGGTCAATAGACACCTCCTAACACACTAACTCACTCCCACTCTCTCCAACTCTCTCCCTATGTACATCCTAAGTCGTCTATCACCCTCCTTCTGACATTTCATATACCCAATCCCTCTATGTAACCCCCTGCGCTATAGTGGCAGTGGAATGCTTTGCTTGGGGTGACACGATTTAAAAAAAAAAAAATAAAAGAATTCATAGGTTTGTCAATTCTCTTTTATTTCAGATAAATTCGCCCTTAATAAACTTTAAGCACAATTTTTACTTTAAGTATATTTTGGTCATCTTTCTTTTTGTTTTTTGTTGTTATTTTATTTGTTTTGTTTTGTTTCATTCTTTTTGTTTTATTCTATTCTTTCTTGTGTTTTGTTTTATTCTTTTGACTTGCCTTAGTATATTTCTGTTTCTTTGTGCTTTGTTTCTTTCTTTTTTGCCTTAGTCTATTTTTGTTTCTTTTAGTTTTTTTTTTTTTTTTACCTTATTCTTTTTCTTTGTGTTTTGTTTCTTTCTTTTTGCCTTATTCTATTTTTGTTTAGTTTTTTAGTTTTGTTTTTTCTTTTTTCCTCGTTCTATTTCTGTTTCTTTGTTTTATTTCTTTCTTTTTGCCTTATTCATTTTTGTTTGTTTTTTTAGTTTCGTTTTTTTCTTTTTCCTTATTTTAATTCTGTTTCTTTGTATTTTGTTTCTTTCTCTTTTGCCTTATTCTATTTTTGTTTCTTTGAGTTTCGTTTATCTTTTTTGCCTAAATTTAATTCTGTTTTGTGCTTTGTTTTTTCTTTTTGCCTTTTTCTAATTTTGTTTTTTGTTTAGTTTTGTTACTTTCTTTTTTACCTTAATTCAATTCTGTCTTTTTTTGTGTGTTTTGTTTCTTTTTTTTTTTTTTTGCTTTATTCTAATTCTGTTTTTGTGTGTGTGTGTGTGTGTGTGTGTGTGTGTGTGCATGTGTGTGTGTGTGTGTGTGTGTGTGTGTGTGTGTTTTGTTATTTTTGCGTAATTCTAATTTTGTTTTTTGTGTTTTGTTTCTTTCTTTTTTGCCTTAATCTTATTCTGTTTTTTTGTGTTCTGCTTTCTTTCTTTTTCGCCTTAAGATAATTCTATTTTTGTGTTTTTGTTTTTCTTTTTTGCCTTATTCTAATTTTGTTTCTTTGTGTTTTGATTCATTCTTTTTTCCTTGTTCTATTTCTGTTTCTTTTTATTTTCTTTCATTCTTTTTGTCTTGTTCTTACTGTTTCGTTTTTGTTGTTGTTCCCGTTGCTGTTATTGCTCCAGTTGTCACCTTCTCTTTCGTTCGGTGGCTTTTTTCTCTGAAGTCATTAAAATAGAAAAAATGGAGCGGAGAATGAGGGATGCTGTCGAAATATTAGCGAATGAAATCGGTTGAAGGACACATTTATTTGAAAGATGTTGATAGAAACAAAAACAGCAAACGTAGGATCATTAGCCTGGTTTTTCTATACGAATCTCTACGTACGAGGTATCAGTATTGTGATAGTCTTGTAGATTCCGAGTCCTTTATTCTTCGTTTCGTCAGTAGAATTCATGACAAAATCTCTAACAACCTCAAAATGTATTTATTCGTGTGCCTGGCAGCTGACGAAAAATGGGCGAAGCAAAAGCTGTCATCTTTTTTTTTTTTTTTTTACGAAACAAACAAGAAACACTTTCATATCTTCATATGGCACTAAACTATGTTTTGCATCCTGACCAAACGTCAGATCAGTGTCTACTAAATTGATTGATCCTGTAGAGTAGGGTAGATTTTAGCTATTGAAAGTCGAAAGGCCATTTCTGTGTGAGAAGAAGCTGATCTTGCTATAAATTCATGGTCACGCATAAATATTGACATTACATCATCTCATACAGATAAAAAAACTGTTTGATGATTGAAAGAAGCATCAAACAGACGGAAGAAGAGGCTTTCTGTGGCAGCATTTCTCTTCTGGGAATGAGGTTGGGGTTTAATACAAGTTAGCCTATATATGTGTGTCCAGATGTGTGATTGCGTGTGTGTGAAGAAGAGAAAAAGTCGATTTTATTCTTATATATATTTATATATCTATATATATATAAATATATATCTATATATATATATATATATATATATATATATATATATATATATATATATATATATATATATATATATATATATATATATATATATATATATATATACCGTCTGTCAGTCCGGATTTATCGCACAATCAATCTTTTTTTTTTTCGATCTCACTTTTACAAACACGTGCGTATTAGTCACGTTAAAATTTAAGATAGTCTCATATATTCTATTTTATGGCCTTGCCTTTATATATTTCTCTCTCTCTTAGTCGCTTCATATCTATCTCAGTCGTTTATAATTGTTTACACCATTCAAAGAACTTCTAAAATCCTCTCAAATTATTCTAAATGTTTGCGCGTTGTGGTGCAGTGGATATCGACTCGGAACGAGAAATCGGGGAGCTGTGTTCGAATTCCAGTTAAATTCCTTGCATTCACTTACGCGCAAATACCCTTGGGAAAGGTATGATTCCGTCTCTTCCTTCTATATATGAGTCAAATGACAGGACACATTGAGTTCTATAGCCTTGGCTGGAAGCCAGTCTACCGCAGAAAGTAATGGCAAGCTACTACGGGATAATCTTCTGCCCAGTCAGTCATATCTCGAAAGAGATATGACTGACTGGGCAGAAGATTATCGCCCAAACGTGTATCACGTATGGCACTTAACTGACTGACTAAATATAATAAAGACATGATTAGGGCTTCTACTGAGCTTAAAGTGGGGGACCGATTTTCTATTGTTATGAAGTAATAAAATGATCCCCCACTAATTACAACTTAATAATATAATACATCTCTTCCCCCTCTAGCTATGCGTCAAATAACAGGACAGATTGGGTTCTATAGCTTTGGCTGGCAACTAGTCTACCACAGAAAACAATGGCAACCTACTGCGGGATAATCTTCTGCCCAGTCAGTCATGTTTCTTTCGAGACATGATCGCCCAAGCGTGCACTCAACTGACTGAATCTATACACCAAAGCTAGTTTATATCTAGCTTTGTCCCAGTTAAATTGATAGACGTTCATTACGTGTGTGTGTGTGTGTGTGTGTGTGTGTGTGTGTGTGTGTGTGTGTGTGTGTGTGTACCAAACATACTACATTTAAACAGTGATCGTTCCGTTAAATACGATCCTAACAGGTTGTAAGACACGCATAATCCATTGTCTACCACTGTTTAATAATCTTATGTTAGGGCGCCGCTCCTATTTGACTACAAATGGACTGTTCCCATTGCTATATATAGCAATGGTGGATTCTCTAGGGGGAATCGTAGAGAGTCACTTGAGAGTCTCTAATGAGTTACTGAAGAGTCAGTGCGAGTCAGTGAAGAGTTAGTCACACTTCCGGTGGCGTACCGGAAGTAATCACGTATACACACGTCTTACGACGAATTGGACTCTTATATCTTTCTATTGTAAATATTACTAATCACTTCTGTACATACTAACCGTCTTTCCGCGGAATACAACTTATATTCTGATTCTGTTGTTGAGTTATTCATTTATACTTGGCGACATAACATCTTACAATATATTTTTTCTCTTTTGTGGTTATATTCTTAAGAGTGATGGAAATCTTTAGATATATCTGAGATGTAAATGTCTACATAGATAATTATGTTATATATTTATTTCCAATATGAGTAACAGCCCTTGGGTTGTACAACCAAATATGAGGGCACCAAATAAATTACCGTAAATAATTCTAATCAAATTCTCAGAATAAATTCACTGTGAAAATGTATTATATAAATACAAGTAATGCCTGAAATTAATGTCAGTTTTATTGCTGAAACATTGCCTTCTATAGTGACATCTGGAATAGTTTATACGATGGACAATGCTGAAATGTTTTCAGCCCTGTCAAGAAGAAATTTCTTTAAAAAAAAGCTGATTTAGGGAAATGGTTTCGTTTTTTCTAGTAGTTGTGTATTTGGACAACAATTTGTCTTTTTCATTAAAAATGACTGACAAAACGACTTCTTTTACGTATATGGTTATGTCTTGAAGGCTGTCACAATGCGTTGAGTAAAATAAAGGAAGGTAAAGAAGTTTCTGGGTATTGCCTATTTATTAAACATTAATATTTCGAGATCAAAATCTCATCTTCAGAATGGCAGAGAAGCGTGCGTCTGTCCGAGTGAGTCCGTGCCTTTCAAAGAATGGGCTTTCCTCATTCCTGGCCGGCTGTCTGCTGCTGCTGCTGCCATTAATTTTACTGTGTGTGTGTGTGTGTGTGTGTGTGTGTGTGTGTGTGTGTGTGTGTGTGTGTGTGTGTGCGCGCTTTATAGTTGGGGCCTCTTTTGGTCTGATGATATCTTCTTTTACGTTTTCTGCTTTTCTTGGAAATGAACAAAGGATTACATTTGGGGACTTTTTGATCAAGCAAATTCTTCAGATTATTTTTCGTGCCGAGCACTGTCGGCTAATCTGTTTAGCGTTTTCGATGATTTTTCATTATATAAATGATGTGTTTCAACCACAATATGAAACAGACTTGTCCAGAAAATAATTATCATACACACCTTTGACTACAATAAATTTCTAAAAGTTAAGTTACAAAAAAACTTTAACTATGAACACGATATCAGTCAGTTAAGTGCCATGACTGTCTGGGTTGAAGTTTATCCCTCAGTAGGTTGCCATTGCTTTCTGTGGAAGACTGGTTGCCATCCAAATTTATAGAACCCAATCTGTTTTATCATTTAACCCATAACTTGAGACAAGAGACGGATTAATACATTTCAGGCAGTTAAGTGCCATACGTGATACACGCTTAGGCGATCATATCTCGAAAGAAATATGACTGACTGGGCAGATGATTATCCCTCAGTAGGTTGCCACTGCTTTCTGTGGTAGACTGGTTGCCAGCCAAGGCTATAGAACCCAATCTGTCCTATTATTTGACGCATAACTAGAGGGGGAAGAGATGTATTATATTATTAAGCAGTAATTAGTTGGGGGATCAGTTTATTACTTCATAGTAATATAAATCTGATCCTCCACTTTATACCCATGTTTTCAACTATTATATTCACTTGGGTGATCATGTCTCGAAGAGACATAACTGACTGGGCAAATTTTCACGCAGTAGATTGCCATTACTTTCTGTGGTACACTAAACTTTATTTATTTATTGCTGGTAATACATTTTTCTTTCAACAATTTATTGTTGTTTTTATATAAGTTTCGTGTCTAGTAATACTTTTTTCTTTTCGAGTATTAAGATTCATTGGGATTTGTTTTTAAGGGCAAAAAGGGCATGGTCCCCAAGTCCTACTCTTGTTATTTAACCCATAAATGGAGCGAAGGGACGGATTAATACCTTTCCCAAGTTTAGCAGTGCTTAAGCGAATTCACCGATTTCTCTTTCCGAGCCGATATTCACTGCACCACAACGCACACCCGTCACTAAACGTTTACAGCACCTGGTATTCCCAAGCGGTCACCCATCTATTTACTGACCAGGCCCAACGTGGCTTAACTTCGGTGATCGAGCGAGAACCGGTGTATTCAACGTGATAGACCGTAAGCCCTCAAAAATTTGATGCATGAGGACCTCAACAATTCCAGTCGTAGTTGGAGCCTGCGGATTGATTGAAGAGGTTTTGATAGACTCTTTGAAGGAATTCCTGGAAGGCCATGCCTTAAAGAAATAAAAAAAAGTTATCATGTGTAAATCTTACACATTATAAAGAGATTTATCTATGCAAAATGTGTGTATTTTGTTTTTGCAAAAAGGATCAGTGGAACATGTAATTAAGTCATTTTTAACGTAAGTCCTCTAATTGTATGACACTTAACTGACTGACTAAATATAATAGTTAAAAACATAATTAAAACTTCTACTGAACATAAACTAGAAATCCTACATGGATTCGTCATTGGTGACCACAATCTGAACAATACGATACGTAGATGGTACAGTGCTGATAGCAGATACGTAAAGGAAACGACATAAGCTTCTACAGAAAATAGCTAAATGTAAAAAAAAAAAAAAGGAGAAAGGATTAAACTTAAACAAAAAACTTGAATTCATAGTCATCAGTAAAAATAGAATCCCAAAATTTTACTACAAGTTGGGGATACTAAAATGAAGAAGGAACAAAAATGTAAATAACTGGGAAGCATTCTAACAGAGAAAGGGAAGTGCGACACTGAGATCCGAAGGCTTATTTGCATCTGCAGACGAACAAGAAATGTGTTCAGCAGATCTACAAAAATAGAAAGGGGTTTAAGATAAGGATACGTCTTCTCACCTGATCTATTTAACCTATATAGAGAGGCAATTCTGAGAGAACGAGAAGTCCTGCCAATGTCCGTCATTAGTGATCATAATCTGAACAATACGATACGTAGATGGTACAGGACTGATAGCAGATACGTAAAGGAAACGACATAAGCTTCTACAAAAAATATCTAAATGTAAAAAAAAAGGATTAAACATAAACATGCAACTTGAATTCATAGTCATCAGTAAAAATAGAAGCCAAAAATGCTACTACTAGTTGGGGATATTAAAATGAAGCAGGTACAAAAATGTAAATACCTGGGAAGCATTCTAACAGATAAAGTGTGACACTGAGATCCGAAGACGTATTTGCATCTGCATACGAACAAGAAATGAGTTCAGCAGATCTACAAAAATAGAAAGGGGTTTAAGATAAGGATGCGTCTCCCATCTGCATTTATTCAACATATACAGTGAGGCAATTCTCAGAGAACTAGAAGTCCTACCTGGATTTGTCATTGGCGGCCACAATCTGAACAATATAAGATACACAGATGATACAATGCTGATAGCAGATACTGAAATGAAACTACAATACACAAGAGGAAAAGAAAGGATTAAACATAAACTACAAGAAAACTGAATGCATGGTCATCAGTTAAAAAAGGAATCCAAAACGCAAACTACAAGTCGGGGGTACTGAAATCAACCAAGTTCAATAATTTAACTACCTGAGACAAGTTCTAACAGAAGACGGAAAGTGCGACACTGAGCTCCGACGGAGTATTTGCTATGGCCAAGGATGCATTTCAAAGGCTGAATAGAGTATTGAGAGACAGAAAGGTGACATTGAAAACAAAGCAAAGAGTCCTGGATGTGATATATACAGTCAGTCAGCTAAGCGCCACACTTTGGGCGATCTTATCTCTTTCAATCCATGTCTGATGAAGCAGAGGATTTTCCCGCAGTAGGTTGCTGTTATTGGTTGCCATCCAAGGCTATAGAACCCAGTCTGTCTTGCTATTCAACCCACAGTTCATAGTTGGAGGGAGAAGAGAGGGATACCTTTCCAAAGTGTGAAATTCACCCGTAAGTGAATCCAGCGAAATGAAATGAAGGCTAAAATTGAACATGAAATTGAATTTAAATACATCGGAAGCGTTATAACCGAGGACGGAAAGTGTGATACTGAGATCCGAAGGCGTATTTAGTATGACCAAGGATGCATTCCAAATACTGATTAGAGTATTGAGAGACAGGAAGGTTACATTAAAAACAAAGAAAAGAGTACTGGACTGTTATGTGATACCTACCCTAATGTATGACAGTGAATGCAGGACAATGTCCTCAAAGATGAAGAAGAGACTCGAAGCAACAGAAAAGTGGTTCTACAGAAGGATGCTGAGGATACCATGAACCGATGTGAGTAAGGACAACGTTTTGGAGAGGAAGCAAACGAAAAAGAAACATAATTAGCATCAGAAAGAGACAGTTTAAGATTCTGCAAAACGTAATCTACAAGAACGGTTTGGAGAATCTAATACTCGCAAGGCGAATAGAGGGAAAGGGAGATAAGGAAAAGCAGAACGGGGCCTACTTGATGGCCCTGGATGGTGGGAGGGGATTTGAGAGAGATACCAATTGAAAGAAATTTGAGAGTGACAAGGAATAGGAGCAAGTGAAGCTCCATGATCGCCTACGTCCTGAAAAGGCACGGTACATAAAGAAGAAGAAGAAGAAGAAGAAGAAGAGCAAAGAAAACAAGTTCAACGCGTTTCAGAAAATTGGGCTCTGTCTTAATTTCTGATGCTTCATAAGAATGAACGCATCAACAAACTCGTCAAACGAACAGTTACAACGAAGAATTAAGCCTCTAAATTGATGCATTTTACTTGTGGCCTTTTGACAAACGAAATTGGGTTTAGTAAATGTAAAAAACGTAGCCACTCTCATAGAGGAGGAACATATTCTCTAATTTTCAGCATCTTTCCCAGACAACGTCCCAGCCATGACGATATTTCCATGGCAAATGTTCAGATGATTCGTTCCACCATTTTGTTATTTAACCCTAAACTGGAGGGAATAGATGGATTCATACCTTTCACAAGGGTATCGTTGCATTCACTTACGCGCAAATACCCTTGGGAAAGGTATTAATCCGTCTATTCCTTCCAGTTATGGTTTAAATGGAATGGATGTGCGTTGTGGTGCAGTGGATATCGGCTCGGAGCGAGAAATCGGGGAGCCGAATTCATTGCATTCACGTACGCGCAAATACCCTTGGGAAAGGTATTAATCCGTCTATTCCTTCCAGTTATGGATTAAATAACAGGACAGATTGGGTTCTATAGCCTTGGTCGACAACCAGTCTACTGCAGAAAGCAATGGCAACCTACTGCGGGATAATCTTCTTCCCAGTTAGTCATGTCTCTTTCGAGACATGATCGCCCAAGCGTGTATCATGTATGGCACTTAACTGACTGACTGATGGTTTAAATAACAGGACAGACTGGATTCTATAGCCTTGGCTGGAAACCAGTCTACTGCAGAAAGCAATGGCAACCTACTGCGGGATAAAATTCTGCCCAGTCAGTCATGTTTCTTTCGAGACATGATCAATCAAGCGTGTATCACTTATGGCACTTGACTGACTGACTAAATATAATAGTTGGAAACATAATTAAAACTTTTACTGGACATAAAGTGGGAAATCGGTTTTCTATTGTTATGAAGTAATAAACTGATCCCTCCCACTAGTTACTTCGGAATAGTATAATACATCTCTTCTTTCTCTAACTGTGAGTCAAATAGCAGGACTGATTGGGTTCTATAGCCTTGGCTGGCAACCAGTTTACTGCAGAAAGTAATGGCAATCTACTACGGGATAATCTTCTCCCCAGTCAGTCATGTCTCTTTCGAGACATGATCGACGAAGCGTGTATCATGTATGGCACTGAACTGACTGTTAGAACATGGCATGCTACTTCCCCGATATTGAATTCCTTCCGTATTCCAAATCTATAAAATAAGTCCCACAAAATATCTTTCTTCTCAGGAACTATTAATTTGTGCCACAGAAATCTACGTGCATGCTTCAGTGAACTCTAGAATATTAATCAAGCCAGGGGTCAGTCTATATCTATCCTACTTATTATCGTAGTCGCTACTTCTTATTAGCACTACTTTCATTCATATCACATCACTTTCATCATAACAGTAAATCCCTACCTTGATAGGCTCTCGAGCCTATTGGATGAGCTTTAGTATAAAATAGCTTACCTGTGGAATTAATAAAAACTTGACTTTTCCACGAGTTTATAAGGTTTTTCATATTGTAGCCAAGTCAAGGTTCAATCTGTGTCTATTCTACCTATCCTCGTATTCTACGCTTCCTATCACATCAATTTTGTCTTAACATTATGACAGTAAACCCCTACATTTCGTGGCTCTCAATCATTGTACTTGATTAAATTTAGTATTAAAATGGATTACTTGTGGAATTATTGAAAACTTGACTTCTTCACAAGTTTATACGGTTTTTTAATTTTTATATGCATCAAGAGAACTCTGCGTATTTGACCTTGAGATTGTATCTGGGATGAATGGAAGTTATTTTCTGGTATCGAATTGAGCAAACGTTTATCGAAAGAATAAATGGTCACAACGCAAATAACACTTTGCATTAAGGGCTCTTACCAGGCAGCTTTTAAAATATCAGCATTTCTGCTGACTGGTGGTTTTTGACTCTGTACTTCAATGAAGATTTCTATTCGTCATTTTATCTCTACACACACGTGTGTGTGTGTGTGTGTGTGTGTGTGTGTGTGTGTGTGTGTGTGTGTGTGTGTGTGTGTGTGTGTGCCTTTGCGATCAGAAGCGACCATATACGACATTAGTAGGAACTGAAATCGAAGCACTTAAAGACATGATTTCCTGGGAACTTTCAGCTTTACAACGAGCATCGCTTCCTATACTTTCATCTCCTCGGCAATAGCAAAGGATTCACATTTCGAATCTTGGGCATTTTTCGTTTCTCTTTCATGTTTCGCTCGCTCTCTGCCTCTCGCTGATTCTCTGTTTCTCTGTCTCATATACACACAACCGCGCACATAAATACGTACACACCTTTGACTTTTAGACATTACCTCAGACTTCCTTGAAATTTTTCCTTTTGATTGGCTTCCGAGTAAGAACTCCAAATTAGTTTCATATTTCAGGTTTAACATCCATATAACCCAGATAATGAATTCTTAGATAAGTTTAGACTCTGTTTAACTACAGAATACCATTATAGAATTTACAATCAAGTTTTTTGTACTGACTACTAGCAGTATAGGCCGGCGTTGCTCGGGTGTAATGAAAGCTTTAAAACTAATCCATGGTTCTGGAGCTCAGACTCAGCCTAAAGAATATTAGTGAAGTTTAGTGAGAATCGGATAAAAATTGTGAATTTGTGTAAAGGACATACAGACAGATAAACAGACACACACACAAAATCTTGCCTTTTATATATATATATATATATATATATATATATTATCAATTTTCTGCACTATTGTAAGAACTGCAAACTTGAAACTTCTTAATATTGTTTCTTATGTCTTTGACTATAAGTGTATCAAATTTGATTAAAATCGGACCATTCCTTCTATAACCCAATTTTTTCGATTATCGATTTTCGATATTTATCGGGGGTACCTCTACACAAAACCTAGCTAAGAACACTCAAAGACGCTTATAGTACAACTGTGGAAATTTTCAAGAAAATTGGTTCAGCCGTTTCGGAGTATATAGGTAACGGATACACGCACACACACAGACACAAAGTTCCATTTATAAATATGTTTAGATAAAAGCTTCGAATTTACGTTTAAAAACCAAGTCTTCACAAATTCACCAATCAAGTGTATGTTGCATAATATAATTTTCTATCGTTGCCAAAAAATCTTTGACTACAACAATTTCGGCATAAGGCCACTTTCTTAAAGCAGTAATTAAAGAAGGAATTCAAATCAATTGTTTGCGAGATAAATACGCTCATAATTAATCAATATTCTCCGAAACATACTTTGCCAATATCAGCGCTGATCACCATGATCATTAAATCATAAATAACAAAGAGGCGCTCTCATATTCCACGAATTCAGTCGTTAGATTCTACTGTTAGGCAGACAGACCATGAAGACTGACGAATAGAAATAACTTTCTCGGTTACTGTAGCAGAGATGCAGACTTTATGTGGAACCGTAGCTGATAAACTATGTTGCCATCTTCTTCTTGGTAAATAACCAAAATTGAAGCCTGAAAATCATGCGGTAGTCTATCTGGAGTTGATCCTGGCATTAAATATTAGCTTACCTGAGGCAATGATGCTTTAACTTCATTGAAAGAATGTCATCATTCCATTTTTCAAAAATGTCTGCAAAGTCACTTTTGGAAACTATATCTATAGACTTGTAGTCTTTGAACGAATCCTGAACTGATTCAGTCTTACAGTGTCTACATTATTCGGACTATTGTCCTCATCATTGTCACCGGTGAGAGAGTGACTGCAGGCGGTCAGCCAAGTCGCTATCAATCACATTACAGATTCTTCGCTGTATTTTGTCAAGAACCCCGAGGAGAATATATTATTATTAAAAAAAATAACCTAAAAAAAGGTTAGTAAACCGTAAAAAAGGAATCACTCAATCAACCAAGAGTACTTAAGATCCATATTCTTATCACAGTTTGTCTTGAAAGTATTGGTTTGATAGCCTCACAAATCAAAATAGTTTATTTTAGATAGTTACCAAGAGATAAATATATCTGATGTATTTAAAATTAGGCAAGGTTGATGTGCTTTCGACCTATTTTCAGTTATGCAAACTAGATCCGCCAAATTCTTTTATATAAGTTTAGTTTCAAATTATCTAACCAATGGTGATCTTTTAAGAATTTTCTTCGCGTCTGACCCCACAACCGGTCAAGCCCGCGTCTGGTATCATCCAGAACCAAATGCAAGCATCAACTAATTCATTTAGACTATTTCTCACCACCGGCCATAGTAATTGTCGGAACATTCTGGAAGATACAGGATTATTCACGCCGAGCTTTTATAAATCTCACTCGAGAGAGAAAATCAACGTAGAAAAGTGGTGAATGCAATCATCTTTCAGGAACTTCGCTCTTTAAGTGCTTGCAAAATTAGGGTTTTTTAGAAATAGCGGATTTTCTCTCCAAATATCAAAGGATTAAATAAGTGGCCGAATGAATAAGTTATTTAAAAATAGATTAAATGTATGGTGAGGCGCGTCTGGCGGAGCGGTTCTCAAAAGAGGGTTCGGTTAGGCAAGTTTAAATTCACAGCCAATGTCGTTGCGTTGACTTCTGCGTGAGTATACATGGAACATTCACGAATCCAACTCCTGTTTCCAACTATAAATCGGGATTAAGTCAGTCATTTAAGTGCCATACATGATAGACGTCAAATAGACTGAATGGGCCGAAGATTTTTCGACAGTAGGTTGATATTACATTTTGCAATAGATTGGTTGCCAACCAAGGCCACAGAATCCAATATGACATGCTATTTAACCCATTGCTGAAAGAAAAAGAGATGGATTCATACCTTTCCCAAGAGTATTTGTTTAATGCAACGAATTCAAGTGGAATTCGAACTCGGCTCTCAGACTTTTCGTTATGAGCCGAAATCCACTGCACACATCTGGGATTAAGTAGCAGAAGAGATTGAAACAGAATTAGGTGACAATCAGTCCAAAAGGTGAAAAATTCTGAATATTTAATATCATTATCTTTGAAAGATACAGAGAGAAGCCACGTTACGACGGTGAGAAAGTGAGTGAAGTCGAGATGCCAGGTCAGGACCGATTACAATGCAGTTGGTTCTTTGGATTTCGTCAAGAACATCAAGATGAATACCAGGACCAGATAGCCGACCAGATATAGCAACAGGATTCAATGCACTGACAAATGGTAGATTTACAAATGTGCAATAAGTTTTTTTCGAACTTTAGGAGATGAGTTATATTTGTTTTCGTTTTGTTCTGTTGCTTAATTTGTTTTGGGTTTTTTTTTTTATTTAACTTTTTGGATTTTTTTTATCATTAGCGCTAAAAGGTATTTTGCTTAATTATCTCTTAAAAGCATTTTATTGAAATGAATCGCCTTTAATTATCGTTCCGATAATTTTATGCCAGGTAGCAAATGAAACAGAAATTAAATTCTAAATTCGTTTCTATATTAGGGTATCTTAACCTATTTATATTTATAAAATAGCAAGATGACTTGGTGTATCTCAGGACACATTTTTCGTTTTACCAGATATCTTTATTCGGATTTCGCGCATGTGGCGTAAACACAACGAATACCAACAGATGAAGTACACTTTGGCTAACACACATACACATACACATAAAGATACACACATATATACACACTTTAGAGGAAAATCCGACAACCGTAGTACATCACTTCCATTACCTCACTTTGAAGTGTAGGGTGGTGGTGTTTATATATATATATATATATATATATATATATATATATATATATATATATTCTCTCTTGGTGTTCGTTTTTAGTTTGTTTTTTGTTTTTTAGTTTGTGATTTTTAAATAAAGTAGTAAAATTTGCATTCGTATCTGCATTTTAAGGTGAGTTCTGATTGTTTATTTAGCAATTTGTGTTAGTTTAAATGCAGTATAAAATAAAAATATTAATTACTTAAATTAAATAAAGAAAATAAAACTAATGAAGTAATCTATAATAAATAATGAGTAAAAACAAGTTAACATTATAAAATATAAGACTGCATTCGGATCAACAATTATTTCTACTCAAGTAGACCCTGGAATAATTTGATAGATAACCGTTACCATCCACAAAATAACCTTTAGAATAAAATAACATAAAATTACCCATAGTGCACTATCAACCAGCATATATAAACAGTCGAACCAAAATGCAACGCATAAAACATGCATGAATATTCCATTAAACAATGAAACAGAATGTCGCCGCTGGGTGTTGACTTGAATGTCCGCTATATATATATATATATATATATATATATATATATATATATATATATATATATATAATAGTCATCCACAATATATATATATATCGGATATATATGCATGTTTTATATATATATTGTCATCCGCAGACAGATCTGTTTCGCCGTATCACAGCTCATCAGTACGGTTAGACTCCGATTGCTTTTTTACCCAGGATTGAAACCCGACCGAAATGGCGTCAGTCGGCGACTCTACCCCTGGACTTCGGTGGAAGTAGGCAGACATTTTAGCGCATATCATTATACGCACCCAATAGCTAGGGCGATCTAATTCATTTCACTGAATGAGCGATATATATATGTTATTATAAACCTATGTAACCCCCTCAAACGTTAAATTCATTGAATACACATATTATTTTGCTGATATTTGTTTTTTAAACAATGTAATTCAACATCTACCAGACATGTTATTAGACATTCTTAGTAAAGAAGTTTTTACCTTTTGGTATGGTTCAAAAATTTTATCCCTATTATATTAAACAAACCACCTTCATTTCTTTTATTAAGACTTGCGAGTGCCTAGACCGGTAGATAATAAAGCATTCTGTATATTGCTGCAGCTTTAAATGTCCTTTAAGATAAATGTTATTAGAGGCAAACTGACTTTTTGTGTGGATTAATTTTATTAATCGATTTTCCAAATTACTAATAATACTTCTTAGCCAAAGAGGAAATTCCATCATAAATGGGTAAAAAGAAGAAAGCAGATGTTTTTTGTTCTTTTGCTTATGGCTAATAATTCGTGTCATACATGGTTAAGTCTTCCATTTTGCTTCATTGATTCGGTATTTATATATTCATTTATTATCTAAACTTCTTTATAAATGGAACTTTGTCTCTGTGTGTGTCTGTGTGTGTCTGTCTGTTCGTTAACTATAGACTCCGAAATGGCTGAACCGATTTTCTTGAAAATTTACACAGTTGCACTATAAGCGTCTGCGAGTGTTCTTAGCTAGGATTTGTGTCGAGGTACCGCTGATAAATACCGAAAATCGATAATCGAAAAAATCGGGTTTTAGAAGGAGTGGTCCGATTTTAATCAAATTTGATACACTCATAGGCAAAGACATAAGAAACGATATTTAGAAGTTTTGAAGTTGCAGTTCTTACAATAGTGCAGACAATCGATAATATATATATATATATATATATATATATATATATATATATATATATATATATAAAAGGCAAGATGTTTGTGTGTGAGTCTGTTTATCTGCCTGTATGTCTGTATTTTTTCAGCCCTTTTATTTTAGTTTTTGCTTCGGGTTTGGCTCTAACTAGGTATAATTGTAATTCTTAGTCTCAGCCATGATACCATTTACTCAGAGGACTTATTTAGCCTTCAAAATTCAGTTTGTGACGAAAAAAAATTATTTGATATCGTTACCAGGAAATCAAAATTTGACTTACATCCATTCATTTTTTTTTTTTTTCAGTCTACGGTTTTGCTTTAACTGGAAACAACTATTGCTTTTTAGTCTTTCGTGCCAACGTCCAAAGATTCTGAACTCCAGGACCATGGATTAGTTTTAAAGTTTTCATTACACCCGAGCAACGCCGGGCTATACTGCTAGTTATTATTATAATTATTTATAAATTTTATTTTGAATTGGTGACTTGTGTGTATTTCTCTTTGGTTTAAATTTTTGGTATTTGGAATAAAGTTTAGTAGATTTGTGTAACGGAATTTTTATTTGTTTATTTATGTTGCTATGAAGTCGTTGAAAGTTGTGAAACTGAGTCACTATATGGCCACCTTTTATCTCTCTACCTTATATATATATATATATATATATATATATATATATATAAATTTATCGTTATACTCGTTTCGAAAAACCCTCCGAGCACATACGCGGAAGGAAATAATGGTGATAAAAAAGAACCAGCTAAGCACTTGAACATCAAAGTACGCAGCCCAAAGAAAAAAACTCCGAGACGAGTAACCTAAAACAAAAAGCGCTCATACTGCTTAGGTTAGTTATTTACTTATATATATATATATATATATATATATATATATAAAGGAAAATGTTATGAAAGAGAACATATATTTTGTGTCGATTAATTATATTGATCGACTTTTCTTATTGTTATATCGACTCGGAACGACAAATCGGGGTGCCGAGTTCGAATTCCAGTTGAATCCTTTGCATCCACTTACACACTAATAGTCTTAGGAAAGGTATTAATCCGTCTCTTCCTTCAGGTTATGGGTTAGATAATAGAACAGGCTGGATTCTATGGCCTTGGCTGGCAACCAGTCTACCGCAGAAAGCAATGGCAACCTACTGCGGGATAGTCTTCCGCCCAGTCAGTCATGTCTCTTTCGAGACATGATCGCCCAAAACGTGTGCCACGTACGGCACTTAACTGACTGACTGGTCCAATCTTACGAATTTCTTAAGTCATCATCTTCTGAAAAAGTCGATCAATAAATTTAATCGCCACAAAATCTTTGTTTTAAATAACAATTAGTATTAAGAACATTTTCTGCCTAAATTTATTGAATACATATATACACAAGTGTGTGTGAGTAGCAAAAGTCTGTGTAATGCTTGAATTCAATTTTCAATACTGAATATTGTGTACATGAATGAGACAGAGTGTCGTCGCTCGTTGTTGTTGTCTCTCCCTAATTTCATATTTGCAATTGCCCTATTTCCGATTGAACACAGATCTTAAAATTATTAACAGTAAGTCTAAAAGAAATTCGAATTGAATACTCACTAGAAAACATGTCCTTGTACCATTCTAACTAAACAAATTAATCTGTATTGTTGGGCGTCTTTTCTTCAAGTTGTGTCTCTCTCGATTTTTTGAAAACGTTATGAAGTCGATTCTCACAAGAGCCTTCAGCAGTTTTTCAATTTTATACTGAACTAACGTAATTTTACATGTGCGTATACGTAAGAATTTGTGTATACCGGCGTATGTATGTGTGTTTACGCCCATTATATATATGGATAATTGCATACGACATGATATATACATACAATATATATATATATATATATATATATATATATCATGTCGTATGTAATTAATCAGTTGTATCTACTGCTCTCCTCCTTTTTCTGTCTGAAACAAATCGTGTAAACCGTTTTCTATATAAATTCACTCAGTGAAAGCGATAAAACCATTTTATTGTGATTAAACTAGAGTCGGTTTCCTTTCCCTTTGGTGAATACCTGCATTTTCTGAACCACACACCTTGATTCACCTGTACACCTATTTTATTAACCAGCTTGAGTAGATATTTACAAAGAATTGTTTAGTCTGACACAAGGCCAACAAAGAAACACCAAAAGGTATCAAACTTACTTCTACATTTTTGAAAAACAGTTTTTAGTTATTCCGATACACTGGTTACGTGCGAGACATAGGATGTCTGGCACAAACATAAAATTGTTGAGTTCTTGTGATCGATCTTAATTTGTTACAATCATTTAGGTTCGGAGGAAATGTCACACCACGTCACGTGTTTTGTAATCAATTAAGGTTATAGTTGTACCAAATAATGTGCTGTGTCTACAAAAAAAACCTGACGTTGCCCTTCCCTCTTCAATCTGATTTTAAATTTAGAGTTTTCTTTCTCCAAGACTTTGATAAAAAAAATTCTGTAAAAACTGTATTTCGTATTTCTGTCATCTCATAAGACACGTGATCCTTCTGCAGGATGTGCGGGTGGTATGATGAACAGCAGCGCGGAATGAGAAATCGAAGAGCCGAGTTCGAATTCCATTATATTTACTTACGCGCAAAATACCCTTGGAAAAGGTATAGGTCCGTATTTTTACCTCCCCCGGCTATAGGTTAAACAGCAGCACAGATTGAGCTCTCTAGTAGTGGTTGGCAACAACTCGAGGAGAAGAAACACGCTGTATTTAAAACTGATGTCTTTAGCAAGATCTTTATCAGGTTTCGACCAAAGTGTTAACCAAAGTATTGAATAAGAATTGAACCGGGATCAATTCATGGGTTATTTTTCTCGGAAGACACATAAGTGAAGAATTTTACTGTCTCATTTTTTGTCGTTACGTTTTTCTGAATTATTAATTCATCGAAAACTGAATGCATGGTCGTCAGCAAAAAGAGGAACCCAAAATCACAGGTCAAGGAGACTAAAATCAAGCATGTACAGACATTTAAATACCTGAAAGGTGTTCAAACAGAGGACGAAAAGTGCGACACTGAGATCCGAAGGCGAATTGGCATGGCCAAGGACCCATTCTAAAAGGTAAGTAGAGTACTGAGAGACAGAAACATTTTGTTGGAAACAAAGAAAAGAGTAGTGGACTGTTTTGTGATATCTGTCCTTCTATTTGGCAGCGAGTAATCTTCAAAAAGATGAAAAAAACACTCGAAACAACAAAAATGTAGTTCTACAGAAGGATGTTGAGAATGTCATTTGACCAAACATGTGAATAAATACAAGGTTTCTGGAGAGAATGAAAACAAAAAGAAGAGACAGTTAAAGTTTCAGGAACGCGTAATGAGGACTGTGGCCTTGGAGAATATGATACTCATAGGGCGGGTAGAGGAAAAGAGAGGAAAAACAGCGCATATACAACACGTTAAAAATGACATACTTGATTGGCTTAACCAAATGGATAGCAGAGCAGGGTTTGGACGAAAAAACAGGACAAAGTATATTAAGAGCAACAAGTTATAGGAAGATGTGTAGGGCCATGATCGTCTACGTTCTGATGGGACACAACACAAAAAAGAACTTATCAATTACGTTAATTATTAAGCAATTATCCTTTCTAAAACAGAAACAAAAAAAAGGATTTGTTGTTTGATGTAACAATCTTCCAATTTGAAAGGCAAGCCTTATAAATTTTGGATTCGAATTAAAGACTTTTACTGCAGCCGTAACATAGAGAGTTGTTTATGCAACAAAATCACTCAAAACTTTAAACTTATTTCCTTAGCTTAGTTTGGTATTGCGCAAATCTACAACGACACAGACGAGATTTCAATAATAATACGTATTTTGATTGCGCACTGTGCTTAAATGCCATATAGACTTGTTCATTTATTTTCCATATTTTTCATTCGCTATTCTTGACATAATTTGTTCCAAAATACAGAGCCGATTTTAGAAAATGAAAAGGAGTCCCTGGTAGTATCGGAAACTAAATGTTTGATGATATTATATGGTATGGAATATCTGAAATATTCACTCTACAGATGGCTACTCCATATCGTGGTCCCAAGAAAGAAAAAAATATATTCCGCTTTTTATTCTGCCAATACGAACGTCTTCATGTGATTTGCATTTAACTGGTGCAAAGCAAGTACCTTATTATTTTTTATAATGAGTTCTCTTTTCTTTTTCTTCTTCTTTTGATTTGTTTTCTTTTTCTTTCTTCCTCTCTGTGATTACAACATAAAAAGGAATCAATGCAGCCTCCTTACTCGGAATTCTGACAGCGATATTTTTTAAGGAATCAAAATTTGTATAATATATTGCATTAATATTAGAATTCTATGAATTAGAATTCTAATTAACAAATTATTCACAGAAATTTTAGACTTTATCACCAAATTCCTATAAATAGCCGAATACAAATTTCAGTAAATCATTATACGGTTAGTCTACAGCTATATCGTGTTGAATACACCGGTTCTCGTCTGATCACCAAAGTTAAGCAACATCGAGCCTGGTCAGTACTTAGATGGGTGACCGTTTGAGAATACCAGGTGCTGTAAACGTAAGGACCAAGAATGGTCCACCGGTCCTCCAGGTATGGGGGTTGGGTGCAGCGCTAACAATTCTACCTCATAAAAAAAAACAGTTTGTTACAGTAACAAAACGTTGCTGCCCTGCACACCATTGGGTGGGTAACGGGTGAGATGATGATGACTATACGGTTAATTTTCATTGAAAGTCGAGCAACATGCATTTCTTTAATCTCCAATTGATTTGTGATTTTTACTTTAAAGTCAGTTGGCCCTTGGGTACAGATGAAAAGTTTCGCATTCGCTTCATGATTTATCAGCCCATCAGTTAAGTGCCATAAGTGATACACGCTTGGGCGATCATCTCTTGAAGGAGACATGACTGACTGGGTAGATTATCCCGCAGTAGGTTGCCATTGCTTTCTGTGACAAACTGGTTGCCAGCCAAGGCTATAGAACCCAATCTATAACTGGATGGAAGAGACGGATTAATACCTTTCCCAGGGGTATTTGTGCGTAAGTGAATGCAAGGAATTCAACTGGAATTCGAACTCGCCTCCCCGATTTCACGTTCCGAGCCGTATCCCCTGCGCCACAACCCACTATAGTTTAGACGGAATCATTAGAGGTATCGAGGGTTGAAGTGGAATTTAGAAGGAAGCAGAAACCAAATTTTAAACAAAAAGAATGAGATAAACCTCGACTTCTGTTCAAAATACCGGAGAGGAGTCTGATAGGCGAACGTATCTAATTGTACTAACGAAAAACTAAACAAACAAACAGTAAGTAAAACTTCAGATTTTAGGATTCGCTAGAGGTATAGAATGGAAGTAGACTGAAGAAGAAAGCGGAAACCCGATTCTAAACAGGAAGAAAATCATCTGCCCCTGTTGAAAAGTCCACGGAGGTGTGCGAACCGAACAATAGGCGAATGTTTGTTCGCTTATTTAGAAAAGGTCCTGGGCATGACGGTAAACTGCATCCGGCAGGAAGACCTCTGATTAGGAGGTTGTTAGGAGCATGAAACCACCTCTTAATTTCTGTTGTTCTCAGATCCACCCTGACCCAAAGTGGTGGCACCTGTTAGGGTCCCAGCTATGGGCAAATAGTTGACCCCACTAAACTGGGGTCAAAATGCACTTTTATAGAAATATATACATAAAAATATACTTTTATAGAAAAATATACATTGTTGAATGAAAAATATTACCAACAATACATTTTTGAAGAAAAAATTAATCCCATAGCACATTTTTGAAGGAAAAGAAATTATTCACAGCAAAACATTTTTGAATACAAAACTAGAAAACATTTTCATAAAAAAGAATAAAAACAAAATTTTTCATTAAAATCTTACTAAATCAAACTTCTCACTATAACTGAACATTAAAAAAATACCTTAAAACCCGAACTTTTTGGCATTAAATAACCCACAGAGGTTGATATGCCATTAAACAAAACTCAAACTCTATTTAGAGAACCTTAAAAAATTAACAGGAGATAATATTTTAAGAGTTCATGCGGAGACATTAGATGCCTAGTGTTGAATTAGACTTTAGCAGGAAGAGATAACCCAATAACCCTATAGAGGGAGTAAGGGCTAAATCACTACCCCTGTTAAGAGGCTGGGGTGTGTGTGTAAAATATGATAGAATTAATTACTTTTTTTTTTTTTTTTTGGTCTAAGGAATCATAATAGAAATTACGGGAAGCAACTGTTCTTCTCGAATGATCAACCAATTCATTCTTCAATGTCAGATGTTTGTCGCATTCGGCCTTTCTGTTCTTCGTTATCACAAGTTTGAAATTAACTACCAAGAAGTAAAAACTTATTCAGAATAATAAAATGTTAAAATTTTCATACTTTACACCTTGTTAATGTCAATAAACAAGTCTTAACAACGCGGTAACGCGCGCTCATATCAACCTCTTTTATGCAAATGCGCAAGCACACACATACACACACACAAACACACTTATATATATATATATATATATATATATATATATATATATATATATATAGTCATCCGCAGACAGATCGGTTTCGCTGTATCACAGCTCATCAGTACGGTTAGACTCCGATCGCTCCTTAACCCAGGATTGAAACCCGACCGAATTGGCGTCAGTCGGCGATTCTACCTCTGAGCTACGAGCGTTCGGTAGAAGAAGGCAGACTTTTTAGCGCGTATGTCATTATACACGCCCAATAGCCATAGTGCTCTAATTCATTATCGAATGAGCGATGCGTATATGCCGGAGTAGCTACTGTTTTTCAAAGTCTCCCACTCTTCCAGAGTGCTCAATCATGGTGTGAGAGCGTATATATATATATATATATATATATATATATATATATATATACAAGTGAATAAAGAACGAAGAAAAAATTAACAACGTTCAAAACATTAATTTGGAACAGTGCTCAATATAAAATAGAGCTATGAATATTTATTATAAATCATACTTTAGAACATGTACAAATTATCATCTACTACAAAGTGTACATTTTTTTCCGATATTGAGAGGACAATGTTTCATCAGGTAGTGTGAAAAGAAGATGGAAAATTCTTTACCTTATATTGGTTTTCCTCCAGACAGAGTTTACAGTTTTTGGATTGATTTTCGTAGACTGATGTTCTTTTCCTTATTTTCCATGATATTTTTCGTGTTATCTGGTTTTTATTTTTAATCTTGCGGATATGTTTAGAATGAATTATGCATTTTATGTAGATAGTACCTTTGTTTCCAGGGTTCTTCAGTTTCTTACAAATATATATTTTCTTCGTTATCTGCTGATTTTACAGTGGCTTGGTATATTACATTGTTCTGCAAGCAATTCGCGTTTAAGTGACTTTCATTCTTTATTCTTAAGTTACAGGTTCAAATTTTTCAAATGGTTTGTTTATTGTTTTCCTGTTAAACACTTTTTTATTATTTGCATCATGTTTTCTGTGAAACTGTAGTTGCTTTTTATTGTGTTTTTTTTAATATCTTATGAAGAATGCTTGATGCAGGGAAGTGTTTGAGTTTAATTAATCATTTTGCTAATTTGTTTTACACTTTTGTTGTACGGTTGAACCATTTGATGTTTCTCTTCCTGTTGTCTTTTTTGTGAAGTGTATGTGAATGTTGCCTGGAATCCACTAGCTTGGTTGTTGAAAGACATTATGCCTGACGAGAGGATTCTGCACCATGCCACACAAGCAGGAGAACACTGCCATGGCTGTCAAACAATCTCTGCGACCACATCACTCATTACAACTGACCATTTAACTCCACAATCTTCGGTCCTCTTGATTATTATGTGAGGGATGCAGTTAAGCGAGTGAACGACAAAACTCCTTATGATACCAAAGATGAACTAAAGGATTACGGGCAGCATTCACTAACTTAAACAAGGAGACCGCTCAGAAGAGTTACAGAAGATTCCGAAGTCTTCTGGATGCCGTGGTTGAAGCCAGTGGTGATTTTATTGAAAATATTTCAACATATTCAACATATTCTTCTGTATTTTTGCTAACTATTTTTTATCATTTCACCTCAAGCAAGGCGTTAAAGCCACTGATGTGCAGGGGTTTACATAAAAGAGTTGAAGTATTAGGCAGGAGGAGAGTGAAGAGAAAGACGAACCAGTTACAGGGGGTGAAAGAGGAAGGGCAAGAGAAGGATGTGAACACAGGAGTGAAGACAGTTGCGAAGGTAGAGAGAAAGGAAAAGAACAAGATACACAGGGTGATGTAGAAAGAGTGAAGAGGAAGACGAACCTGTTAGAGGGGATGAAAGAGAAAGAGCAAGAGAAGAACGTGAACACAGGAGTGAAGACAGTTGCGAAGGTAGAGAGAAAGGAAAAGAACAAGATACACGGGGTGATGTAGAAAGAGTGAAGAGGAAGACGAACCTGTTACAGGGGGTGAAAGAGAAAGGGCAAGAGAAGTATGTGAACACAGGAGTGAAGACAGTTGCGAAGGTAGAGAGAAAGAGAAAGAACAAGATACACGGGGTGATGTAGAAAGAGTGAAGAGGAAGACGAACCTGTTACAGGGGGTGAAAGAGAAAGGGCAAGAGAAGTATGTGAACACAGGAGTGAAGACAGTTGCGAAGGTAGAGAGAAAGAGAAAGAACAAGATACACAGGGTGATGTAGAAAGGGCTGGAGTTAAGTGGATAAAAGATGGGAATTGACTTTGCATTTAAATTCCTGGAGGTTATAGCCTTCAGTAAAGCATGTATATGGATGGGAGTCCCACAGGCTGGAAACGCGAGAAAAGAAGCTGAAGAAGTAGAATTGTCGACTGTATTTGGTTGATCTAACTGTAAAAGAGTGGGACCTTATTGCGTTACTGGTTGCCCGAGGACATTTTTGTGGAAGGGGCACCAGTGACCTAAGTTCGTCAGAGCAGAAGCCATGAAAATATTTATAGAAGAGACAGAGGGAAGTGACTGGAGTCGAGCTGCCAGGTCGGGACCAATCATATTACTGAATCTCCTCTGGAGCCTGTCTAGAACACTGAGATGAACAGCAGGGGCACCTGACCAGATATGACAACAGTATTCCATGCACGGTCGTATGATTGATTTGTATATGTGCAAAATGGATTCAGGCGGAAAAAACTTCCTGACCCGACACAGTGACCCAACATTCCTAGTAGTAGATTTAGCTATTGATTCAATGTAATTATTCCACTTGAGGTCAGAAGATAGGGTAAGGCCGAAGAGGTGCATTGTATTGCTTTCAGGGAGACTTGCTTGGTCTATGCTTATGGGTGGCAGGAGTGATTGCCTGTGATGGTTGACTGATAGGATATATCTGTTAAAATGAGATGTCAGTGTTCTTTTCATTTTTGTGTAATTTAGACGACAATTTATCCATCACACACTCACACTCTCACACTCTCTCACACACTCTGTCTCTCTCTCTCTCTCTCTCTCTCGACCGACCGACCGACCGACCGACCGACAGACCGAACGAAACTTGTATAAAACAAGGGTTGCTGCCCAAATTAAAATACGACACGGCAGACAACATAGAAAGTAACACTACAATATATATATATATATATATATATATATATATGAAAGGATTTGTTTGAACATTATTTTTGATCGATACTCGTATTTAAGTAGATATTCTGTTTTTAATTAAACAGTATTATATAATTATATCTACCGGCCTGATTATTTGCGACAAATTTTATTACGAAAATGTGTGTCATTGTCAGTCAGGCCAGTATATATATATATATATATATATGTATAGTCATCCTCAGACAGATCTATTTCGCCCTATCACAGCTCATGAGTACGGTTAGACATCCGATTGCATTTTCCCCAGGACTGAAATCCTACCAAATTGGCGTCAGTCGGCGATTCTACCTCTGAGCAAGGCAAACGTGACAAAACGCTAGCGTCCAGGTTGGGGAAAGGGTATACATCGGTGCAAGTGGGGGAGGATTTTAGAAAAAGATATGCAAATCATTTGCTCTCATTCAAATATGAAATATACAGAAATAACATCATGTTGTGAAAATGAATATCTTTTATATATAAAAGGCAATTTGTGAGTCTGTGTGTGACTGTTCCCTATGCACGCCTACATTTTTTAAGATACGCCCTTGAAACTTTCTAGGGACACATATCTACAAGGAAGCCAGGTCGACACAAAATTTTTGAGTTTAAGTTCAACAATTTTCCCTTTCGCACTTTTTGGCCAATGGAGCCGATTGTTTACATTTGCTCCGTAAAACATTTCCGTGACGTAATCTATCCACCATCTAAGATGGTCGATAGATTACGTCACGGAAATCAAATCACACGTGTCAAACACAACTAAAAAAAAATAAAATAAAATGAGCCTTTATATTTCATTTTTATTCCGACGCTTTAAAAATTCATTTGGTCAACAAAAGAATGTAAATATTTTCCCCGTAATTTTGAAACAAAAGAAATATTTAAAAAATAAATTTCTGAACTGAGAGCGTCATAGTTTTCATATTTCTACATTTTAAATATTCTTCGAAAATTTCTGAACTGAGAAAGTAATAGTTTTTATATTTCTACATTTTTAAATATTCTTCGAAAATTTCTGAACTGTTAGCGTAATAGTTTTTTATTTTTAATTTCAGTAAAACAAAAAAAATAATTTTTATTTTTATGTTAAATTCATTTAGTTAACAAAAAATGTAAATATTTTCCGCTGTAATTTTGAAACAAAAACAAACGCAATGTTGTTTACAATGTCACACAAAACATCAAATTACGCAAAAGAAAAAAAAATAGATTTTTTTAATGGAATTTTGTAACAATTTTTAAACAACAATTTTTTATATCATTATTTTTTTATATAAGCAAGTCCTACTACCAAAATGTTTTCAGTTGCACGGGCACCCCCCGGGCTATGATTCTAGTGAAACCTAAAACTGAAAAGTAATGTACCAGCCGTAGAATGGGATATATATATATATATTTTTTTTAATGAAGATTGCGAAAACTATGGGACGAAATTGCAATCTATGTCTGGAGGAAAAACTGAAAAATTACAGAACCTGAATGGATAAATAAACAAAACCAATGTCATTTTTCAGAAGGGTCAGAGAGCTGGCGCATTGCTTTTGGGAGACATGAGAAAGAAATAGAGTGTTTGGGTGCGTCTTCAGAAAACAAATGATTATTTTGAAAATCGTAAATGATGGGCCAGTGAATATTTCATAAAAGCTAGCACTTGTATTATTAAAACAATCAGGACAAAGATAACAGTCCAATAAATTATTGGGGTGTAATGATAATTCTTGCTTTCAAAGATTCTCTGGAATTATTCTTCTTGAAATTGGATGCTGATTTACCGATTTCTCTCATGAACCGTACCCCAAATCGGCGCACACCACAGAAAGATGCATGTTTGAATGAGAATTTGCCAACAAGATCGTAATTAAGACGAATAGCAATAAAATCATTCAGATGTTTTCGGTAAATGTCTTAAAAAATGTCTGGCCAAAAAATTTGTTTCTCCGATGTTTGATGAGAAAGAAAGAAAGAAAGAAAGAAAGAAAACCCTACAAAAAAAACGAATTATTTTTTAGTTTTTGGCGTAGAACTGTTCTTTTTTTTTTTTTTTTTTTTTTTTTCTGATGCTAATGACTTTTTTCTCCCGTGTCTGAAATGGAGAAATTGCTAACGCCTCAAAAGAGTAGAGAAGCGACAGCTGAAAAACAAAAAAGACTTCCAACCTGAAACTCATTTGTAAGGTTTTAATGAAAACCCTTTGATACTTCAATCAGTTAAGTGCCATACGTGATACCTGCTTGGGCGATCATGTCTTGAAAAAGACATGACTGACTGGGTAGAGGATTTTCTTGCAGTAGGCTGTTATTATTTTCTGTGGTATACTGGTTACCAACCAAGGCGACAGAACTCAATCTGCTTAGCTCTTTAACCCATAGAAGGAGGGAAAAGAGACGGATTAATACCTTTCCTAAGGGTATCTACGTGTAAGTGAATGCAACGAATTTAACTGGGATTCGAACTCGACTCTTCGATTTCTCGTTCCGACGCTACATCCACCGCTCCACGACGCACAACGCACTTTGATAAAAAAAACTGAATACAACACAAGGACACAATTGATGGACGGCGTAAGAAGAATGTGTAGCGTCATTTCAAAAGTGAGACTTACCTGTATGTCGAGAGAATTAGCATTCAAAATCTGTTCTCAAACTTTCTTGCTGTTGTTCTCAGGTCCACCTTGACCCGAGGTAGTAGCACCCGTTAGGGTCCTGACTATGGGCAAAATTTAACCCCCAAACTATCGTCCGAACACTAAGAAAGTTGCATTTACAATGTAAAAGGAAAACTCTCAATCTTCTTTTGTTTGCTGTGTCCCTTCAAGACATAAGCGATCATGGCTCTCCACATCTTCTCCTATCTCTTAATACCTTTTGTCTTGTTATTTCTCCCAAACCCTGCTCTGCCACCCATAAAACACTCACCCTATTAATATAAAACCAGTGGCAAATATAAGCTTATGTCGGACATGAGACAATTTACAAATCAAAAGTGTTAATGCATTTTCATCTCATTTTCAGTATTTGTTCCAATTAAACTCTATCCCTTTACAGCAAACTTTACTGTAAGTCGAATCATTTTAAAGTGACCATTATTATCCTTGTTATAAAAAGAGTTTTAAAAACTTTGAAAGCATTTTTAAACTTCCTAATTTTAGTGACAAAGTTTTGGGAAAACTCACTGAAAGACATATTAAGAGCTACAAAGAGCAGGAAGACGCGGAGGGTCATAATAGCCTGCATTCTGAAGAGGCATGGGATAATAAAGAAGAATTTTTTCTTCGATGATGCTGGTTTGACTATTAGCACCATAGCAGTGTGTGCTCAATAAGGCAGATATTACACGTGTTTAAAAGAGAGCAAAGAACGTGAGAGAGATCGTTGACTTCATTGCACGTAAGCGTACTGCTGGATGATTTTTCTGTGCGGTTGATATTTAGTTCAAAAATTTAATTCTAAGATCGATGTCTTTTTCCCCCCTTCTACAACTGAATATCGAAACGACTCTAGAGGATAGAAACAAAAGTCCCGGGTTATTTCGACACACTTACTACTACTGGTGGATGTGCGTTGTGGTGCAGTGGATATCAGTTCGGAACGAGAATTCGGGGAGTCGAGTTCGAATTTCAGTTGAATTCCTTGCATTCACTTACGCGCAAATACCATTAATATTAATCTGCCTCTTCCCTCCAGCTATGAGTTAATTGGCAGGACAGATTGGGTTCTATAGCCTTGGCTGGCAACCAGTCTACCGCAGAAAGTAATAGCAACCTACTGCGGGATAATCTTCTGCCCAGTCAGTCATGTCTCTTTCGAGACATGATTGCCCAAGCGTTTATCACGTATGGCACTTAATTGACTGACTGAATATAATAGTTGGAATCATGATTAAGACTTCGCCAGGTCATAATGTGGGGAATCGGTTTTCTATTGTTATGAAGTATTAAACTGATCCCCCACTAATTACTACGTAATAATATAATACATCTCTTCCCCCTCGAGCCATGAGTCAAATAACAGGACAGATTGGGTTCTATAGCCTTGGCTGGCAACCAGTCTACCGCAGAAAGTAATAGCAACTTACTGCGGGATAACCTTCTGCCCAGTCCGTCATGTCTCTTTCGAGACATGATCACCCAAGCGTGTATCACGTATAACACTTAACTCACTGACTACTACGACGGAAGATCACAATACGTTCGTTTCATTTTTCATTTTACGATACAAATTTATCTTCTTTGGGGCCGATAATCTTCGATATTCAAGATCGTTCAACAGTACCTAGTGAAATACCATTCAAATGACTAAAGGTTTTTTATATGTATAGATCTAATATTTACTTCGTTCCTCCGAGAGGGGTTCGAATCTTGTTCGGGTGTTTGCTAGATGTACAGTCTTTATGCTACAAGGAACTTGCTCCAGTGCATAGTTTTTAGAACGTTTAAAATTCACATGTTCGATATCTGTGATTGTCAGCCATAAAGATTTAATCCTTATCCTAGGGAGATTATTTTAGAATTGTCAAAGCAGGGGGTCTTTCATTGATCACCAAATTTAAAGGGACCTTTAAATAATAAATTAAATTATTTGACACATTGCAGAATGCTGTTTTGGGAGTTTGAAAACTAAATAAATAAAATGTTTCAATGCAGTAGCATTTTTTAATCAACTCACCCCAAACAAGGCATTCTACTGCCACAGTTGCGCAGAGGGTTACTTATAGGAGAAAATGATGAGATAGAGGGGTTACTTATAGGAAATGTCAGGAGGAGGGTAATAGACGGATGATAATACCGAGAATGGGGTTGGAGGAGATGGGAAAAGAGCTTGAGAGAATGGATGCGATTTAATGTGATAGGAGATGTCTATTGACCTTACATTTAAATTCCTGGAGATTGTAGCTATCGGGGAAGCAAGAAGGGAATTCCACAGGTGGGAAGTGCGTGAAAGGAAGCTGCTAGAGTAGAACTTGCGGCTGCATTTTTTCGGTTTCACTGTAAATGGGTGGGACATAGTTGCCAATCTAGTTTCTTCTTGTAAATTCATACCTAGGGGACCCCAATAATATAAGTTCATTGGAGCAGAAGCCGTGAAAGTATTTATAGAAAAGGCACAGGGAAGCCACGTCACGCCGGTGAGAGAGCGACTGCAGCCGAGCTGCCAAGTTGGTATCGATCACATTACAGATTCTCGGTTGGATTTTGTCAAGAACACTGAAATGAATAGCAGAGACAGCCGACCAGATGTGGCAACATTATTCAATACACGGGCTGATGGTAGATTTATATATGTGCAGAATGGACTCAGATGGGACAAACAATGAACCGACCTTCTTAGAAGCGGATTTAGCAATGGATTTGATATAGTCATTCCATTTGAGGTCCATTGCTTTTAACGTAAAAATACATATCTTATGTATGCATGTTAACCACGCCCTGTTTTTCTACTTCTTTCTTTAGTTTGATTACCCCCAGCACTGAATATCAGTTTTCTAGTGGATGCGGGGAGCTTATCACATTTCGGATAGTATTCCATAATTGTTAAAATATCTGATTGAGTACGTGTTTGGTAAAGTGAATCGCTCTCCATTTATTGGATTACTCTCCATTTATTGGATTACTCTCCATTTATTGGATTACTCTCCATTTATTTGATTGCTCTCCATTTATTGGATTACTTTCCAATTAAGTGATTGCTCTCCATTTATTGGATTACTCTTAATTTATTGGATTGCTCTCCATTTATTGGATTAATCTTCATTTATTGGATTGCTCTCCATTTATTGGATTGCTCTCCATTTATTGGATTACTTTCTCTTGATTGGATTGCTCTCCATCTATTGGATTGCTTTCCATTTATTAGATTACTTTCCATTTATTTGATTGCTTTACATTTATTGGATTACTTTCTATTGATTGTATTGCTCTCCATTTAATGGATTACTCTCCATTTATTGGAATACTTTCCATTGATTAGATTGCTCTCCATTTATTAGATTACTCTCCATTGATTGCATTTCTCTACATCTATAGGATTATTTTCCATTTATTGGATTGCTCTCCATCCATAGGATTATTTTCCATCTATTGGATTGCTTTCTATCTATTGGATTGCATTCCATTGATTGGATTGCTCTCCATTGATTGGATTGCTTTCCATTTATTTCATTGCTCTCCATTTATTGGATTGCTCTCCATCTATTGGATTGCATTCCATTGATTGGATTGCTCCCCATTTAATGGATTACTCCCCATTTATGGGATTACTTTCCATTGATTGGATTGCTCTCCATCTATTGGATTGCTTTCCATTTATTTCATTGCTCTCTATTTATTGGATTGCTCTCCATCTATTGGATTGCATTCCATTGATTGGATTGCTCTCCATTTAATGGATTACTCTCCATTTATTGGATTGCTTTCCATTTATTGGATTGCTTTCCATTTATTGGATTACCTTCCATTGATTGGATTGCTCTCCATTTATTGGATTGCTCTCCATTTATTGCATTGCTCTCCACTTATTGGATTGCTTTCCATTTATTGGATTACCTTCCATTGATTGGATTGCTCTCCATTTCTTGGATTGCTCTCCATTTATTGGATTACTTTCCATCTTTTGGATTGCTTTTTATTTATTGGATTGCTCTCCATCTATTAGATTGCTTTCCATTTATTGGATTGCTTTCCATTTCTTGGATTACTCTCCATTTATTGGATTACTTTCCATTGATTGGATTGCTCTCCATTTATTGGATTACTTTCCATTGATTGGATTGCTCTCCATTTCTTGGATTGCTCTCAATCTATTTGATTGCTTTCCATTTATATGATTGCTCTCCATTTATTGGATTACTCTCCATTTAATGGATTACTTTCCATTGATTGGATTGCTTTCCATTTATTGGATAACTTTCAAATTTATTTGATTGCTGTCCATTTATTTGATTGCTCTCCATTTATTGCATTACTCTCCATTTATTGGATTACTCTCCATTTAATGGATTACTTTCCATTGATTGGATTGCTTTCCATTTATTGGATTGCTCTCCATTTATTGGATTACTTTCCATTGATTGGATTGCTCTCCATTTATTGGATTACTCTCCATCTATTGGATTACTCTCCATTTATTTAGTTTCGCATTATTTCCGTTTAGTGAAATAATATTTATTCCGCAATATAGGATTGTGGCAGGTTAATTACTTAATCTTTTTTTGTTTTTGTAAATAACTTTTATTACATTTTAAATACACGTAATCATTTTTGTGTCGCACCCCCACAGACAAATGCGGTACATAAGGAGACAATTAGAACTTCATAGAGAAAATGTGACATTTTGGTAACCATAGTTACTGGGGTAAGCAATAATAATGTCGTTTCTGTAAAGGAAACATTATCAGATGATCGGGTCAGTCATTGAGTCTAGTTAAGTTAAATATACGAGAGATGATTAACAGCCTTTTCTTCACCTATTTCTGGCCTTGTGCCACATTTGGTGTATATTACTAATAAATATTTTTACAATGCAAATAACTCATGTTGACGTACTTGAAATATTTGTGCACCTGTCATAATGTTCCTGTATTAGAAGACTAAATTAAGACGATATGTAATTTTCATTATATTTCTCACTTTGCAAAAATATGCAAGGCCAACAATCACGAAAGAAATAAGTGTTACCAATCAGGAGTCTGCATCCGTTCTTGTTCACAGAAGAGCGACGAAGAAATATGACGGTGTCGAAGCAGATCAATTGGGGTAGTCTTCAGTTGAGTTTAGTTTACTTTAGTTGTTTGTTTTACCAGCGTATCTACCCTTTTGGGTCATTTAGTGCTGAAGACTTTGTTTGGTTTTTGTTTACGGCTTGTTGATCTTTTGTGAGTCTATTGCTGTCAAGGTATAAGTAGAGGTGTTGTGATTTGATGTGCCATGGTTATATGCTATCTTCTTTTGCAAATATATTTTGTTACATAATTTTGTTGCTTTTGGAAATTCTAAAAGGTCATTTGGGTTAGCCTGTTGAAGATGTCTTTCAGATTGTTTTCTTGATAATATCTTAATTGCATTTGTCCAAGATCTATACAGCTTGTTAGTATATGTTTCACTGTGTAGAGCTTCTGACATGGAATGCAAATTGGTACCTCCTCACCTTTTAGTAGGTGTGAATGGGTGACAGCGGTGTGGCCTATTTGAAGTCAAGTCATTACTACTACTTCTCTTCTTGACATTTTCCTATTGGAAATATTAACTTCTATCCATTCTTTGTGGGTTTAATTTTGTAGAGTTTGTTATTTTTTCAGGAGTTCCACAATTCTTGCCATTTGGTCGTAATAAAGTTGTTGATTAGAGGTTTGTAATCTGTGTGGGGTGCTTTTATATCCCTAATGTTGATGTTTAATGATAAATTAGCTGCTGTTTCTACTTTTTCGTTTGCTCTGAGACCAGTAGTCTTTAAGCTGGGCTTGTTCGCAGCTGCACCAAATTGAGGAGAGGAAGCATGATGAACGGGATTTAGAAGATAGATGGCAATTGACGGCTGCATTTCAATTTTTGGAGATTGTAGCTATCAGGGAAGAAAGTAAACGAAAAAGAGTTCAACGGGCTAGAAGTGCAAAAACATAAACTGTTAGAGTAGAATAAACGGTTGCATTTATCTATTTCAATAATAAAAGGGCGGGAACTAGATGTCAATCGAGTGGCACGATTGAATTCACGTGGTCGGGGCACCAGGGATAAAATGATCGTCGAAGCAGTAGCAATGAAAATATTTGTAGAAAAGACTGAGGGAAACCACGTCACGTCGGTGAGAGATGGACTGAAGTCGAGATGCCAGGTCAGGACCGATTACATTGCAATTCTTGTTTTGGATTTTGTCAAGTGAAAAGTAGACGAATGGTAGATCAATTCTAACGAGGAAAAAATTCATGAATTTAAGAGTAGTAGTAGATTAGCGGTATAATCTTCTGCTCAGTTAGTCGTGTCTCTTTCAAGACATGATCACCAAAGTGTGTATCACGTATGGCACTTAACTAAATAAATTAGGAGTTAGCTAATAATCTTGGATATATTTCGAACTTTTGTTCTCATCTTGGTTGATATAGGTGTTATAATAGACACAACGTTTTGACCAAGTACCCGCTTGTCATTATCAGGTGTCCATAGATTGGCTGATGTGGAATATCCCGTTGATTATTACGAAATATCCTGTGAAATCAATTATTGTTCTTTCATATTGGAATATAGTACTCTCACTATCAAGTCCAAGGATCGAACTCATGACCACTAGATGATACTAACACATGTATAACCAACTACTATATCCACTACGCCACCGTTCCGTTAGGTGGTGTATTTGTGGGGTCTTTTATATTCAGTGTCAGATGGATTTTGAAAACTGGATTATGTTAGTGGGTATGTGCGACTTGTTATAATTTGCATTATTTCTGATGAAAACAAAAGTTCGAAATAATTCCAAAATTATTGAAAATTACTCATCCCAGAAATAAAAAAAAAATAATTCCAAAATTATTGAAAATTACTCATCTCAGAAATAATACAAATTAGGAGTTAGCTAATTCAACAGAAAACTAATGAAACCTAAGTAACCGTAAGTTCTATTTTAATCGTTTCTTCTCTTGCATTTCTTGCACGTGAAACACTTCCAGATTCTTCCTTTACTGTCAATTACAATCTACAAAAACTGAAATACAAAGTCAGACGTCATCTTTTGCCTCCTTAAATTCTATCTATGTTTTTTCTGTTTCCTTCTCTGTCTTGCTCCGTTGCCTTGCTTGGAGTGCAATGATTTAAATAGATTTTTATGATGCAACAGCTTAAATGAGAGGAGGGCTACCATAAAACGACGGTTAGAAAACAAATATCATAAAGACATTGTTTGTGATTAGAATTTCACTGGCAAGCTCTTTATTGTTTAAGCCCTACTCTTAAAATTGTGGTGGATAAGAAATAAGCAATTTTCGTCACTTTTACAAAAATTCACAATGACATGTGAATTCCTGTTTTTTTTTTTGTTGTTGTTTTTGTTTTTTTTTTTCTAAATAGAAAAAGAATTGACCATGTACTTAAAGAAAAAATCGGAACCGGATTTCGCAAGTAGACGTTAAATTGATTGTCTGACCAATGGGAGCGATTTACAAGACTGAAAAGAGTTAGCGATCCAATTCGAAAAATCTAAATGACTATAAAAGGCTTCGGTCAGTGTCAGTCAGACAGTCAAATGGGAGCAGCGAGGCGACACACTAAAATGTAGCGGGAGAAACTTCAAGTCGACCCGGACATAAGGTCGCGTCGCATATGCATTCTCTTTCTCCTTTTTTCTCGTGTGCTGATTCGTTTTACTTCTTCTTCATTCAAAGTAATTCCTACCAAACAAACGCTCATACATACATACATACATACATACATACGCATAAACTTTTTCAACAAATTACTACTACGAACATTTCTAAAACTCTTGATACCCTTAACTTTCTCATTGAACATTAACTTCTACGAATTCTTGTTATTCTTTTCCATCAATAAATTTTTATTTTAACATGCAAAATGTATACCTTATTTTTCCGCTATTTCACACTAATCCACACAATCCTACCAACCTGCTGACAAGCTTCTGATGAAAACCTTCTGAGGATGAAAACGAATAAAAACCCTAAACTGTAGGGAGTTCAGTTATGTATGACACAAGGTCAAATTAATAAACATTATCCATCTTTCTATAGCTTCAATATATGCTAAGTATTGACAAAATCTTAAATAAGTGCAAAAACCTAAATTTCTGGGTTTACTTTGTACTTATAAAATACCAAAATGTTCTTGGGTTCAACTCAGCCTCTCCGAAAGACGGAGATTTATGACACACAAAACGCCGTCGAAGAATGACAACAATTTATCGGAAAGATCGGAACTGGCAGATAACGACAGATAATCCAATGAAGACCATAACTTCTCGCACGCAATTTCATTCTATCAGAATTACAAAATAAGGGGCGATAGAATATTGTCTTTGCATAAACAATTCAAATATTCTGATAAAATGTACTATAAATGTAAATTTTAAAAACTCTAGTGATATTTGAATTCTAAAAAATTTTATAAAAATGGTTTCTTAAAAATCTCATCGCGTACCAATTAAGAAAATGACCTCCCTCATTCACCGTCTGTAAAAAAAATGTTTTATTCCATTTTTGTTTTTCTTTCATTATTTTTTTATTTCAATATAAATAATTTAATTGTCACGTAAAAAATAAGCAGTTAACGTCGTGTTATTAAAAATGCGATCAGATTTATGAGAAAATATTAAATTTAGTCTTCTTTTTTTAATGAGCTTAACTAACACATCAATATTGTCAAAACATAAAAAGAAACAGAATCAACGAATTCAAATATTTGCTAAACATTGAAGAAAATAAACGATAAAAAAACGTAATACAGTATTTAACGATTGGTTTCATTCGGTTTTTTTTTTGTTTTTGTTTTTGTTTTTCTTTATATTTAGCAGTTCGTGTAATGAACGTTAGCTGTCTAAACTCGATGTCTGGTGCTCAAATCATAATAATTCGATCTTAAATTCATTGAGATATATTTTTCAACTATATTCTTCAGTTATTTACTAAATTCAAAGATGTTTCATTATATTATTTATTATTTTGATTGCGAGCAAAAGTTTCTGAGAGTGGTAGGGTTAGTGTTACTCTTATCTTCCCGAAAACTGAATTCAATCTGTACTCGATTCTATTTCTTTTCATCATCATTTATCCATCACACCCAATGGTGCATAGGGCAGCAACCTTTTTGTTGCTGTTTCTGTAACAAACTGTTTTTTACGGGGCAATGTTGTTAGCTCTGCACCCAACCCCCAAACCTGGAGGACTGGTGGACCATTCTTGGTCCTTACGTTTACAGCACCTGGTATTCCCAAATGGTTACCCATTTAAGTACTGACCAGGCTCGATGTTGCTTAACTTCGGTGATCGGACGGGAACCGGTGTCTTCAACTCGATATAGCCGTGGACCTATTTCTTTTACTACGTGTTAATTTCGCTCGTATGTAAAATTCTCTCTGCGGATCAAATAAAAGGGTTGACTAACTGAAATATCCTTGCCATCAGGTAGCAACTTGTCTGGATTAAGTAAAACGCCGAGTTCAAAACAGCCAGAGGAGGGATGGGCTCCGTCAGGCTATTCTGACTAGAATAAAAAAACTGCCGCTAGTGTCGCAACAAAATTATATTCCCTCTCTCTTCTTTTCCCTGTCTTTCTGTCTCTCTCTCTCTCTCTCTTTGTCTCTCTGTTTCCCTCACTCTCTCTCTCTTTCTCTTTCTCTCAAAAAGCAACTGATGTCAAATCTCAAAATCTCAAAATCTCAAAATCTCTCTCTCTCTCTCTCTCTCTCTCTCTCTCTCTCTCTCTCTCTCTCTCTCTCGCTCAAAAAGCAAAATGGATTTCAAGTTGTCGGCTTTCAAAGATTTCTGTTCTTTTCTTGGCTATGATTCATTTTAACTGGACTTTCTGTAAATGAAAAGGCCTTATCCACTAGAGAAATGCGTTAGGTATCAAAATAAATCTTATCGAAAACGAGGCCATAAGCTGTGCACAGAAATGCCGTCAATCCATTAAGCAGCAGGAAATAAACTTTCTTCTCGGGGTGATGGGGAGCTCATTACTAACACTCGAAGATATGAGGTCGGATCAACTTTACTGTCCCAATCCCGATTTATTGCTCACACAAGACGATGGGTAAATATTCCATTGCGCTTCTCTGAAAATTTGCTACCCTAAAGAAATTAACGGAAGAAAATTACCAAAATACCATTTCCTTTTACCAGTTTTAATCGTTGCTAAATGCAACTTTGGTTACAGCGCCCACTTCAATAAGGGAGCCCTATGAACCCTCAAACGGAGCCCTAGGCGTTCAATTGTGTTGCTGGAGTGTGATATAATTTTATCGCGCGCCAATAATATATATATATATATATATATATATATATATATATATATATATATATATATATTATCTTTTTATTTAATGTGCGGAGCATTAGATAGGATCAACACCCCAAGTTCAAATCCAAGCCTCGTCTTTTCAATACTTTCTTCTTCTTCTTCTTCCGCATGCTGTTTTTCTTCACGACTTAGGCGATCATGGCCTTCCATATTTCCCTATCCCTAGTGACTCTTAGCACGCTTTCTCCTGTTACCCACCCAAATCCCGCTATGCCATCCACTTGCTTAAGCCTCTCAAGTATGTTTCTGCTTTCTTCTGTCTCTCTTTCCCTCTGTTTCACCTGTCAGTATCAGATTCTGGAAGCCCTCCATCCTAATTACATATTCCAGGTACTTCAGATGTCTTTTCTTGATGCTAAGTGTACTAATGATCTAAAATTGAGCCTAAATCTATTGAACAAATTTCGACAACTTTGGTGATCTGACGCTGTGATCTCTTGATTGTTTCCGCCATTGATGAACGCATGTCACTACCTCTTTTATATAAAATCTGTTCCATTTATTTGACCAATTTTAAGATAGCTAATTCGTGAATATATCTGAAAATGGACATTGAACAAGAAAAGCGCTTTTAAAGTATGACTGCAAAACAAATACACCTGAGTGCAAAACAAATACACCTCCTTTGTTATCATGAGTTGAAGACGCTCTAGATTCAATCAATTTAAAATTGAACTGTCTAAATGTAGCCGTAAATTCTATACTAACAGTTTGTTTTCTATCACTTCTTGCACCTGAAACACTTTTTCGCCTTTTCCAACTAATTTTAATCTGCAAAAATATTAAATGCAATGTCAATCAATATCTGCTATCCTCCTGATTACTCTTTCCCGTGGTTGAATATATTTTTAAGTCCGACATTGAGTGAATCTAGGCAGCTTTCAAGCTTCACCATTAATTCAGTTCTTGACCAAATTTCAAAAAGTTTACAGAGTTCAATAGGACACCTCCTTAGCTACATTTTGATTTTTTTTTTAATTTTGAGAAAAATAAGTAGAAAAAATGTAGAAAAAACTTGCATCAAAATATGTGAAGTTAAAAAGGGAGGCTAACCACATAAGTACATAAATGACTTCTAATAATAAATCTATTTCTTTAAAAAAATTTTCTTTAATATTTTTGCGTGCGGTTTTCAACATTTAAATTCTGATATCTTTTATCATTTTTGTCAATCAAACTTTATCACTTACAATTTTATCAAAATTGAATATCAGAATTAATTATAAATAATCAATGTTTTTCAATCAATTACATATTAATTTTTAAAAATATTTTTGGATGCGGTTTTCAGCATTAAATTTATATTAAATTAATAGCAATACCTAGGAAAATCATGGAATACACAGAAAAATACGCGCATGAAAAGTAATATTCTTTAGATTATATTAAACCTGGGAAAGAACAGGATGAATTATTAAACCTGGAAAAGTAAAGGACAATATATTCTAGTAAAGTAAAAAATAAGAATTTTTTTACATAAAATATTGCAGCTAAAAATAAAATTTGAATGTAATATTTTAAGTAAGATAGCTTTTGCTTTTTTTTTTTAATTCACTTTCCGGTTTTTCTCTTTTCCAATCTGTTCACTCTTTTTTTTATTTTATTTTTTTTCAATTGGAGTAGATAGACTAAACTATCGGCCGGTTCACACTCCACCCACGTTTCCTGTTTAGGATGTGGTTTCCAGTTTTCTCTTTTCCAATCTTTTCACTCTTACGTGGCCCCCCGCGCATCAATGGCGTTTTCACCTTGCTTGAGGTGATATGATTAAAAAAAATTGTCCTTTACTTTTCCAGGTTTAATAACTTGTCCTGTTCTTTTCCAGGTTTAATGTAATCTTAAAAATATTATTTTCATGCGCACATTTTCCACGTAATTATTAATGTTTCAGTTCTTAATTATTTCACTGATTTATGTCTTAATGGTTTGTTGCCTTTACTGCCTGGCATGGGATGATACCGACTAAAAGAAATATGTCACAAAACATGACCAACAGTCATGATTTGAAAAAATATTGCAATAATTATAATATCTTCTCTGAATCTTAAATATTCAATTTTACTTCAAAACAAATTCGTCGTAAAAAAAGAAAATATATTTACATGCCTGAAGCAAGTTTTGTCAAAATTAAATTTATTTCACCACCACTATTGAAATATTTCATGACATAGTTGCAGTATGGGTATCAGAAACGAAATAAAAACTCATTTCTTTTTGTCTAAAAATTTGTATGATAAAACAAATCAATCGTTGCCAAAGGAGATAATTATTATTTTTTAACGACCTGCCATAAATGCTAATTTTATAATTAATGTGCGTAATAAATGCAATAAAAATGTTTAATTAAAAATTCTCGCTTCATTGGATTTCCTCAAACCATTACATTCTTCATTTTAAAACATGTCAGAAATAAAGAATTTTAAAGCATAAATAATTCATGAACTGATGCAACATTTTATTACTGCTTTTAATGTGGATATATATACATATATATATATGTGTGTGTGTGTGTGTGTGTGTGTGTGTGTGTGTGTGTGTATACACTTTTGTAGTAAGTTGTACATATTCTGAACTATAATTTATAATAAATATTCATAGTTCTATTTCTATATTAAGCACTTTTTTAAATTAATGTGTTGAACGTTGTTAATATTTTCTTCGTTCTTTATTCACTTGGATATATATATATATATATATATATATATATATATATATATATAAAGCAAAAAAACAAAAAAAGCACACACCCCAATACAAAATAACATACATTAAATTAAGGAGAAACCAACCCCAAAACAAAACAACACCTACCAACCCCTAAATCAAATAACAACACGCTAGGCGCCAGGAGCATCGGCCCTATCAAGATTAACATATTAACCTATCCTGAACTCTGCCAAAAACAAACACTTAACCCCAACACCAGTAAAAAGGTCAATGGAACTCAAAATACAGACCAACCCCTCTAACACCCGAAAATAACAAATCCAACACAAATAAACTGGCTTTTTCAACTAGATAATTCTCATTTCTAAAAACATCACCCGAGGAAGAAGCCAAAAACATAATGGGCTAGCTTCGAAACATGAGAATTTTTGTGTAGTGATACTATGAATTTAAAAACATTGTAACAACCATTACAGTATAACGCTCTACATTTGTATCGAGCACTCTTTATAAAAGTAAATGCATGAACAAAAGGTAAATAAACCTACGAGTTCAACAACTTAGTTACTATATATATATATATATATATATATATATATATATATATATATACAAGTGAATAAAGAACGAAGAAAATATTAACACCGTACAAAACATTAATTTAAAACAGTGAATATAGAAATTATAGTTTAGAACATGTACAAAATACAATTTACTACAAAAGTGTACATTTTGTTTCAACATCAAAATAACAATGTCTCATCAGGTAGTTAATAATGATGGTAATAAACGTTATTTTTTAAAAATAAAATTAAAAAATCTCACTTCCCCTTAATTTTTGGAAAGTTTTTCGTACGAGGTAAAGAGGATAGAAAAGAAGGGAAAACAAAAAAGGGAAATCAAAAAAAGGCGAAAACAAAAAAGACAGAAAAAAAAAGGAACACAGAGAAAATAAAAATGTGGACACAGGAAAAATAAAATGCAAAGAAGAAAACAGGCGAGAAAGAAAGAACTAAGAGGAGAGAAATAGACCCAAATTTAGGTAAGAGGTAAAATATAGATAGATACACATAAGAGTCACGCGACGTCTGGGATTAACAAAGAGGAAACAGTGAGAAAATGCACGAAGGTATGAATGTGTAGGGGAGACGACAATAGAAACGTGAAAGCCCACATGTCACGTGACCCTTTTTTTATTTGTCATATTGAACTCACAACTCTAAGACTCAAGTTAGGAAATAACCAACGCCTATATCCACTGGGCCATGTGTCCTTAAAGACATGAACAACTGAATTTTTGGGACTTATCAACCTAATGTCCAGTAACCCTTTTTTGCCAGAGTTCATATTGCAATTTTTTATTGTTAACGGTTTTCTCTAGTATTTTTTGATGTTAATTGTTTTCTCTAGTATTTTTACCAGAGTTCATATTGCAATTTTTTGACACTAATGATTTTCTTAGGCACTCCGTATTACTGGTTCCCATATTGTGCTTATCTCTATGCTTGATCGGCTTAGATTTTTTAAGCCTAGCATATGTGCTGTTTCCTAAAGTTTACGTAGTTTCCAGTGGCTTTCTCTATCTATTATTTCAACTTCATCCCATAGTGGGCGGTGATCCTCTTTCTCCCTCCATATGTGGTCAGCTAAGCCTGATCTTTCTATCTCCTCTCGTGTTACGGCCTTGTGATGTTCTTGTAGCATTACCTTAATGGGGCGGCCTGTCTCTCCTTGATATTTCTTTCTACAACTACTAACAGTCCTTAGCCATGTCCTCTTCTGTTGGAGGTCTTACTCGAGAAAGGCACCTGCGAAGTGTAGAACCACTTCTGAAGATCGTCCTGATGTTATATAGACCACAGATCCTTTGTATTTTCTCCGAAAACCCCTTCACATTGAGTAGACAGACCGAGCTTTTTTCTGAGAGTTGTTATCCACATGTACCCTCACTTCCGTGTATGTTGGAGTTGTTATCCTGTACCCTGGATAATTGTTACTTTGTAGGGTACTACATATAGTGACCATTTCCTGTTCGAATGTCTCTGGATCGCCGCTTATGATTTTAGCTCTATGTTTCAACAGCAGACGATCACTTTCTTTACATCGTATGGGTGGTGGGAGATGAAGTTGAGGTATTGTCCGGTGAATGTTGGCTTGCGGTATACGGATGTCTTGAACCCCACCTCTGTTCGAGTTATTAGCACATCGAGGAATGCCAATTTGTTGTCACACCCTTTTCCATAGTGAACGGGATGTATGGTCTTATTGAGTGGCCAGAGTATGAAGGTGTCATCAACGTATCTCAGCCATAGAATTGGCTTTAGAACTGTGGATTCCAATGCCATTTCTTCAAAGTATTCCATGTATATGTTAGCCAGTGATGGTGATAATGGCGAACCCATTGCCAAGCCTTCTTTCCGCCGATATATGTCTGATCTCAATCAGAAGTGTGTTGTTTGTGTACCGAAAGTCAGCATCTCAATCAGGTTGCCCAGTGAAACACTATACGTTCTCCTAGGAATGAGTCCGAGGCCAGTCTGTCCCTGACTACCGATATTGTCTCCACCGTGGGTACCTTGGTGAACAGACTAACCACATCCAGGCCCACCATCTGGTTGCATTGGATGGGAGCATTTTTGATACGTTCCACGAAGTGGACGGAGTTTCGAACATATGATGGTGACTTTCCTATCAGTGGCTCAATTATATCTACAAGGAACCGACTGAGAGGATGGCACAACGAGGCTTGGCTGCTAACAATCGGCCTGATCGTAATACCGTCTTAGGTAGACCATACATGTGAGGTAGCTTACTGTAACGTTGAGACAACTGCCTGTATATCCTAGGCTGTAAGTGATCCTTGTTCTTGACCAGGATCTGCAACAACTGTCGTTTCGTTTTCAACATGGGGTCTGTCTTTACCTGGCTATAGCTAACACTTCTAATGAGGTCTTGAAGATTCTTGATGTATTCAGTTTTGTCCATTACTACAGTTGCATTGCCTTTGTCAGCTGGTAGTATGATGATGTTCTCATTCCTCTGTAAGGTCCTGATTGCCAGCCCCTCCTCTTTCGTGATGTTTGATTTGGGTGGCTTGGCTTTCTCCAATGTCAGTTTCACTTTCCATCTTAGCTCATCCGCCTCAGCCTGGGGGATGTCCAAGGATATTTCCTCGATGCAGGCAATGATCTTTAAGTATGGTATTTCGCCTGATGGTTGTTGCGAAGTTGAGACACATGTTCATCACTGACTGCTCAGGATCACTCAACTGATGTTGACTGATGTTGACGACTGCCTTCACAGGTGGGCAATGGACCTCATGTATCCTCTTCAGATCTTTTAACCTATTTAGTTTCCGTACTTGGCGGACCTTGACCACTTTGAAATTCCTATCACCTGAAGAAGGCCGGAGCGTACAACGGCCGAAATGTCGTACAAATGGCAACAAAGATGAGGACAATAGTCCGAATAATGTAAATACTGTAAATAGTACCTCATCTCAGAAATATAGACAAATAGAATGATCTATTATTAAACGTCGTACAAATGGCAACAAAGATGAAGAAAATAGTCAGAATAATGTAAATACTATAAATACTACCTCATCTCAGAAATATATGCAAATAGAATGATCTATTATTAAACGTCGTACAAATGGCAACAAAGATAAGGACAATAGTCAGAATAATGTAAATACTGTAAATACTACCTCATCTCAGAAATATAGACAAATACTAAAGAATCGGTACGGATCCGATACACCGAAAATATGAAGACAAATAGAAAATTCCTACCTGAAGCTGGCACAAATTTCAAACCACCTGACATTTCTTCACCGATGCAGGGATCTATGACTCGTGCCAATATTTTTAGGTGCGGGGGGAAAATATATATATGCATACATGCAGGAAAAATTGGGGGTTAAGTTAATTTAAGTATTCTTACTTCTTCAAAGGTAGATATTAATAGGAGAAAGGAAAAGGAAGGTAGAGGGGTTCAAATTTATTATTTAAAAATTTAATTAATTAATCAATCAATCAAAACCAATTTAATTTAAATTTTCTCTCCTAAAAACTGAATTTTGAACTTAAATGTTCACAAATTTCACCTTATGGCGGTACTTACTAATGAATTCTTTTCTTAAATTCAAGAGTAGGTGTTGGTTTGGGTACTTTAATATTAGTATTTTTTCTTGCAGACACAGACAGCACCTATCACGAAAATTGCTCGAAATTCGGGCTGAACCTATCAGTTTAAAACTAACTACAGAGTCCAGCCCTTCTTCCTTCATTTTCCAGAATCTCCGTTAAAGGACTGTCTGGTATTTCTGACCCGGGTTCGAAAAAGAATACCTGTGATTGTTATACCCTTGCTTAAAGGGCCCCGCGGTCATACCAATGTAAGTGCGGTAATTTTTGCTGTTGCGGGATGGTAAAATGTGAGCTTCATAAATTACCTGGGTGGATTTACATTTGCCCTCCACCTGGCAGATATCCACGGAGCTACAATTGCATTCATTTAAAATTCCGGGCCCAGAGTCGGTGTTACCTAAATTATTTAGAATTTGCATATTATGAGAATTTATAATGTTGTCCATATTTGGGGTACAAGAGTAGCTAATTTTTAGAGTGTTCATATTAAAAATCTTTCGTAGAGGGTTGTTGCTATTAAAATGTTTGTCTACTAATCTGAGAAAATATTTATCTATATTAATATTTGTTAGTTTGCAGTATGGAGGGCTAAACCAAATTATCTTTCTTTTTCTGCAATTATTTTTATTTTTAGTATTAGATGGTTCGGGGTCTATTGTAGGTTTTATATACATTAATTTGTTCTTAAATCCGTTTTATTGAAGGCCCTTGTTGTAAATTTCTTTATTTTCATTGAAAGTTTTAATGTTTGATGATAAAGGGTTAATCCTATTATTTACTATATTGGGTATCTGTTTTAAAATATTTTTTTGGGTGATTGGGTGAAATATTAATGTAAGTGAGTAAACTATTTTCTTTGAGAAAAGGTTGGTGGGGCCCATCGTTTAAATTAAGGGTAATATTTAGGTAGTTTACAATTTTAAGATTGAAATTCATTTCAACCTTAAAACCAAGATAATTTAGGGCTCTAATGACTTTTTTGTGAATTCTATTCGTATAGGGTCCATTGGAATTAGGAACAAACATTAATCCATAATCCCGATATAAACCTATTTGGTTTTGGACCAAAAATCTACTTAATATGTCTAAAATATATATTCCTACTAGATCCTCCACCTGGGCTGAATCATAAGCTCTCACAGGAAAATCAAAGCTATCATTTGGCCCTTTCGTCCATGTAGAATTTTTAAAGGTAAGGATAGATTTTCTAGCCCCTGAGATAATATTACAATCCCTATCCGAAATTTAACATAATTTCTAGCAAAATTTATACAACTCTCAACAAGGTCTTTAGATATAGAAGAGTAGAAATCAACAATATCGAATTTAAGAAAGGTGCATTTAGATTTGTTTTTGATGTTATTAAATCAATTGATGGTATCATTGGAACTTTTCCAGAGGTTTCGTTGCAAATTAGATTGCAACTTCTCCATTAGATTTTTTACAATTTCCCTAGAAATTATGCCTAAATCATTTTTGTTGGATTAATTAGTCTAGTTTGCAATTTATTTTGGAAGTTAGGTTTGTGGTCTTTAAATAAAATGTAAGCTTCCTTGGTAGAAACTTTGCCTATCCTAACATTAATTTTTAAATTATTTGCAAATTTAGCCGTATCAATGTTTATTTCAGATAAGGTTTGGTTTCTTCTGTCTACTTTGTATTGACTGGTTATTTTATTTTTAAGGAGATTTATGTAATTGGAAGGATCACATTTATAAATATTATTGGATTTATCTGATTTTATCCACAGGTCCTTAGAGTTTTTAAGTTTCTAATATCCAATTTTAATAAGTCTTGGAAATCATTTGAAGCTTTTCGTAATTTAATTTTGAGGATCAAGTTGAAAAGGTCCTTCTCAAAAGAGTCCAGAAATTTGCATACAGGAGGTGTCCGTTGAGTTTTAAGGTTAAAGTACTCCGTTGAATAAAACGAAGAATCCGTGGAACGAAAAAGGAAGTATGCTTTCCATCGTAGCCTCCTCAAGAAGTTTTCAATTTTTTCAGTGAGGGGAATGAGAAAAGAATGAAGATGAGGGTAAGGTATATTCTTTAAGGAATATTCCGGGGTAAATCTCTCCATTTTGAAAAAGTGAATTTGAGTAATCAAAACATAAATGGGTAGGAGCAAAATATATATATACATTTTTTAAATATAAAAACTTTAATCCAAAAGGAAAATCAGGAAGGTAAATCCCAAAGACCCGATCCTAGTTAATATTAATATTTTAATATTAAAAAATGATCCAGGTGGAGGGCTCTGGAAAATGAATAAAGAAGGGCTGGACCCTGTAGTTAGTTGGAAACTGATAGGTTCAGCCCGAATTTCGAGGAAGTTTTATGATTGGTGCTGTTTGTGTCTGCAAGAAAAAATACCAATATTAACGTACCCAAACCAGCAGCTACTCTTGAATTTAAGAAAAGAATTCATTAGTAAGTACCGCCATAAGGCGAAATTTGGGAACATTTAAAATTTAAGTTCAAAATTCAGTTTTTAGCAGAGAAAATTTAAATTAAATTGGTTTTGATTGACTGATTAACTAATTAAATTTTTAAATAGTAAATTTGAACCCCTCTACCTTCCTTTCCCTTTCGCCTATTAATATCGCCCTTTTAAAAAGTAAGGATCCTTAGACTAACTTAACCCCCAATTTTTCCTGCATGTATGCATATATATTTTTCCCCGCACCTAAAACTTTTTTTTTAATTTAAAAAAAAAAATGTTTTTAATTTTTTTTTAAAATTTTATAAATTTTATTTTAATTTAAATCTAGGTTTATAATTAATTAAATTAATTTAATTAAATTTAAATAAATTATATGTCAGCTTTTCCCCAAAAAAAATTTTTCTAAAAATCCTTTTTCTAATAACTTCATCCCATTTAAAAACGCTAGTTTTGTTAACACGTCCCTAGCGTCTCTACGGAGATTAAATCTTTCTTTACTTTATTTTTTCTTTCTTTTCTTTTTCCTTTTTCTTTCCTTTTTTTTCCATTTTTTTATCCCACTTCCCTGTCAAGCACCATTTCCTATTTCTTCCCTCACTTCACATTCCTCTTTTTTAGAGCTAGACAAAACCAAATTTTTAAATTTTTCACTTACAACTCAATCTAAAAGTAAAATTGTCCAATATCTAAAAATAGACATTGATTGCTATCTACTTATCAATCCCACCCCTCTAGTTTTTTCTGTGACATAAATTTTTTTAACTTCCGCCGGTAATATCTTGCTTTATTTTTAGTATAAAGGTTGCCGATGAAATGTGAAATCTCTCTTAGGGATTTCATGTAGAAATGATCATACAACGGTTTTGAACTTAGAAATTTATTTTATTTTATATATACATATATAGTACTGTGCAAAAGTATTAGGACAAGAACTATTTTATCTTTTATGAGGCATCAAAATAGAGTTTAAAATCACCCCTTTCCTAACACTTTTGCACACTACCGGTAGAAGCGGTTAGGAAACCATTGTTGCGTGAAGTAAACGTAAGAAAGCGCTTAGAATTTGCAAAACAACACAAGGATTGGACGGTAGATCAGTGGACGAAAGTAATCTGGACAGACGAGTCAAAATTTGAACTTTTTGGCTCTGAAAGGAGAGAGTATGTTAGGCGGAGATCAAATAAAAGGTACCTTGCAAAATGCATTGTGCCAACAATGAAGCATAGAGGTGGAAATATTCTTGTTTGAGGATGCTTTAGAGGCCAGGGTGTTGGAGACCTGAAGAAAATTGATGAAAAGATGGATAAAATAATGTATCACCAGATTCTTATCCGCCATGGTGTCCCATCTGGGATACGTTTAATAGGACAAGACTTTATTTATCAACAAGACAATGACCCTAAACATACTTCGAACCTTTGTAAGAATTATTTAACTGAAAAGGAAAGGGAAGGAAGACTTCAGAATTTGAATTGATCCCATTAAAGCCCTGATCTCAATTCTGTTGAACATCTATGGGTTATTTTGGATAAAAAAATTGATAAATCTAATGTTACTTCGCAAGACACACTTTAGGAACAAATACGAGCTGCTTGGCAGGAGATACTATTAGATACATTGCAGAAGCTTGTGATGTCAATGCCTGACAGAATAAAGGCTGTGATCAACGCAAAAGGCTATTATAGTAAATATTAAATTTATTTTGTAACAAGTATTTTCTCTTGCTAAAGCATTTGTTGAGTAAATCAAATAAAATTGCTTTAATTAAATTGTTTATTTTCTGTCAATATGCCTCATAAAATATAAAATAGTTCTTGTCCTAATATTTTTGCACAGTACTGTGTATTTAATTGAACATTATTTTTAATGGATACTCGTAATTGAGTAGATACTCCGTTGTTGTATATGAAATTAAACTGTATATTTATAGATATCTACCGGCCTGAATATTCGAGAAATTTTGTTAGAAAAATATGCATCTTTTGGGAGGATTCGAACCTGCGACTCCAATAGAACTAGAAGCCATCAACAGATATGAAGTGTCTTAGCCACTCGACCTAAAAGGATTTTGTAGTTAGACAGGGTCGAATTAAGCCATATGAATACAATAATTTCGTAATATTCATAACTGCTCTGGTTCGTATCCTTATGTAAATAAACGAAAACAAAGTCAACTCTACGAAATGTTACGGTAACTTTCAAGTTGGAACTAACCGATGTTTTTTTAATATTTACTCAAATACGAGTATCCATAATTAATACGAGATAAAAATAATGTTAAAAAAATTAGAAATATATATATATATATTGACCCAAAAGTGACTTAATGTAAAGAGTTGTGATTTCAATACCTGGCCCCAACTGAAGAAACAAAAAACCTAGAAAGTTGAGTTATCAAGGGGAATTAACTGAAATTGGGACATCCGGAAGAGGCATGGTACGTGAAATTAGAATAATATACCACCATGGATCAAATAACTACCTAATGAGTTTGTGTAAAGACTTGACAGAAGAGAGATTAGAAGGGATAGCAAAAAGAAAGCTGTTACTATGAGCTACAAAGGTTAGAAAGTTGTGGAGAGCCACGATCGCTAATTTTCTTGATGAACATAAAGCATCGAAGAAGTTTGAGAACATGGTTAGAAGATGTAGAACAACGATAAAAATGGTCATAATGGGAAAAGTATTACGCAATAACAAAAAACAGTGCTGAACTATAGTCATCTACGTCCTCAAAGGACATTCACAAAGAAATAAGCAAATATTGATGGAGTTCTTTTCTTTCTCTCTTTTATTGGTTTCTTGATTTCTGTTTTAACATTTATTCATCTGTTTTACATCTGTGTCATCTTTGTGACATCTATATTATCTATGTTACATCTATGTCATCTGTGTTACATATGTCGTGTCGTCTCTGTTACATTTATGCCATCTATGTTACATCTGTCATATTTGCCACATCTGTGACATCTATCTGACATTTTTGTCACCTGTGTTGCATCTATGTTACAACAATTTCATCTGTTACATCAATATTATATCTGTTACATTTGTCATCTATGTTACGGCTATGTCATTTGTGTTACATCTGTCATCTATGTTACATCTATGTTTGATCAATGTTTCAACAATTTCATCTATGTTACATCAACATCTAGTCGGGTCATACTGCTATCCACCTAGGGGTCCTTGACAAAATCCAGCGTAGAATCTGTAATGTGATCGATCCCGACTTGGCAGCTCGAATACAGTCACTTTCTCACCGCTGCAATGTGGCTTCCCTGCGTCTCTTCTAAAAATACTTTCACGGCTTTTGCTCCGATGAACTTAACTCACTGGTACCCCTATATATGAATTTAATCGAGCCACAAGATTCGCAAGTAGGTGCCACCCTTTTACTGTGAAAACAATAAAATGTAAATGCGAATTCTACTCCAGCAGGTTCTTTTCTCGCACTTCCTGCCTGAGGAATTCCCTTTCGTTTACTTGTTTTCCCGACAAGAATTTAAATGTAAAATCAATAGTCATTTCCTATCTCACTAACCTGCATCCTCTCTCTCTCATACTCCTTTCTCCATCCACTCCACTCTCATCAGTATTCTCATCCTCCTCTTAGCCACTTCCTGAAACCCCCTGTCACCTGTCACTCTTTCTCATAACTTTCCTCCTATGTAACCACCTGCAAAACAGTGGCAGTAAAATGCCTTGCTTGGGGCGATGATTTAAAAAAAAAGATTTCTGTACTATTATGAAATGGGGGATCAATTCTACATTACAATCAATATATAAACTGATCCCCCACTTTATGGTCACAGTCATCCTTCTCTTACCCACTTCCTGACACTCCCTCTAACATGTCATTCTTCCTCATAACTTTCTTCCTATGTAACCCCCTGCAAAACTAAAATGCCTTACTTGGGGCGATATGATTATACGAATATCATCTACGTCATATCAATGTCATCTATGTTACGTTACGTTTAAATCATCTTGTTACATCTGTCATCTATGTTACATCAATGTTTAATCTATGTCATCTACATAAGTACAATGTCATCTGCGTTACATCTGTCATCAATTTTACATATATGTTACCTTTGTTTCATCTATAATGCATGTATGTCATCTATGTTACATCGAGTCATCTTTCATCTATATCATCGGTGTTACAAACTAATATTATTCCCCTTTAAGTTTTATCGTTTCACCCCATGCAAGGCGGTAATGCCACTGATGCGCAGGGGCCTACATTAGAGTTAAAAGATTAGATAGGAGGAAAGTAAAGAGAAAGACGAACCAGTTACAGGGGGTGTCAAAGAAGGGAGCATGAGAAGGATGGGAATACAGGTGTGATGACAGTTCCAAAGGTAGAGAGAAAGGAAAAGATATACAGGGTGGTGTAGAAAGAACTGGAATCAAGTGGTTAAAAGATGGGTATTGACATTGCATTTAAATTCCTGGAGGTTGTAGCTGTCAGAAAAGCAAGAATATGTAAGAGAGTTCCACAGACAGGAAGTGCAAGAAAAGAAGCTGCTGGCGTAGAATTGTCGTCTGCATTTTGTTGATCTAACTGCGAATGGGTGGGACCCAGTTGCCAGTCGGGTTGCACGAGTAAACTCATGTGGCAGGGGCACCAGTGACTTAAGTTCGTCGGAACCGACTAAATAAAGTTTCCAAAGCAGATAAGCCAGCTTCTCTCTTTTTGATGCACATAAAATGGATTGACGTCATCGCTAGAGAAGAGCGCTTCATGCATAGTCATTTGCAATTGTATTTCAAGTAGCCATTTGCAATTGTACTGCAAGTCATCGTAGTAGAAGCAGTAGCAAAAAGTCTTCTTAAAAGTAGTGACATTATTTTCAATTTAATTTTGACAGTAAATCTCTTTCCTCAGGTTTTCTTACACACTTCTTTTGTTTCTCGATTCTTATGCCTCTACTCCTCCCCCCTTTTACTTGGTCTCATCCTCCACCTTCTCCTCCACATCCTCCTCCTTATTCTTCTTTGCCTCCTTCTACTACGTTTTCTCCACCTTCCACTCTTTCTTCTTCTTCTTCTTCTTCTTCTTCTTCTTCTTCTTCTCTTACATGTCAAATTTCTTTTTTTCTTCTTTATCTTTTTCTTAATTTTCTTCTTCCTCTTCTTCTCATTTATTTGCCTTCCTTTTCTCTTCATCCTTCTATCAGTCCTGCTTTCATTGTTCCTTTTCTTGATACATTTCTTCTGTGTCTTTTTCTGTAACCGTGTTTTTTCTTCTTCTTTTCTTCTTCTTTTTCCTATTCTTTTTTGCCCTTTACTCTTCTATTTATCTTCTTATTACTGCTTCTTCTTTTTCTTCACTTTTATTCCGCATCCTTCTCTTCCTTCATCCTCATCTTTTTTCTTCTTTCCAACTATTAAAGTTTTCCCATGAAGTCTTTATTTACCGTCTTCTTACTTCCTTCACATCCAACTCTTAATCCGATTTCGTTCAAACCAATTTCTCTCTCTCCCTCTTTCTTTCTTTCTTTCTCTCTCTCTCTCTTTATATTTATCCTCCTCCCACTTCCCTTTTTTTAAACAACCTTTCTCATTATCCTTCATTCTTTGCAAATAACTTCCTCTCGTCCGAGAAAGACTTATTTTATGTGCCTTGTTCTTTTAAGACGTAGGCGATCATGGCCTTCAACATCTCCTTACTCCTGGTGGCTCTTAGCACGCTTTCTCCTGTTACACCACCCAAACCCCGCTTTGCCATCCACTAGCTCAAGACCATAAATGTAGAATATAAATGTATAGAAACTGGCATGGCCACAAAATGAAGGATCAGTTTATATATTGATTATAATATAGATTTGATCCCCCATTTATATTCACATTATAATTTCTTATAAACAGTTTGCATATATCTTTCTCTTCTCCCTATCCCTGGTGACTCTTAGCACGGTTTCTCCTCTTACACCACGCAACACCCGTTCCGTCATCCACCTGCTCAGGCCCATCAAATATGTTATCCGCTGCTTTCCTCTGTCTCTTTTTCCCTCTATCTGGCCTGTTAGTATCATGTTCTCCAAGCCCTCCCTCCTCATTGCATATCCCATGGACTTCAGTTATCTTTTCCTGATGCTCAATATTAATTTCCTTTTCGTTTCCATTCTTTCCAACACCTCATCCTTGCTTACACTTTCCTATCCGTGTCTGCTATCAGCACTGTATCATCTGCGTACCTTACGTTATTCAAATTTGTGGTCTCTGATGACAAATCCTGGCATGACATCTAGGGTCCTCAAAATATTCCCGCTGTATCAGTTAAATAGATCCGGTGAAAAGACACATCCTTGTCTTACTCTCCTTTCTATCTTTGAAATATCTATGAAATCCGAGTTTGGTACCTGCGTCATAATAACGAAGATAGCGATTGAGGCCAAATAGTCAAATATTACTACAACTCGTTGCAGAAAATCTTATTGAAATGTAAAATTTTCAGATTATATCTACCAATAAAGGAAATTTTCTTTCTATATTTATCTAATAAAACAGCCTTTATGTGACATCATTCTATGGAAAACAGAACAAAAATTGCCACACTTGCCGCTGTAGACATCAGAAAATATTGTGGCAGGACAGAAAAGAATTTGCATCTGCAAAGAGAGATGTTCTGCTAATAGTTTGCGCTTTATCAAGTATTAACAAGATCAGGTATTCACAATACATCACAAACTGAGTAAGTCTACAAACCTGATATTTATTACACAAGCCAAAATTATCTCAGCAACAACAACCAAAGCCATTAAGTTTTCGTGACATTTTTACGAAATCAAATTGCTTCTTCAAACTTTTGGTTTATTAGAATCTCAGTTCCGAAAGTTTCAATTAGAAAGAACGTGAGTGAGCGGAGATTCTCACCAGATTTCTTTCACTTTTACTGCGAGGCGGACCTAAGAAATTGGAGTTCTGCAAGTATTTCTTATTGTTTGCACAAATGACACAGGGTTAATGGCAGAGTAAAAAAAATCTGAGAAACGCCTAGTCAAACTAATAAAGTAGAAAGAAAGGATGTACGCACGTTATGAAGTAGAAAACTTCAATATGTCAGCAACAGATTAGAAATATCAATATCAATATCAGCCATTTCATGACCTAAATAGCGTTTTAACAAAAAAATCGGAATGCACACGGAAAAAACAAATAAACATAACACAAAACGCAAGCCTAAAACTATCACATATAAATATTAATCTTTAAGCGATCACATATACTACCACGATCAGAAAAAAGCCAACCTAACATAATAAAAAAATGTCACCCAAAATACAAGCATTATAAAGTAATTAAGCGGAATTATACACACGCGCGCAAAAAAGAAATCAACACAAAAAAGCAATCAAAAACAATTAACCACCTGTATAACCACTTACATACAAAAAATATCAAATAACCCCAAGCGCTATTCAAATAGGAAAAAAGCAGAGACACATAACGGTGCATTCACGCAACTTTGAAGTCGGCATGACTCTGATCAGTCAAATGACAAATTTCTCCACATCAATCCTATTAAAACTCTCTCTCTTTCTCTCTCTGTCTCTGTCTCTCTCTCTATCTATCTATCTATCTATCTATCTATCTATCTATCTATCTATACCGATATAAAGCACTTTACGACAAAAAACTTGCTTGCCAAAATATCTTTTTATCAGTAAACCAATGAAAAAACAACAACGATTAACACAGCTCAGCACTATATATAGTGATTTATATATATAGTGATTTATATATATATATATAGTGATTTATATATATATAGTAATTTATATATATATAGTGAATTATATATATAGTGATTTATATACATATATATAGTGATTTATATATATATATAGTAATTTATATATATATAGTGAATTATATATATATATATACATATATATAGTGATTTATATATATATATATAGTAATTTATATATATATAGTGATTTATATATATAGTGATTTATATACATATATATAGTGATTTATATATATATAGTAATTTATATATATATAGTGAATTATATATATATATATATATGTGTAGTGATTTATATATATATATATATATATATAGTGAGTAATAGTGACTTACATAGGTTCGAATCTTACCGATTTGGTAGATTTACTTAAGCCATTTCAGTATAACTAAGCAGACGAAAATGTTCAGAATCCGACAATAGTTGCTGATAGCATGAGCTCGCAAATCATCGGGACCGAGAGATTAAGTGAATTATTTGCGGAATGTCTGGAAAATGTCTTCGAGGAAATAAAGAAACAAAAGTAAATATAAAAGGAGAATTACTTTAATTTTAGGATTTGTTGGCGACATCAGAACCATCGGCTGAATTATGCGAGACGTCAAATAAGATTCAATGTAGGTTTTCAAAACTGAAAAGAAATTAAAACAAAATTAACATTGCGATCAAGAGGAAGAACTGAAAGCTGCCGCCCAGAAATAAATCTACTTAAAATTAATTGATAACATTATAAAGAAAAACAACGAAAAGAAAACGACAGGAAATATTCAGCAAATAAATAAAAAATACAATAAAAAATTCTTTGCCTATATGATTAAATTGTAAAAGTATGAAATAAATTTAAAATGCCAGCTATGACACATGGTTGCGAAACAGGATAATTAACAAAAATCATTTGAAAAAATGGGCCAGGAATCCACAAAGAGGGAGCAAGTAAAAAGTGATCATCATCAAATCGAGACGAAACTAAATCAAGAAAAATTATAGGCGCGATTAAGCGATAAAAATGATGGTGAACGGAACATCTTCCGACAAAGAAAGAAAACAGAAGGGGTAAAAAATTGCTTGATTTTTTTTAATGATTTCACCCCAAGCAAGGCAGTTTTACTGCCACTGGTGTGTAGGGGGTTACATAGGAGGAAATGATGAAATAAAGGGTCAAGTTATGTGGGGGTGTAAGGAAATGGGTAAGAGAAGGATAAGAATACTGGTGTGATGAAAGTATAGTAGAGGGAGAAAATAACATGAGGGAAAGAATACAAGTTAGAAAGATACATGACTATTGACTTTACATTTAAATTCTTAAAGATTGTAGCTGTCGGGTAACAAGTATACGGAAGGGAATTCCACAGGCGGGAAGTGCGAGAAAAGAAGCTGATAGAGTAGAAGTTGCGGTTACATTTTATTAGTTTCACTGTAAAAGGGTGGGACCTAGTTGCGAATTATTTAGATCGAGTAAATTCATGCTATAAATTCATGCTATAAATTCATCTGAGCTACCAAGTCAAGATCGATCATATTACAGATTCTTCGTTGGATTTTATTAAGAACCCCGAGGTGAATACAGGACCACTCGACCAGATGTGGCAGCAGTATTCAATACACGGGCGGATGGTAGATTTATATATGTGCAGAATGGAGTCAGACGGGAAAACTTCCTGGCCCTATACAGTGAACCAACCTTCTTAGCAGCGAATTTAACTATGGATTCGATATAGTCATTCCACTTGAGGTCTGCTGAGAGAATTAGGCCGAGGAGTTGTAGTGTGTTTGCTTTCAGTGACACTAGCCTGATCCATGCTAATGGGAATAGGCGCGATTGTCTGCGATGGTTAATAGATAGCAGCTTCGTTTTGGAAGCATTAAAATTCACGAGCCATTTCTTACCCCACTCCACCACAGATTAAAGTTCTTTTTCAAACTCAGCAGCGAGGTTCGCTTTGTCAGCCTCAACAGATTTTTTATTGAGGTGATAGTAAACGGTTGTGCCGTCAGCTTAGATGCCTACTTGGGATCTGATTACATCGGGGAGATCTTTAATGATCAGAAAAGGCGTAGAACCTAGAGCCTCGAGGGTCACCCGCTTTCGTATGATAGTATCGGGTAACATGTCCGTTCCATATTACCTTCATTATGTGATTTGAAAGGAATGACTCGATTAGATCAAACAATCTTCCAGTTATGACATATCCCCGTAGCTTGCGTAGAAGGCCAGCATGCCAGACTCTGTCAAACGCTTTGAAAAAGATATCCAGGGCAACAGTTCGAGCTTCGCCGTTCTTATCGAGAGCCTGGTATATATACTCAGTGATGGTCGTTAGCATATCAGCAATAGATCTGGTGAAGCTGAAACCATACTGTTTGTCAGAGAAGAGACTGTGGGCTGTGAGTTGTTGAACCATCTCAGCGTTGATAATGGCTTCGAACACTTCACCAAAAGTTGGTAGGAGGTTGATAGGGCGATAATTACTGGAGTCACAGGGTTCTCCAGTATTCTTAAACATAGGAACCACAGAGAAGGACTTCCAGCAGGCAGGAAAGCAAAAAGCAGAGAGGCAGTAGTTATAAAGTTTGGAGAGGACAGAGGCATATTTCTTTAGGACAATGGTTGGCATTTCGTCACCTCCGCTCGCTTTATGGGGGTCAAGCTTTGAAATTATGTTAGAAACCAGCGAGGGGGTAATATGGACGTCATTCAGTTGGGCCCCAGAATCTAGTGTCGAGCTAGTGGAGAATCTGCGAGCAAAACACTCAGCCTTGTCCGCTGGAGAGGTGAGGACCTCACACTCATTGATTAGAGGGAGTATTGAGAGCTTACTGCTATTTAGTACTCTTGTGATTAATTGATAATAAACATAGAAGCAAAAGAGTAGAGAGTATTTAGAGACATGAAATAGAGATGTTTACAGATAAAACATGAAACGTGTTCGAAAAAAGTTTTAATCTAATATGTTTCAATTTAAGAAGCTTTTTCAGAAATTTTTTAAAGAAGAATGATTTAAAAAATTTAAAAAGAAATTTAAAAAATATATTGAAATCCACAGAGACAGTACGTTGGTTAAGGTTTGATTCCATTGGTCAGATACGTGTCACGTGTAATAAAGCAATGAATGAATATTTTTAAATGTAAAGAAAAAATTTATGCCTGTTTAAGTGTGTGCCACGTGTATTTCGTACACATACTAACGTTACCGACATATAAACACACTTGATTCGTCTATTGTTTAAATACGCTTGACACGCATTATTTTCGCATACATATACTTTCATTCATATATATATATATATATATATATAATTTAGAAGAAAATTTTAGATATTCTACAATTTCATGGGTAATGCGTATTTTGACCCAAATGATACAACAGGTAATCTTCAAAATATTCCAGAAAATAATTCAGAAAGGGAAAGAGAACAAACAGTATACAGAGACTGTATACTGTTCATTCTCGTTCCCTTTCTACCTTTCTTTCTCTTCTTTCCATTTATCAATTGTCTATATTTTTCTTTTTCTTTTTCTCTTTGGGTTTTTTTTTTTTTTTTTTTTTTGAATGGGCGAGGAATTGTTTTTTGTAGATTATGGACATGTGAGCGTCTGTGTGTAATTTTTTGTCTGGAATATATATATATATATATATATATAGTGATGATCATCCACGTATACTGTCTTAATATGTATAGGAAAGAATATTAATAAAAAGTTTTGAATTTAAAAATGTACTTTTTTTGAACAGTATTTGTTTATTTTTATTATATTTTATATTTCAGACCGCCCTCGGTCCTTCATCAGAAACAACTGATTTTTAAATTTGAATTAGAAACGTATTTCACGATAGCGTTCGAATATTTTTTGTTTACATCACGTGGTGTGTTTGTTCACAACATGCGGCATGTCCGTAGAGAAAGTCTGTTTGTTTTAGATAAAAATTTTAAATAATACAAACCTATCAGGGAATTTAAAATGTGGGAAGCCTCGCTGTTTAATTTGTAAACATTTAATAACAGACAAAACATTCTCTGTACCCAACACCAAAATAAAATTACACCCACCAAACCTTACTTGTGACAGCAAAAACATCATCTACTTTCTCTTCTGCTCAATTTGCCCCAACAGTGGATATATCGGCGAATCCGGTAATAGCTTTAGATTTCGCTTCAATAATCACAAACTAAATATACGACAAAAAATGTATACTCCCCAATTGCAGCCCATTTTAATCAACCTGATCATACTTTAGAAAATTGCAAATGTTTACTAATAGACTCCAATTTTAGTTCTACATACACACGCAGAAAGAAAGAAACATACTGGATTTTAAAATTAAATACACACAAGCTAGGGTTAAATAGGGACTTAGGTGTGTTGAATCTTTACAAATATTTCAATAGCTAAAAATTTTTTTCAGATATTCCAAGAAATTTTTATCTAAAACAAACAGACTTTCTCTACGGACATGCCGTATGTTGTGAACAAACACACCACGTGATGTAAACAAAAAAATATTCGAACGCTATCGTGAAATACGTTTCTAATTCAAATTTAAAAATCAGTTGTTTCTGATGAAAGACCGAGGGCGGTCTGAAATATAAAATATAATAAAAATAAACAAATACTGTTCAAAAAAAGTACATTTTTAAATTCAAAACTTTTTATTAATATTCTTTCCTATATATATATATATATATATATATATATACGTTTTTCTTAGGCTGTCCTTGCTGCTCGTCAGACCCAAATGATACAACAGTTAATATTCAAAATAATCCAGAAAATAAATAGACACAGACTCTCACGTGTCCATATCGAGAATAGGCATTTGTAACGGTAATCTACAAAAACATTTCCTCGCTCATTCAAAAAAAACCAAAAGAAAGAAAGTAAAAGAAAAATATAGAAAATTGATAAATGGAAAGAAGAGAAAGAAAAAGAAAAGAAAGGGAAGGAGAACAGACAGCATAAAGAGAAAATAAAGTTAACGTCTTAGATCGACACCAGCGTCTATTGCAATTCATCTGCTTTCTTAGAAAAACATGACACAGAAATTTAACATTAAAATTTAGTTTTAAATATAATGGGATATATTTACGGTAAAAAATAAATTGTAAGTCATATTTTTAATACTAATTAAAATATAACCACTTGTAGTATTATATCATAAATATAGTTAAAATAATTAAAACTTTTAAAAAAATTATAAATAAAATATTCTTCTTGATCTTTGAGCCTTGTCCTTTCAGGACGTAGGCGATCATGGCCTTCTACGTCTCCCTATTCCTGGTGACTCTTAGCACACTTTCTCCTGTAACACCACGCAACCTCTGCTCTGTCAGCCTGCTCAGGCCCTTCTAATATGTTACCCGCTGTTTTCCCCTGTCTCTTTTTTTTCCTCTATCTGGCCTGATAGTATCAGGTTCTTCAAGCCCTCCTTCCTCATTGCATGCCCCAGGAACTTTAGCTGTCTCTTCCTGATGCTCAGTATTAATTTCCTTTTTGTTTTCATCCTTTCCAAAACCTCATCATTGCTCACATGCTCGATCCATGATATCTGCAGCATCCTTCTGTAGAACCACACTTCAGCTGCTTCAAGTTTTTCTTTCATCTTTGAGGATATTGTCCAGCATTCACTGCCATATTGAAGAACTGACATCACATATCAATCTAGTACTCTCTTCTTTGTTTCTAGTGAAAGCTTCCTGTCTCCTAATACTTTACTCAGCTTCTGGAATGCTTCCTTCGCCATACCAATTCGCCTTCGGATCTCTGTGTCGCACTTTCCGTCTTCTGTTAGAACATTTTACAGGTATTTACATTTTTGTACCTGCTTGATTTTAATTTCCCTCTAACAGTATTTGGCATATTGGGCTACCCTTTTTTATTGATGACCATGTATTCGGTTTTCTTGCAGTTTATTTATAGTTCTTTTATTGATAAACGGAAAGAAGAGAAAGAAAAAGAAAAGAAAGGGAAAAAAGAACGAACAGTATAGAGAGAAAGGAAGTTAAAGTTAACGTCTTAAATAGACTCTGGCGTCTTTTACAATTCATCCGAATTGTCAAAAATCATGACATGGAAAGTTAACATTAAAATTTACTTATAAATACAATGGTATATATTTACGGTGAAAAATAATTTTTTTTTTTTTATAAGCGTTTCACCCCGAGCAAGGCATGTCACTGCCACTACTGTGCAGAGGGCTACGTAGAGTGGAGAAAGGCTGATTAAATATAGGAAATAACAGAGGTTGGGTGATAGGCGGGTGAGGATACCGAGAATGAGGGTTGGGTAGATGAGAGTGTTGTGAGAATAGTTGGGAGTTAGTGTGATAGGAGGTGTCTATTGACCCTACATTTAAACAGCTGGAGATTGTAACTGTCGGGAAAGCAAACTTGTGGAAGGGAGTTCCACAGGCGGGAAGCGCGAGAAAAGAAGCTCTTTATAATACAAATTAAAATACAACCACGAGTAGTATTATATTATAAATATAGTTAAAATAATTAAAACCTATATGAGAAGATGATAAATAACATATTAAAATACAATCTTTAAAAATCTCTTAAATAATAGTAATAAAATATAAAAAAAATTTAACACAAATAACAAGAGAATAAAAATATAATTATTATTAGAGAAAAGAAAAAAGATCCTAAATAATGGTCATAAAATAATATTATGAAAATAATAATAATATATATATATATATTACCACTGATAATAATAATAATAATATTATTATTATTATTAAAAAAGAAAGCAGATCTTCAATAATAGTAATAAAATAATAATCATAAAAGTAAATTATATTACTCTGTTAAATTAAATAAATAAATTTAACATTGAGTTCTTTTGAGTTCGTCTCTATCGTAATTTACCTGATTTATATACCAAGTATTCTACGTTTTATATATATATATATATATATATATATATATATATAGAGAGAGAGAGAGAGAGAGAGAGAGAGAGAGAGACTAAACTATCGCCCGGTTCACACTCCACCCACATCTATTAAACAGGTGAAGAGGCTCATCCCTTGTTCCCTGTTTAGGATGTGGTTTCCGGCTTTCTCCTTTTCAATCTTTTCACTCTTAAGTATCCCCCTGCACATCAGTGGCGTTACCGCCTTGCTCGGGGTGATATGATTAAAATATATATATATATATATATATATATATATATATATATATATATATATATATACTACCGGCCATAATTATTAGGCCACCCTTATTTTTTTTTTAAAAATTATGTATTTCATACTATTTATTGCCAAATGAAAATAGAATGGTTCTCAATAGAATTGTTATTATTACTTTGCAGAATTTTACAAGACAACGAAGCAAAGATGAACTCGTCCGAATCACCCCAAATCTTCTTCATTCTTTCATTGATGAAACTGCAATATAGGCAATTATTAAATATTTATAAATTCATTTGATACACATGTTATTGTGCAGTATTAACAAAAGAACCATTCTATTTTCATTTGCAATTATTCACTTGGCAATAAATACTAAAAAATAGTATGAAACAAATCATTTATTTAAAAGATTAGGACCGGTAGTATATATATATATATATATATATATATATATATATATATATATGTATATATATATATTAAATCCAAAAGGATGATCAGATAGGTAAATCCCAAAAACCCGATCCTAATTAATATTAATTTCATTATTGGTGAGTGGATGCTAAAAGTTGTTAACAAAATCTGAAAATTAACCAAACTTCAGAAATTAATCGGTAATGCCATTTTTGTGCGATAACTTTTCAGAACACACACAAACCCACATAAATATGTGTGTACGTTTGTGTGCACGCGTGTGTGTACGGGTGTGTTTGTGCGTATGTGTGTAAGTGCGTGTGGGTGTATGTGTGCGTGTTTATTTTTTACCTTTTACTGTTTTCTTTTTCATTTTTTTTCTTTCCTATCGATATTCTTCCAATGCTTCGAATCTTAAAAATCAAATTTGCACTGAGCATGCGCAGTGCAATCCCACGTACTTTTCGCTTCCTCTCATTTCACTGTAGCCGCTCTAGATTTTTGTTATCGCTACGAACGCTTCCCAGATTAAGCTGGCGGCGATAAATATTTTATATTACGTTTGTTTTTCAATGCAACCTCTCAAAAAAAAGACCGTTCATTCTTTTTAGATCTTTCAAGAAAATAAAAAAATATAATTTCCGTCATGACCTGTGAGGCATAATATTGAAGCGCTTCTTTCTTGTTTAGTAAGTTCTGTAACATTCACTCCTATTTCTCCAGGCATTTGTCCCTTCACTGCACACTTGTAAATGCTCAACCTCGTTCCTTCCCTTCGAAATCTGCTGACACCAAAATGTCTACCGCCTTTAATTTATTCACTCTATTGTGTCAAACGATATCCATTTAAAAAAAAACATTTATTAAGTAAAGTTCAGAACGGAACGCATCTTAAGATTTAACCTTGAACAAACAAAAACTACTCTCTACCGAAGGTTCATCTGTCACCTCACATATCCCAGCGCATCTGTCAATAACCAAACATATGTCAAAACCAGTATAACCTATACATATACTGCATAATATTAACTGGAAAAGTTATTATGGGCTCTGATTTTTTTTAAAATCTCTTTCAATATTTGAACTGTAATTATTTAAAACTGATGACACATTGAACAAAACGTTTCATTTGCCAGCCACATACCCGTGACGGATAACTCAATATGAGAACCGGATTCGTTTACATCATTCGGGGTATATGAGTGACTAAAAGTATTGTTTAAAATTCTCGATTATAATTAATCCGACAAAATTAAAATAAGACGAAGCAAGAATAAAATTTATGGAAAAGAGTAAATTGCTTATCTGTTGTTTGGAATTAAACCTGTATCAATGTAGTCTGCGACCATTTTGACAAATAATACTTTTCTGATATCGAGCCTGAAAACAAAAGCAAGTGTTTAAAATTTAATGGGTATTTGCTTCCATGAGTTCATGTAGAATATAATATTACGAACTACGGAATGATTACCAGAACTTATAAACAGTATCATACGAAAGTTAACGCGTAGAACTAACAATAAAAGCCTGAGTAACGATAATGGGAACATGTAATATTTATGAGTAGTGCACACAAGTTGTAAGACTTGTACTGATTCAATTTTTACACACATGAATATATATATATTTGTAACGGTAATCTACAAAAAATCAATTCCTCGCTCATTCAAAAAAAAACCAACGAGAGAAAGAAAAAGGGAAATACAGACAATTGATAAATCGAAAGAAGAGAAAGACAGAGAAAAGAAAAGAAAAAAGAATGACCAGTATAAAGAGAAAATAGCTAACGTCTTAGAGTGTCAATTGCAATTCAACTGTTATCATAGAAAAACATGACATGGAAATTTAACATTAAAATGTAGTTTTAAATATAATAGGATATATTCACGGTAAAAAAATAAAATAAATTGTAAATCATACTTTTTTATAATACAAATTAAAATATAACCACTAGTAGCATTATATTATAAATATAGTTAAAATAATTAATATATATATATTGTCATCCGCAGACAGATCTGTTTCGCTGTATCACAGCACATCAGTACGGTTAGACTCCGATTGCTCCCCAGGATTGAAACCCGACCGAATTGGCGTCAGTCGGCGATCCTAACTTATCATTATACGCGTCCAACAGCTAGAGTGCTCTAATTCATTTTTCCTGAATGAGCGATGTGTACACGCCAGAGTAGCTACTGTTTTTCAAAGTATATATATATATATATATATATATATATATATATATATATATATATATATTAATTTTAAACTATATTTTACAACATGTACATAATTCTTTATATAAATATCCGTTACAAAGGTACATTTGTTTCGACATTGAAAGTTGAATGTCTCTTCAGACAGAATGTGTAGGAATGGAAAACCTCTTTTCTTATATTTGGTTAGTTGTGTTAGGGTGGTAGTTGGGGTTAGTGATAGGTGAACAGGTCATGCGTATTGACCGTTGAGGTTTTGAAGGGATACAAAGCTCTATATATTATATATTGAGCACTGTTTTAAATTAAGGTTTTGAACGTTGTAAATATTCTTTCTCCGTTCTACATACACTCGGATATATATATATATATATGCTCTCTTTATAAAATATATATATATATATATATATATATATATATATATATATATATATATTTGTTCTCTTTTGCATCTTGTCTTGGCTGAGGTGGAAGTAACGTACGTCGTTTCTGATTGAGCGATTGCTATTTCATAACTGGCAGGTTATAAATTTATAAATATGTTGTTGTGCGCTTGACAATTACATGATCGCCTGCTGGAATCACATTTTTCCGGTAGGGTCTCTTGGGTGAACACGTATGACGTTGTAAGACCCGAAACTTGTCATGACCCCAAGGCATAACATCACTAATGAATCGATCTTATTCTCTCGTAGGAATGTATTCAATATATATATATATTAAAAACAACACAATTCTTACCATATACAGACAATTATGGTGGATATTTTAGGAGGGATTCAGGACATAGGCGATCATGGCCCTCCACGTCTCCGTTTCTCTTGTGGCCCTTAGTATGTTTGTTCCTGTTACTCCTGGCAACCCCCGTTCCGTCATCCACCCGACCAGTCCCTGCAAATATGTTATCCGCTGCCTTCCTCTGTCACTCTTTCCCTCTACCTGGCCAGTCAGTATCAGGTTCTCCAAGCTCTCCTTCCTCAATGCGTGTCCCAGGTACTTCAGTTGTCTCTTCCTGATGTTCGGTATTAATTTCCTTTTGGTTGCCATTCTTTCCAACACCTCATCGTTGCTTGCATGTTCAGTCCACGATATCCGCAGCATCCTTCTGTAGAACCACATTTCCGATGCTTCCAGTTTTGTCCTCATTTTCGATGATATTGTCCAGCACTCACTGCCGTATTGAAGAACTGACATCACATAGCAATCTAGCACTCTTTATTTGTTTCTAGTGAAATTTTCCTGTGTGTTAGTACTTTACTCAGCTTCTGGAATGCGTCCTTTGCCATGCCAATTCGCCTTCTGATCTCTGATTTCCATCTCCTGTTAGAACACTTCCTAGATATTTAAATTTTTGCACCTGCTTTATTCTGGTATCCCCCAACTGTATTTGGCATTTTGGGTTGCACCTTCTGACCATGCATTCAGTTTTATAAAGTTTATTTGTAGTCCGTTTTTGTCACTCTCCACCGCTAACTTTTGTAGGAGGTCCTGCAGTTTCCTTTCCATGTCTGCAATCAGCACTGTATCATCTGCATACCTTATGTTGTTCAAGTTGTGGCCTCCAATAGCAAATCCTGGCGTGTCGTCTAGGGTCCTCAAAATATTCTCGTTGTACAAGTTGAAAAAATCCGGTGAAAAGACACATCCTTGTCTTACGCATCTTTCTATCTTTGTAAAACTACTGAGATCGTTACCTGTTCATCTGCAGACCGTTTGCTGCCAGTAGAGATTCTTGATTACTCTGATGTCTTTCCCGAAAATGTCTAGGCTGCCGAGCATCTCCATCGATTCTTTGTGTCGTATCTTGTCGAATGTCTTCGCATAGTCAATGAAACATAGGTATAAGTCTTTCTTCATTTGTATTGCCCTTTCGGAGAGCATCCTAATCAGGAATATGGCGTTCCTTATTCCAGTGTCTTTAACGAACCCGCACTGTGTTTGCCCTATCTCTGGCCTGATTCTGCTTCTCGCTCTATTCATCAGGATTCTGACAATCAGTTTTGTGATGTGACTCATTAAGCTGATAGTTCTGTGTAGTTCACACTCGTTTGCACCTGGTTTCTTCGGCAGTGCTATAAATATCGACTTGCATAGGTCGTCTGGTATTATTCCACTGCTATAAATTTCGTTTATTATGTCGGTAATTTTTTCTATGCCATATTCTTCTAAGACTATCAGCAGCTCTATCACTATGCCGTCTGGACCAGCTGCTCTGTTTCTGTTCATTTTGGCCATTGCAGCTTCCGCTTCGGATTTTAGTATTTTCGGTCCACCCATCTCCTTGTGTATTCTCAGTTGTTCTCTACTGTCGCAAAAAAAGATCCTTTATATACTCTTCCCATCGCGGGAGTATTTCCTCTTTCTCCAATATGATTGTTCCTTCCTTGGATTTTATGCATCCTGTTGAGGAACACGTTTTTTGTCCTATCAGTTCTCTTATCTCTTTATGCATCTCTGCTTTATTGGTCCTGCTCATTCTCTCTACTTCTGCGCATTTGTTGTTGAGCCATTCCTCTTTAGCTTGTCTGCATTTGTTCCTTATCTCCCTGTGAAGTTTCTTGTACTCTGTTCCATGTCTTGGCATTATTTTTTGTCTCCTTTGCATCATGTGGAGAATTTCTTCGGTCATCCACTCATTTTTTTCTTCCGCGTCTGATTTCCTTTGGGGCTATGTTGTTCGCTGAGGTCACCATCGCTTCCTTTAGTGAATGCAATTTTGAGTGTCCTTTTCCAATTTGTTCTTCATATTTCTTTCTCACGCTGTCATTGTAGTCTTTCTGCAGGGTGAGGTCATTCACGAGCGTGTCGTATTGCAGCCTTGGTGTTATGCTGGGTTTCTTTAGTCTTCGGAGTTTCACCCTTAGTTTGCAAATGACTGGGACGTGGTCGCTTCCTCAGTCGGCACCTGGATATGTTTTGCATTGGACCACTTCGTTCCTGAATCTCTTGTTTATAGTTATGTAATCTATTTGGTTCTTCGTGTCTCCTCCTGGGCTTCTCCATGTCTATAGTCGTCTTCGGTGCTCTTGTAGCCAAGTGTTAGTAATTACCTGGTCATTGGCTGAGCACCATTGGACCCATTTTTCTCCTTGTTCGTTGCGGTTCCCTAGTCCAAAGGGGGCGGTCGTGTTTCCTTCCCTATCTTTACCTACCTTGTCATTCAAGTACCCATTATAATCCTAATTTCTTGGCTTTTGAATTGGGCCTTAGAACTGTCCAGTATTGAATAGAATGTTTCTATTTCGTCCTCCGAACTTTGAGTTGTCGGCGCGTACACTACTATAATAGCTATATTGAAGGGTCTTCCCCGCAGTTTAACCAAGAGGACTCTCTCTGAAAGATGACAGTATCCAAGAACGCATTCCTTTACTTCTTTGTTTAGAATTAAACCGACACCTTTTTCATTGCTTTTGTCTCCTGCATAAATTATCCTGTGGGTGTCGCTGCTGATATCTCCATTATTAGGCCATCTGGTTTCGCATATGCCTAGGATGTTGATCTTCAGTCTGTCCATCTCCTGCATAACATTCTCTAGTTGTCCACAGTTGAGTGTTCTGACGTTCCATGTCCCGAAAGTAGTTTTGTCTTTGTTGAGCACAGTCGCAGGGTAACGGTCCAGAGACACCTGTTGCTCATGTCGCTCTTTCCCGGGCGAGGGACAAATTTTGGAGCAAAATGTCCACTTTATGCCGTTGGGATTGTCTTAATGAACCAATAAAAACCAGGTCATGACTGATAGGAGAAATGTGATTGTAAGGGTAAGAGGGTGTCTTCTTCTTTCTTCTATCTGCCTTGTCCTTTCAGGACGTAAGCGATCATGGCCTTCCATGCCTCCTTATCCATGGTGGCTCTTAGCACGCTTTCTCCTATCACACCACACAACCTCGTTCTGTCATCCACCTGCTCAGGCCACTCAAGTACGTTACACGCTGTTTTCACCTGTTCTTCCTTGCCTCTATCTGGCCTGTTAGTATCAGGTTCTCCAAGCCCTCCTTCCTCATTGCATGTCCCAGGAACTTTAGCTGTCTCTTCCTGATGCTTAATATTAATTTCCTTTTCGTCTCCATCCTTTCCAAAGCCTCATCATTGCTCACATGCTCGATCCATCATATCCGCAGCATCCTTCTGTAGAACCACATTTCAGTTGCTTCAAGTTTTTCTTTTATCTTCGATGGTATTGTCCAGCATTCATTGTCATACTGAATAACTGACATTATATAGCAATCCAGTGCTCTTTTCTTCTTTGTTTCTAGCGAACGTTTCCTGTCTATTAATAGTCTTCTCAGTTTCCTTCGCCAATTTGCCTTCGGAACTCTGTGTCGCAATTTCGGTCTTCTGTTGGAACACTTCCCAGGTATATTAATTTTTAAACTTGCTTGATTTTAGTTTTCCCCACCTGTATTTGTCATTTGTGCTCTTTTTGCTGATTACCATGCATTCGTTTATCTTGCAGTTTATTAGTATTCCTTTCTTGTCACTCTCTTCTGTCGGGGTTTTTGTAGTTTCCTTTCCTTGTCTACTATCAGCACTGTATCATCTGCGTACCTTATGTTGTTCAAATTGTGGCCTCTGATTACAAATCCTGGTATAACATCTGGGGTTCTAAGAATAGTCTCGCTGTACAAGTTGAGTAGATACGGTCAAAAGAGACATCCTTGTCTTACGCCCCTTTCTATCTTAGTATACCTGCTGAATTCGTTACCAGTCCGTATGCAGGCGGTTTGCTGCCAGTAGAGGTTCTTGATTACTCTTATGTCTTTTTCGAATATGATGATGCTGTTTAGCATCTTTCATCAATTCTTTGTGGAGTATTTTGTCGAACGCCTTTGCATAATCGATTAAACATAGCTACTAGTACTTCTTCATTTGTATAACCCTTTTGGAGAAATTCCCTAATAATAAATATGGCGTTCCTTGTTCATCATCATCTAAAATATACCCTAATGTATATTTAATTCTTTTCTAATCTAAATCTAAACTTATTTATAAATGGAACTTTGTGTGTGTGTGTCCGTTACCTATAGACTCCGAAACGGCTGAACCGATTTTCTTGAAATTTACACAGTTGTACTATAACCGTCTGCGAGTGTTCTTAGCTAGAATTTGTGGCGAGGTACCCCGATAAATATCGAAAATCGATAATCGAAAAAATCGAGTTATAGAAGGAGTGGTCTGATTTTAATCAAATTTCATACACACATAGACAAAGACATAAGAAACGATATTCAGAAGTTTCAAGGTTGCAGTTCTTACAATAGTGCAGAAAATCGATAATATATATATATATATATATAAAAGGCAGGGTGTTTGTGTGTGTGTGTGTTTATCTGCCTGTATGTCTGTATTTTTTTCGGCCCTTTTATTTTAGTTTTTGCTTCGGGTTTGGCTCTAAGTAGGTATAATTGTAGTTCTTAGTTTCAGCCATGATACCATTTACTCAGAGGACTTATTTAACCTTCAAAATTCAGTTTACGACGAAAAAAACCTCATTTGATATCGATACCAGGAAATCAAAATTTGACTTACATCCATTCATCTTTTCTTTCAGTCTACGGTTTCGCTTTAACTGGAAACAACTATTACTTTTTAGTCTTTCGTGCCAACGTCCAAAGAGTCTGAGCTCCAGGACCATGGATTAGTTTTAAAGCTTTCATTACACCCGAGCAACGCCGGGCTATACTACTAATATATATATATGTGTGTGTGTGTGTGTGTGTGTGTGTGTGTGTGTGTGTGTGTGTGTAGTGTATCAGTACAAGACTTCCAATTTTGTTCAGTACTCAGAAATATTACATGTTCCATTGAATATTACTCATTCTTTTATTGTTATTTCTACAAGTTAATTGTATTATGATGCTGTTTATAAGTTTTATTAATCATTCTGTTGGATGTGCGTTGCATTCACTTACGCGCAAATACCCTTAGAGAAGGCATTAATCCGTCTCTTCCCTCCAGTTAGGGGTTAAATAACAGAACAGATTGCGTTTTATAGCCTTGGCAGACAACCAGTCTACCGCAGAAAGCAATAGCAACCTACTACGGGATAATCTTCTTTCGAGACATGATCGCCCAAGCGTGTTTCCCGTATAGCACTTAACTGACTGAACCATTCTGTATCTCATATCATACGAAAACAAATGTCCGTCAAATTTTAAACACTTGATTTTTCTTTTCTGGACCAATGTCAGAAAATTATAATTTATCAAAATGGCCGCAGACTGTATTGATATAGTTTTCATCCAAAACAACAGATAAGCAATTTACTCATTTCCTTGTATTATATTCTTGTTTACTCTAATGTTAATGGATCGATGATAACCGAGAATGTATTAAGATTCGAACCTGCGACCACTATCCACTATCAACGTCTCAGACCGCTCGACCTCGAATGACCTTCGGTCTAAATGAGCTTTTAATCAATCCTATATAATCCTGCCGAATGACACACATTTTTGTAATAAAAATTTATCGTAAATAATCAGGCCTGTATATAAAAATATATAATACTGTTTAATTAAAAACAGAATATTTACTTAAATATTAGTATCGATCAAAAATAATGTTCAAACAAATCAATTCAAATTGTCAGTTTTTATAACCAAGTTTCGTTAATCTTCGTTAATTAAGATATGTATAATTATACTTCATATTTATATATATATATATTATTTGTAAATACATGTGTGTATAATTTTATAATTATATCTATCATTTTATTTTTTTATGATTTGTTAGGTTTGAGTTTTGTTTTCTTTCTCGTCATCTTTCTTTTCTTTTTTTCCCCTTCTCTCTCCACAATCCTATTTCGTTTTTCTTTCTCTTTTTCTATACCTCTCTACATTTTGTAAGACTCTTTTCATCAGCCGCTCATGTATTCTTTTTCTTTATCTATTTCTTGCCCAATCTTTCTCAGCCTGACTCTTCATTCAAGACGATCACGATTGACAACAGTTATTTTACACCTTCGTCTTTCTTGGTTTAATGTTTATCAAATCAGAATCCGATAATAAAACTGATAAACCCGGACGACACTTTAGACTCAGAACCAATGAGTAACGTCTTTGACTTTTGGTTTTCAAAATATCGTCTGACGTCGACGGCGTTAACGATTCTTGCTATTCCTCGATCTTAGTTTCGTTCCGGCTATATTGAATAGTTCTTCAACAAAAGAATATCCTTTAATTCGAAAACGGTCTTCTTTCAAAGAACTCCACTCACAATTTGCTAGGGAGATGTAGCAACGAAAGCTTGAGGATAATATGGTTGATTAGGAATGTCGATACAAAAAAAAATATAGAAGAACCTTTTTATCACGCAGTCCAAAAGCGTTAGAAGAGTAAAATTTTTCTTCTTTATGTGCCGTGTTCTTTCAGGACGTAGGCGACCATAGCCCACCATATCTTCCTATTTGTTGTCGCTTTTCTTCTTAGTATCTCTTCCAAACTCCGATCCAGCACCCACATGCTCAAGCCCATCAAGTATATCTCGCTCTGCTTTCCTCTGTCTCGCTTTCCTTCTATCCGTCCTATGAGTATTAGATTCTCCAAACCCTCCTTCCTCATTACGTGCCCCAGAAACCTCAGCGGTCTCTTACTTATGCAAAGTATAAATTTCTTTTTCGCTTGCATCCTCCCCAAAACCTCATGTTCAGTGCATGGTATCCTCAGTATCCTTCTGTAGAGCTACATTCTGTTCAGTCAACTTCGCAAAAGTAGTAATGGTCTGCTTGTTAACCCTGCTCCAGAAGGGTTAACAAGCATACAATACAAAATTTAAATAACAAAGATTATATACCGTCAATTTCCTAGTCTATTTGTTCTTCGAAATCATCACCTGCAAGAAATACACAAAATACACAGACATATGTACATTTGTTAGTGTTTATATATATATATATATATATAAACAAATTCCGATGTTCAAATTCGCTGAAGAAATTTCTCGTGTCATCAGCATTTTTCTTTTTATTCTTTCCCCGGCCATTTCTTTCAACCAGACAAGGCTAAATTTCAACTTTTAACTCTCGACTCAGTTAAGGAGTAGGGATTTTCAAAAATTCTAAAAATAAAAATAGACATAGATTTCTGTCTGCCTTATTAATCCCACCCCTTTAATTTTCCGTGATGAATTTTTTTTTTAACTTCCGCCGGAAAAATATATTTGTTCATTTTGTCATTTGGCTTTTTGAAATAAAATTGACTCTCTTCAGGCGAATAAAATTGTGGCTTTTCGTATCGAGTTCCGTTTGACGAAAAGCCACAAATTTATTCGCCTGAAGAGAGTCAATCTTAGACTCGAAACACTTGTAGCGTCACAAATACCATTATGGACACTTAATGTATCATAACATGTATAATAACAAAAACGATAAATATACACTTTAAACAAAATGTTCACGGCTTCTCACACTTTTTATTCAATATATATATATATATATATATATATATATATATATATATATATATATATAGTGTTAAATTGTAATGACGCTTAGTTCCAAAATTGCTATTTTTTCAGTAGCTTACTGGTAGAAAGGTATTTTAAGCAAGCAGATAGTTCTGTCACAAAGTGCTTGATATGAAAATACGGATAGAGTGTTAAAAGAAGAATAGTAGAAAAAAAGCAAATAACCCTCAAAAGTGAAGAACTCACAGCGGTACCATTGAAGTTGGCATGACTGAATTAACACTGGTCAGCTAAGTGACAAACTTCTCCACGGTGTATACTGTGTGTATGCGTCGTCTCTGTTTACTGAAGCGTCTTCAATAATTGTGAAATAGTGTTTTCAAAATTACATGGTCCTGGGCATGACGGTAAACTGCATCCGGCAGCAAGGCATCTGATTGGGAGCTAGTGAGGAGCATGAAATTAACTGTTGTTCCCAGGTCCACCCTGACCCGGAGTGGTAGCACCTGTTAGGGTCCCAGCTATGGGCACATAGTTAACCTCCAAACTGGGGTCAAAACACTATAAAAGTATAAAAATACACTTTAACAGAAATATATACATAAAAATAGACTTTTATAGAAAAATATACATTTTTAAAGAAAAAATATTACCAACAATACATTTTTTAAGAAAACATTATTACACATTTTTGAAGGAAAAGAAATTATTCGCAGCAATAAAAATTCATTAAAATCTGATTAAATCAACCTTCTCACGATAACCATACATTAAAAAATATCTTAAAACCCCACTTTTTTGGCATTAAATAACCCACAGAGGTGTTGATATGCCGTTAAACAAAAATTCAAACGCAAAAATACATAGTGTCGACGTAGAAATGAACACTGCGTTGTGAGTGTCTGTTTCACACCTCAATATTCAAATATAGCTTCTTTTTGTTAATCATTCCCCCTTCCAAGCAAGGCAATAATGCCACTAAGATACTGGAAATGAAAGAGAACGAGAAGACTTTAATGGGTTACTGGAAATGAAAGAGAACGAGAAGACTTTAATGAGGAGAAAGGACAATAAAAGAACAGATTTCACAAGGAGGGAAGATGGCAATAATGCAACTAAGATGTAAGGGGTTATTGGGACTCTTTCAGTCCCAGTAACCTCATAAAAGTCTTCTCGTGTATTTTGTTCTTGTTAAAGCATTTGTTGAGTAAATTAAATAAAATTACTTTAATTAAATTGTTTATTTTCTGTTAATATGCCTCATAAAAGATAAAATAGTTCTTGTCCTAATACTTTTGCACAGTACTGTATATATATATATATATATATATATATATATATATATATATATATATATATATATTAGGTGCGATTGGTAAATTATCGCAATTATTTTATTATTTCAACGTAAAAGGCTATTATACTAAATATTAAATTTATTTTGTAACAATTATTTTTCTTGTTAAAGCATTTGTTGAGTAAATCAAATAAAATTACTTTAATTAAATTGTTTATTTTCTGTTAATATGCCTCTTAATATATCTTTCCCCTTTTCTTCTTCTTCTTTCACATCGCATTTCTCTTCACTTTTCACCTTTTTGACTTCTATTTTATCTCCGTCTATTCGTCTTTCTCTTTTCACGTTTTCTCCTATTTTTATCTTCTTTTTTTTACCCTCTTTCCTTCTTTGTCCATTTCTTTTGCTTTTTTTTCTCGTTTTTTCCTCTCTATCTTTTCTTATCTTTTTCTCTATTTTCTCTTTCTATCGTCTTCTCTTTCTTTTATTTCTTTTTTTACTTATATTCTTCATATTTTTGAATTGTCATATTTCATTATATTTCGATTTCTGCTATGGTCGCACTACCTACCAAGTCTGCGGGAAGACCTAAGGCAAGTTGTGGTGTGTCGTTATGGCTCCATTTCTTGTTTTTTCATATCTCCCCTAAAATCCCCGGCGTTACATAGACAAAGTTCTTCTTAGTGTGTAGGCTGTACTTAACAAGACAATTTTGTGTATATCTCTTAAGCTGGGATTTCCAGGGATTCTTTCAATGTGTTGTTTTATTCCATTTTTTATCATTCCAAGTGCACCCACTATCACTGGCACGAGTCTTGTTTTCAATTTCTACATATTTTAAATTTCAATTTCCAGATTCTTATACTTTGACAGTTTTTCGAATTCCTTGGTTGCTATGTTACAATCCGCTGGAAAAGCCATATCAATTAATTGGCAAGTTTTTTCTTTCTGGTTTTTTACAATAATGCCCGGCCTATTTGCTTCAATTTTTCTGTCTGTGTAGATGGTGTAATCCCATAGAATGGTGACATCTTCTATTTCTGTAACTGGTGCTGGGTGATGTTCATACCAGTGATTGTTTACAGATTTTACAGATGCAAATATTGCCCCACTCTATCGTGACGACATTTATATTCATTTGGAGCAAGTACAGAAGATCCTGAGATTAGATGGTCTATTGTTTCTTGGTGTTTATTACAGAACCTGCATTTTGGATCCACATTATTATGTATAATATTTGCCTGAAAGTTTCTAGTGAAAATACTTTGGTCTTGCGCTGCAAGAATAAAGCCTTCAGTCTCAGACTTTAATCCAGATGCACGTGACCATCGATGAGTATTAACTTTATCAACAATGGATTTATTGGCACGTTCTGGATATTGGCCATGCAGAAGTTTGTCTTGCCAGCGTTGTTTCATCTGTTCAAGAGCTTTATCCTTGGCTTTCTTTTTCATATTTTTTGCCGCAATAGTTGGTTCTTGGCTTCTGTTTTGCTTTTCTATAGAATCTACTAAATTTAAATCTTGCTTGTATTTACTGCCTTCTTTCGTTATTGAATATTTTTCTTTTGTTTTCCTGTTGTTTAACTAATTGTATCATCTTTGTTGTTTCTAGGTATGTTAGTAAGCCAATAGTTGTTGTCTTGTATGACAATTCTAGCTGAATAAAACCTCTTCCACCTTCTTTGCGGGGTATGTATAGACGGTCTACATCAGCCTTTGGATGCTGCATCTTACACTTATTATTATTATTATGTCATTTTTCATCATATTTAGATTTCTGCATTGGTCTCACTACCAACCAAGTCTGCGGGGAGACCTAAGGCAGGTAGTGGCGTGTTGTTATGACTCCATTTCATGTTTTTCTATCCTCCCTATCATCCCCAGCATTACATAGATAACGTTTTCCTTAGTGTGTGGGCTGTACTTAATAATACAATTTTTTGTATATCTCTTAAGCTGGGGTTTCCAGGGATTCTTTCAATGTGTTGTTTTGTTCCATTTTTTATCATTCCAAGTGCACCTACTATCACTGGCACAACTCTTGTTTTCAATTTCCACATTTTTTCTATTTCAATTTCCAGGTCTTTATATTTTGACAGTTTTTCAAATTCCTTGATTGCTATGTTACAATCCGCTGGACAAGCCATATCAATTAATAGACAAGTTTTCTCCTTCTGGTTTTTAACAATAATGTCTGGCCTGTTTGCTTCAATTTTTCTGTCTGTGTAGATGGTGTAATCCCATAGAATGGTTACATCTTCTATTTCTGTAACCGGTGCTGGATGATGTTCATACCAGTGTTTGTTTACAGCTTTTCCATAATGTTTGCACATTGCCCAATGTAAATATTGCCCAACTCTATCGTGGCGATTTTTATATTCGTTTGGGGCAAGCACAGAACAGCCTGAGATTAGGTGGTCTATTGTTTCTTGGTGTTTATCACAAAACCTGCATTTTGGATCCATATTATTATGCATAATATTTGCCTGAAAGTTTCTCGTGAAAAGACTTTGGTCTTGTGCTGCAAGTATAAATCCTTCAGTTTCAGACTTTAATCCAGATGCACGTAACCATCGATGAGTATTAACTTTGTCAACATTGGATTTATTGGCACGTACTGGATATTGGCCATGCAGAGGTTTGTCCTGCCAGCGCTGTTTCATCTTTTCAAGAGCTTTATCTTTGGCTTTCATTTTCATATTTTTTGCCGCAATAGTTGGTTCTTGGCTACTGTTTTGCTTTTCTACAGAATCTACTAACTGTAATTCTTGTTTGTATTTACTGCCTTCTTTTATTATTGAATATTTTTTCTTTCTTTCTTCATGTTGCCTTACTAATTGTATCATCCAATCCTTTGTTGTTTCTATGTATGTTAGTAAGCCAATAGTTGTTGTCTTGTATGACAATTCCAGCTGAATAAGACCCCTTCCACCTTCTTTACGGGGTATGTATAGACGGTCTACATCAGCCTTTGGGTGATGCATCCTATGCTTAGAAAGAAGCTTTCTTGTTTTAGCATCCATTCGCCTGATGTCGTTTAGAGTCCAGTTTAAGATGTTGAAGCTATATTGGACAACTGGGATTGCAAGGCTATTAATGGCCATAACTCTATTCTGTGAATTTAATTCAGTTTTTAATATCATTCGTAGCCTTCTATAGTACTCTTTACGCACTATTTCTTTCATTTTTTTATGGTGAATGTTTTCGCTCTCATTTACACCTAGGTATTTATAAGCTTCTTCTGGTTTCAATTCTTTTATTGTTACAGCAGGGTCTAGGCTAATTGAGGATGTTTCTTGTATTGATCCACGTAAAACTGTAGCTTTAGCACATTTATTCAAATTAAATTTCATTCCAATGTCTTCGCTGAAGCATTTTACAGTTTGCAGAAGACCTTCCAGCTCATTATCATTCTTAGCATATAACTTTAAGTCATCCATGTAAAATAGATGGCTTATTTTCTTTTGGCCTATTTTATAACCACATTCTGTCTTATTAAGTTGACTGGTTAGTGCTATTAATGATATGCAGAATAGTAAGGGAGATAAAGAATCACCTTGAAATATACCTCTTTTGATGTTTATTTCATCAGACTTATAGGTTCCATTTATATGATTGAGGTAAAGGGTTGTTTTCCATATAGACATGCACTGTTTGATGAAATTGATGATGACGGGCGATATCTTGTATATATTTAAAGTCTTTAAAATCCATTCATGTGGCACACTATCGAATGCCTTTCGGTAGTCTATCCAGGCAGTACTAAGATTTTTCTTTGTCTTGTAGCAGTTTTCCAGGATCATTTTGTTAATTAGCAATTGGTCTTTACAGCCATAACAGCCACGTTTGCACCCTTTTTGTTCAAGCGGTATCATGTCATTTCTTTCTAAGAATAAATATGTTTGTTTTGTTAAAATAGATGTTAGTAGTTTATATGTTGTCGGAAGACATGTAATTGGTCTGTAGTTTTTCGGGTTGTTTGTGTCACCATTCTTGGGTAGAAGAAATGTAATTCCTTTTGTCATCCATGCAGGAATTTTAGTGGGATCGTCAACCATTTCTTGGAGTTCTTTGGCTAATTTTTTATGTGCTGCATTTAAATAATATAGCCAAAAGTTAGGAATTTTATCTATACCTGGAGTTTTCCAATTGTGTGCTTTTTTTAGTGCAAATTTAATATCATCTTCTGTAATTCCAGACCATGTCTGTTCGGGTTTATTCTTCATTCGTTCTATCTCCTGCATAATCCAATGTACTTCCTTGCTAGGTTCTTTAGGGCAAGCCCATATCTTTTCCCAGAACTGTGTGACTTCTTCCATTCTGGGGGTACTGTCACTTCAATTCTTTTTTTACCTATTTCCCTGTAAAATCTCTTTGTATCAGTCTGAAAGATCTTGTTTTGTCTGTAAAATTTTGCTCTTTTTTCATAGCGTCTTATTCTTTGAGCCTTCAGTTGGATTTTTTGCTTTATTTTTTCTTTATTTGATAAGACGTCATTTTCATTCCTGATGTTATATTTTTTTTCGGCTCTTCGTCTTTTCCTAGTTCTTACATTTATTCCTCTACTCAGTTCATCCAGTACTGACAGTTCACTTCTTAGTTGTTCGATTTCTTTTTCGATTTTTCTTTTCCAAGGTGGATCTTCACGTCTGCGTGACTGCCTTGTTTTTATTTTGATGTTTAATTTTTTTGTTGCTGCTGTTGCTGATGCATATATTACTTCGTTAAGATTTGTATTCGGGTCTTCATCCAGTATTGATTTCAGTGCTGCATTGTACAATTTAATAGTTCGGAGGTTTTGTTTTGTTGGTTGGAATTTTGGGAGCTGTTCACGTTCTTCCATTGTAATACTTTGTATTTGACTTAGCTGATTTTTTATTTCTATCTTGGCTTCCTGTATATTGTTATTTTCCGTCAAATAATTATCTTCGATGTGTTCTGAACTAATTTTATTTTTGTCTTTTAACTGACTCAGACTCAGATCGCACCTTTCCAGCACTTTTAGACTTACATCATTATCTTCGCAGTGATTTGCGTGTTTCACGGTTTCTGCATTATGACCTGTGATTTGTTTGATGTTATTACTTTTTATTTCTGGTTCCGGTTCCTTTTCATATTTTGTTGATTCGACTCTTCTTGTTACAATTCTTTTAATTTCGTGAATCTCAGCCTCTGACAGTCGGTTATTACGAATAATGTACCTACGTACATTGGCCAATTTATTTTCGTCAATATACTTTCTATTTGTTTGACCAACTTTTTCACGCCAAATGTCATATGTTTGGCTTATTATTATTATTATTATTATTATTATTATTATTATTATTATTATTATTATGTACGCTTTATTTTTACTTTGCACACAATTTCCATCGGAGACATTTGGTGCTGATCAAATGACAGCAAATATTCTTACTTATTTTCTACTATCTAAATAAACAAACTTCATGTACTTTCTGGATAAATATTCATCAATATTCTTCAACCGACACATCCATTGAAGAACACGGTTCAAAATTATTCTTGATTCTTAGTGAGAATTTCGCTAATTTCAGTTGCCAATTGTTCTATTGCAATTCTTTAAATCCTTCTGCAAATCTCTTCGGCACTCTGTTCCAGTTCCGTCAATGTTATACAATTTCGTTCAGTTCAATGTCAAACTCCATTTATTCTTTAATTTTCATAGTCTTTTTTAATTTTATTCTGCTGTCTGTAGAAAATTTAAGATTGACAAATTGACATATTCCCGTTTCTTTCTTGAGGAAAACAGGGTCTGCTTTCATGCCATGGACTAAATGGTGATTTTCTTAGTGTAGCTTAGATGTGGTACAGGGTGGAAAGTATGAGGCAGCCTGTAAGGATCGAACTCCCTACTCTTTAGTAATTGTTCTGGATTGAATGTTATGAATGAATTTCAAAATCTCATGCAAAATTAATTTTCCTATTCTCTAGGACTGCTTTTGGTTTTCCTGTATAAGATGGGTCTTTATGGCTAAACTCAGTTCTTTGCATAGTTCCTAGAAGATCAACATTCCTGCCCAGTTATGTCTATTTTGTCATCATTCAAAGCTAATAACGTTTTATACTTCATCTACTATTCTATATCTTTTATCTTCTTTGTCTTTTTTGTTTTGTTTCTGTTTTTCTTTTTTGGGCGGACCTGAAGGAGACTACCACCACCTTTAAATTTGTTGTTTTTCATTTTTTTTTTTTTACTTTTTTCAGCGCAGTCTTATCGGTTATTACATAACGTTTCCGATTATCCACAAAAATTTGAAAAAGTCTCAATATTTAAACAATTTTAGTGGGGGCTCACTTTCTCATACAACGTTATAGTAAATCGATCCTCCATTTTGGTCCATTCGCGTTGAGGTCGCTTTGTTTTGGGTTTTTTGAGACGAGTTGTTGCTCTTGTTTTTGCCTTTTTCAAGTTTTCTTTACTTCTTACGGTGGCATCTTCCTCGGAAACTCCAAGAATGGCTTTATTCAAAGATTTCGCAAAGGATTCAGTTGTTGAATATGCGCAAGCAAAAAAGTTAATTGCACAGGATCGATTTACCATAAGGTTGTATGAAAAACTGAGCCCCCCACCCTAAAATTGGTTAAATGTTGAAATTTTTACAATTTTTTGTTAATCGGAAAGTTTAGGGCTTAATCGATAAAATTGCACTGAAAAGAGTGAAAAAAAAATTGATAATCAACCAATTTACAGGTGGTGGTAATGTCTTACCGGTGAGTGTTTCTAAAATGGAAGATCGATTTACTATGATGTTGTATAAAAAACTGAGCCCGCCCCTCTAAAATTGTTGAAGTATTGAAATTTTTCAAAATTTTTTTTGTCAATCGGAAAGTTTAGGGTGTAATCGATAAGACTGCACTAAAAAAAAACAACAAATTTAAAGGTGGTGGTAGTCTCCTTCAGGTCCGCCTGTTTTTTTTCTTTTTTGTTAACCTTCGATTTTTCTTTTTTCTTTTTCTTATTTTCTTAATTCCCTCCTCTTCTCTATCATTATCCACTTCTTTCTTTCTTTCTTTCTTTCTTTCATTCTTTCAATGACTTTTCTTGCATGACTTAAATATGCAGAAAAACCGTGGTATGTATATATATAGAGAGAAAGATGTGCAAACCATGCAAATTTAATGAAAATCGGCCATGTTTCATCAATATACATACAGTACTGTGCAGAAGTATATATATATATATATTTTTATGTATATATTTTTTTTAGCCTCCCCCCTCCCCCGTCGGGTAGGCTGGTCTGTTAGTCTTTGTTTGGTGGTGTCTATTTATTTGATTAGTCCTTGGTTCGCCTTTGCCCTGACGAGCCGTTGTGTGAAACCGCGGTAGGTTTTGGCGATCTTGTGATTTTTTTACGTATATATATATATATATATATATATATATATATATATATATATATACAGTACTGTGCAAAAGTGTCAGGGCAAGAACTATTTTATCTTTTATGGGGTATATTGACAGAAAAAAATAATTCAATTAAAAGTAATTTTATTTGATTTACTCAGCAAATGCTTTAACAAGAAAAATACTTTAAATTTAATATTTAGTATAATAGCCTTTTGTTTTGATCACAGCCTTCATTCTGTCAGGCATTGACATCACAAGCTTCTTCAATATATGTAATGGTATCTTCTGCCTAGCAGCTTGTATTTGTTCCCAAAGTGTGTCTTGCTAAGTAACATTAGATTTATCAATTTTTTTATCCTATTCAATAGGAATGAGATCAGTGATTTGTGGAGGCCAATTCAAATTCCGAAACCTTCCTTCTTCTTCCTTTTTAGTTAAATAATTCTTACAAAGATTGGGTTTATCACCGTGTATTTGAATTTCAGTGAGGTTTTTAGGAAAATCACCCCTGCTCTAATACTTTTGCACACTACCGGTAGTTGATTTCAAACTTTGTTTTGATGGCTCATAAAAGATAAAATAGTTCTTGTCCTTTTGTACAGTACCGTACATGCAAATAAATTATTCCCATGCAACGATAGATTTGTCTAATTATTTTCAACATTATTTCTTAGCTTTTGTTCTTTTCTTTTCTCCAGTCGGTCGGTTCTTGGTTTCTTTCCTCTGAAATGTCATTTCATTTCAATGAAAAGCGACTTTCTGAAAATTTCAAAATAACAATGCTTCTCCTACATTTCTTTCATTCATTTTCTGTGGCATCCCTCGGCTGTTTTTTCATGGATATTGTCATGGATATTCATTATGTTTTTTTTTTAGCATAGCTTAAGAAAAGCACTCGGCAAAGTATCGAAATCACTTTATTCGGTAGCATCTAAGAAAATGAGTTTGTTAAGCCCTTTAGAAATCATTGGTGCCATGATACCTGTCAAAATTCTGTCCTGAAATTCTGCTGTGACCAAAATTCGATAATCTAATGTCTGATAAAAAGTGCACAGTTTTTTAATCAAGCAAAGTATGAATGATGCTAGTACACAAGCAATTTACATGGAATGAAAGTGAGAGAAAAAGTTTGGGAAGTTTGAGGAAAGGACAAGAGATGAACAGGATTCAAGAAGATAGAAGATGGCGATTGAAGTTTCATTTAATTTTTTTGAAGTTTGTTTTAATCAAGAATACAAGTCAATGGACGGGAGTTCCACAGACGGGAAGTGCGAGAAAAGAAACTGTTGAAGTCGAAGAAACAGCTGTATTTAGCTATTTCAAAATTAAATATTGGGCGATCACTAATTTAGGCGATCATGTCTCTTTCGAAACATGATCGCCCAACCCTGTATCACGTAGCAACTTAACTGGCTAACTGAATATAATAGTTGAAAACATAAGTAAAGCTTCCAGTGGTCATAAAGTACGGGATCAGTTTTCTATTGTGATGAAGTAATAAACTGATCCCCAACTAATTACAAATTATTAATATAATAATATGATAAAATACGTCTCTTTTCAATCTAGCTATGGCTTAAATAGCAAGACAGATTGGGTTCTGTAGCCTTGGTTGCAACCAGTCTACCGTAGAATGTAATGGCAACCTACTGCGGGAAAATCTTCTGCCCTGTCAATCATGTCTCTTTCGAGATATGATCGTCCAAACGTGTATCAAGTAAGGCATTTAACTGACTGACTGAATATAATATTTGGAAATATAATTAAAACTTCTACTGAACATAAAGTGGAGGATCAGTTTTCTATTCTTATGATGTATTAAACTGATCCCCCACTAATTATACTTAGTATAATAATATAATATAATCTATCTTTTCTCCCTACAGAAATGAGTTAAAGGTCAGGACAGATTGTTTCTATAGCTTTGGCCAGCAACCAGTCTAACGCAACCTACTGCTGGAAAATGGTCTGCCCAGTCAATCATGTCTCGAAAGAGACATGATCGCCCAAACGTGTATCACATATGGCACTTAACTAACTGATTCTAACCCCACACATTCGATGGTCGTTGTGCAGTTTATATCGGATGTTTGAAGTAAAACTCTTGCTAAATGAATTTCTTAAAACAAGCGATCAAAATTTTAATGACCATGCATTATTTATTTTTCTTTAATTTATAGAAAACCAAATTTATGAAAGTTGGAGGTTTGTATAAAAATAATAGGCTAAAAACAATGACAAACGTTCCAACGAGTTTAAATGTAATGATTCTTCTTCTTCTATGTGCCCAATCCTTTCAGGACGTAGGCGATCATGGCTTTCCACGTCTCCCTATCACTGGTGGCTCTTAGCACGCTTTCTCCTGTTACACCACGCAACCCTCGTTCCGTCATCCACCTGATCAGGTCTTTCAAATATGTTATCCGCTGCTTTTCCCTGTATCTTTTTCCTTCTATCTGGCCTGTTAGTATCAGGTTCTCCAAGCCATCTTTCCTCATTTCATATCCCAGGAACTTCAGCTGTCTCTTCCTGATGCTCAGTATTATTTTTCTATTCGTTTCCATCCTTTCCAAAACCTCATCATTGCTCACATGCTCGATCCATGATATTCGCAGCATCCTTCTGTAGAACCACATTTCAGTTGCTTCAGGTTCTTCGTTTATCTTTGATGATATTGTCCAGAATTTCTTGCTATCTTGAAGAACTGACATCACATAGCAATCCAGTACTCTCTTCTTTGTTTCTAGCAAAATTATCCTGTTTCTTAATACTTTACTCAAATTCTGGAATGCTTCCGTCGCCATGCCATTTCGTCTTCGGATCTCTGTGTCGCACTTTCTGTCTTCTGTTATAACACTTCCCAAGTATTTAAATTTTTGTATCTGCTTGATTTTAGTATTCCCCACCTGTATTTGGCATTTTGGCCTGCTCTTTTTGCCGATGACCATGCATTCAGTTTCCTTACAGTTTATTTGTAGTCCTTTCTTGTCACTCTCTTCAGCTATCTTCTGTAGGAGGTCTTGTAGTTTCCTTTCTGTGTTTGCTATCAGCACTGTATGATTACTTATTGTTAAATAGTGTCATGTCAGGTGACCGGATTCTCACAAAGAGGAAACTGGAACACCAGTTACGTTTAACAGAAACACGGCAATCAGCAAATTGATCTTTTTACCTTAATAATCGAGATTTTTCAAATTAAATGAAAATTAAATAAAACTGAGATATCCAAAATAGCCATGTCACGTACAAAGAGAACAATCTACCCCCTTGAAATAAATAAAGGACTCAATTCGAAATTTCAATGTATATCACATGAAGGTGAATTGTAAAGAAAGCAATGGGGTTTGAGCTAACCAAATTTCCTGACACTCGTAGATAGCTATTCATTTAACAATCTTATATTAATAAGACAAACACCTAAATTCATATCAAATGAATACAAGGACATAAAGGGTTTTTTTAATATTCAACGTAACTTTTCTTTCTTGAACATAGGTATTAAAAAGAATAATTGTTGTCGGGTCTTAACTATCAACCTAATTGACTGTGCCTCTTCTATAAATACTTTCACGGCTTCTGTTCCAATGAACTTAGATCACTGGTGACCCTAGGTATGAATCTACACAAGCTACTAGATTAGCAACTAGGTCCCACCCTTTTACAGTAAAACAGATAAAATGTAACCGCAATTTCTACTCTGACAGCTTCCTTTCTCGCACTTCCCACCTGTGGAATTCCCTTCCATATACTTGCTTCCCCGACAGCTACAATCTCCAGGAATTTAAATGTAAGATCAATAGACATCTCCTATCTCACTAAGTCGGATCCATTCTTACAAGCTCTTTTTTCATCTCCTCCGCCCCCATCCTCGCCTATTATCCTCCGCCTGACATTTCCTATAACTAACCTCTCTTTCACATCACATTCCCCTATGTAACCCCATGCGCAACAGTAGCAGTAGAATGTCTTGCTTGGGGTGAGATGATTAAATATATATATATAATATATATATATATATATATATATAGAGAGAGAGAGAGAGAGAAAGAGAGAGAAAGAGAGAGAGAGAGAGAGCCGTGCGGTGGGACTCAGATTAGGCGTCATGTCGAGGAATTTGAAAAAAACGTATGAAATTTATTTTTGTCTAGACTTCTGAGATGCGGTAGTATTTCTATTATTTGCACTGCTCGAACTGTTGTCTACAGCAGAAGTGAACAAATAACTTAGAGAGTTGAGTTGAAGTGTTGGTTAGTTCCAGTGACTTGACCCAAAGAGTTGTGAGTTCAATACCTGGCTACAGCAGTGGTGAACAAATAACTTAGAGAGTTGAGTTTTAACTGAAATTTATTTGAAATATCTCCATGAGAGATAACGACATGGAATCTAGAAACGACATCGCACATGCAATGAGAATGATGTAGCCCAGTGATCGAAATAAAGAGAATGGTTCAAAATTCCTAGCACCTGAAGAAAGCCGAAGCGTACAACGGCCGAAACGTCGTAAAAATGGCAATAATGATTAAGACAATAATCTAAACAGTATAAATAAGGGGAATTTATTTGGCTTCTAAGTGCGTCTGTTAAATTCGGAAATCAGTAAATTTTGGGGAAATTTTGATCAGGACATTCAGTAAGATTCAGTTAAAATTTGATATTAAAACATTTTTATTAATTCGTGTAGAAAAATAGATTTCTTCAAATATCACTGAGCGTTGTGCTCAGCCTTTATGTGAAGCCGTAAAGACTGAAAAAAATTATTTACTTAGAACTCAACCGAAATTTCTGAGCTGAAGACAGTGACATTGCACGAGACACTAGATTGGCAACTAGGTCCCACCCTTTTACGGTGAAACCGATGAAATGTAACCGCAATTTCTACTCCAACAGCTTCTTTCCTCGCACTTTCCGCCTGTGGAATTCCCTACCGCATGCTTGCTTCCACGACGTCTACAACCTCCAGGAGTTTAAATCTAAGGTCAATAGTCACCTCCTAACACACTAACTCACACCCACTCTCTCCAACTCTCTCCCTATGTACATCCTAAGTCGTCTATGACCCTCCTTCTGACATTTCCTATACCCAATTCCTCTATTTAAGCCCTGTGCTATAGTGGCAGTGGAATGCCTTGCTTGGGGTGACACGATTAAAAAAAAATTTAACATAGAAATAAAATCTCAATGAAAAATGGATACAGGTTCGAAATTTATCTCCCTTGTTAGAGAAACTATCCTTTTCGACATGAGTGTTATTTCTGATAGTAGTGGTATTAGTAGTAGCATTAGTAATTGTAGTAGCAGTATTTTACGATGATGTTCACCTTGTTCAAGACCCGAGAGCCACTCGAGGTAGAGGGTGTTACATAGTAAGAGGCACTGTTTTTTGCGAATATGTGATTGATAATGGTTAATCCAGCACTTGAACAGATTAAACTTGTACTGATCAGAGAAGCATCATCTAGGGAGTCGGTCCCACAAGGCATTGTTTCATGGAAAGAAGCTGCTCGAGTGTGATTTATATCTCACCAACAAAGGGAATAACGGTTGTTTGTTACCCCTTCGTGAAATAACAGGTCTTAGCCGTGAAGATTTTGAATTTGCGGAACTAAGAAATTCATCGGAGCAGTTTCCATGGAAATGACGATAGAGCAGTGAGGGGCTTGCGAGATCACGTCTTTGAGAAAAGAGTTTGTAGGGTGGAAAATAATTCATCGCACGCAAGAATGAGAAGATGTTGTTGGGATCTACTGAGATGGTAAAGTGAAGACTGAGCCTCTCTCGTCTCTGTATATGATCTGGATCTTATAAAGATCGAGGATAGCAGAAGGAATCAGATACTTACTGGAGCGGTAGAGAGTATTTTACCAGAAATTTTAGGGATGGATCGTATGTAGGAGTTTAACTTTAGGTCTGGATTGAGTTTCGATCCCAATATTTACTCAAAACACAGGTCCTCTTTGAGAGAGCGCCCGTTCATCACAATTGGTGAAAATGCTCGGTCCGCTCGGAATTCTCGGTCCGCTCGGTGATGATGATTAAGTCACTGGTTTTTGTTTTCCCGGCATTGAATCTGACCAGCCAGGTTTTGCCCCGCATTGAGCTGTTAGAGCTAGATCAGAAGGGAGATCAGCTGTCAGGTTCAGATCATCTAGAGTTTTAGAGATGCATCCGTAGAACGTTGTATTAAAGCTCTAGGGAGATGGCTAATGTTGTTTTTTTTTAATTGACCATATGTCATACATAACCGAACTTCATACAACTTAGGATTATCCGTAATCAAAAGAAGGTTGGAGACTGGAATGTGTGGATTTGTTGAAGAATAAAAGTATACCTTTTGCATGTTTAAAATAGAAACTTATTTATAGAAAAGAATAACATGAATTGGTAAAAGTTAATGTTCATTAAGAAACAGTACTAAGAAGTTAAGGGTATCAAAAGTTCGTAGTAGTAACTTGCAGGAGTGAATTTATGTGTACGTAGGCAGGAACGCATATGTATATGTATGTGTGAGTGACATTGGTGGTAGAAGTGTCTTTAAAGTTTTTGCTCAGTCTAAAAGGTTCCGTCCGGTTATCAAGTATAAGAAAAGGCAGACGGGTAAACCGTGAGAATAAAGAGGTGAGGGAGAAAGTTAGAGATAATAATAATAACGATCGCTTGACGTTTGTCTAGGGACGTGTTAATCACTCTCGTTTTTTTGTTTCTAAGTCATTTAGGGATTCACTCCCGCATGTGATTCTGGCCTTTCTATTTTGTTTTTAAATGTTTCCTAGTTTTCTATTGGCCGAAAAAATTTCTCATCGAGGTGTGAAATTTCGCGAGTTTTGTGTCTTAAGCAAAGTTTGTAAATTCGAGAAAATTCGTTTATTTCTAACAAAATCAACGAGTCAATGCTGAGTATTTGAATTTTTAAATCTAAAACATGTTTTGTTCACTACAGTAACATCAGTATAGATATTTAAAAAGGATGCCATGGCCCAGTGGATATTGGCATTGGTTAGTTTCAGTGACTTGATCGAATGTGTTGCGAGTTCAATACCTGGCTATAGCAGTGGTGAACAATAATTTAGAGTGTTGAGTTAAAGGGAGATAACTATATGAAATGTGGAAGTGTAATCGCACATGGAATGAGAATGATATGTCCCAGTGATCTAAATAAAGGGTCCGATTCAAATTTCCTAGTATCTGAAGAAGGCCAGAGCGTACAACGGCCGAAACGTCATAAACATGGCAATAAAGATGAGAACAACAGTCCGAACAGCGTAAATAATATTAGTTTTATTTATATCCACAGCCAGCCAGCCCGAATTCCTGACAAGAATAATTGAATTAAATAATTAGTTAGAGAATATTTTCAGTGCGTGTGGTCAGAGCTGCGTCACGGGCATTTTTTGTGCACCTTGGTCTTAGCCCTCAAGCGGACCATGTTGAACAGTTTACTATTGTTTCTTGTGCGAAAGTATTGCTTTTTTGAATTGTTTGAACGCAAACCTTAGTAAAATTGCCTCTTGGTGGCTTTACTGCCTTACATATAGTAAGTTGATTAAAAAAAACTAATGGGTAGGTGCTCACTTGTAAATATACCTGTCTGTAAATGTGGTTAGCTAATCGTTATTGAATGATGTGCGTTTCTTTAACACTCCTTGGACAAGCATGCTGTTTACACTGCAAATATGCTGAGTAAACTTGAGTTATGTTTTCTACGAGAAAGTCCCTTATCTAATAATCTCATGAGCTGGAACCATCGGTCGTGTCTTTATGCTAATTATAATGAACGATGGCTAATGAACAGTTACGCCTTCACAATTTTATTCACAAGGCTTGTTATGGTCTTCAGGTAGTACCACACGCTAAGGTCTACTCCCTATGACTCATAGTGAGATGCGAACCCGGGCCTAATGGTCGGAACGCTAACGTTTAGATACTGTTTACAGAAATTAACAAACCAAACACTCCCGATGAAGGTAAGAAACACATCAGCTGAAATAGCTAGAATGAAAAACAACAAATATTTGTCTTAATAATTTAAAAATATAATGTAGGAGATTATGGGTTTCCACAGCTTCCTATTTTTTGTAGCTTTTAGTAATGTTTATTTCAACCATCCTTCCCAATCTTTTTCCGCCATCTATTTACCCAATCTCGTTGGATTGGGTTGGGTTACTTATTTACTGATTTCCTTTATCCTCGCCGCCTTCAATATGACATGTGAGTGTCAAATTCTCCAAGTCTTTTTCCTCATGATGACCTAGAAATTTAGATTTCTAACTATAAGCGACATTTTTGTTGATATTTTCCGTAAAACTTCCACATTACTCACATGTTAAGTCAATGGGATTCTCGGCATCTTTCTGTAGAACCGCAATACTTTCCCTCAAAACTTTCAAAAAAACTTAATTTTGTTGACTGCACAGTGTATTAAGATCAGCGTCTGTACTGCTTGGCATTCGTGCCGGATTTTACTTATTTACTGATTTCCTTTATCCTCGCCGCCTTCAATATAACATGTGAGTGTCAAATTCTCCAAGCCTTTTTCCTCATGATGAGACCTAGAAATTTAGACTTCTAACTATTCGTGCCGGAAGCTTCAATACGAACATTTCATGTCTATTTGTGGACAGTGCTTAGGATTCAGTCGGATTTTGGTAGGGATTAGTAGGAATGTCCGTTTGTGTCGATTGGCGTCTCAAGGTCGGTAAGTTGACGCAAAACGGTGTTACGACTCACGCTTTCACCACTCTGCGGGTCGTTTCTCTCTCTTTTCTCTATTATATTTTTTGTTTTTTGTTTTTCATTTTTTCTTTGCTTGCCTGATCTCACAGTTGCTATTAACTTTCGCTGAAAGTCATTCGTCTCGTTCCTACTGTCAACGCCGCAGCACACTGCCGTCTTTGCCGCTTTCGTCGCCATCGCACTCGCAGCCTCCTTCGTCATGTTTTGTGCGCTCAGGCAAAGTATCGTTTGTTCATTCGATCGATCTCTCGCCCTTGTCTGTTTCACTCTGCTCGTCAATGTCGTCGTCTCCGTCGTCGTCTTCTTCGTCGTCGTTTTCGACCGAGTCGGCTTTCTTCGGAGGAAAATGACCGTCCGCACAAGTTTCCTTCTGGTTGCGCGTGAAAACTCTAGGAATCCTTGTCAAACACTCTCCTTCCGGAAAAAAATATCCGTTTGGCTCCTTTCGTTAGGATGTGCATTGTGGTGCAGTGGATATCGACTCGAAACGACGAATCGGAGAGCCGAGTTCGAATTCCAGTTGAATTTCTCGCATTCACTTAGGTATAAATATCTTTGGGAAAGGTATTAATCATTCTCTTTCCCCCAGTTATGGGTTAAGTAATAAGACAGATTGGGTTCTATAGCATTGGTTGGCAACCAGTCTACCGCAGAAAGCAGTGGCAACCTACTGCAGGATAATCTTCTACCCAGTCAGTCATGTCTCTTTCGATACATGATCGCCCAAAGCGTGTATCACGTATGGCACTTAACTGACTGACTGGATATAATAGTTGGAAACATAATTAAAATTTCTACTGGGCATAATAAAGTTAGGGATCGGTTTTCTATTGTTATGAAGTAGTAAACTGATCCCCCTCTAATTATACTTAATATAATAATGTAATATAATCTATCTCTTCTCCCTCCAGCTATGAGTCAAATGGCAGGACAGATTGGATTCTATAGCTTTGGCTTGCAACCTGTCAACCGCAGAAAGTAATGGCAACCTACTGCGGGATAATCTTCTACCCAGTCAGTCATGTCTCTTTCGAGACTTGATCGCCCAAGCGTGTATCACGTATGGCACTTAATTGACTGACTGAATATAATAGTTGGAATCATGATTAAGGCTTCTCCAGGTCATAAAGTGGGGGATCGGTTTTCTATTGTTATGAAGTATTAAACTGATCCCCCACTAATTACTACGTAATAATATAATACATCTCTTTCCCCTCGAGCCATGAGTCAAATAACAGGACAGATTGGGTTCTATACCGCAGAAAGTAATGGCAACCTACTGCGGGATAATCTTCTGCCCAGTCAGTCATGTCTCTTTCACGACATGATCGCCCAAAGCATGTATCATGTATGGCACTTAAGTGACTGACTGCTTAGGATTCAGAAATAGACGATATATCCAGTCTACATTACGGTGTCTGGAGTGATCACTAGTGATGGCGACGTTATTCCTCGATTCATCTTCAACACCGTGGGGGCCTACAGTTCTTTGAGGAGGTAGCGCTAGCCTAGGTCAAGAAAGTGCCTGCTGGAAGACCCTATGTCTGGTTACAGGGCTCTGCACCGTGCCAGACATGCAGGAGAACCCAGTCATGGCTATCAAATAAATTTTTGCGACTACATCACCCCCTTATCATCAGGCCTCTCCAGACTCCAACCCCCTTGATAGATTTTGTGTGGGGCGCAGTTGAGTGAAAGACCAACAAAACATTTTAACACCAAAGATGAACTGAAAGCAAGGATTATGACAGCATTCACCAACTTAAACAGAAGAGTCGCAGGAGATTCCGAAGTTTTCTGGAGGTCGTGGTTGTAGCCAATGGCGATATTCAGTATTTATAAAATATATATATATATATTTGCGATTTTGGTAAATATATCTAATCTAAACTTATTTATAAATGGAATTTTGTCTGTGTGTGTGTGTGTGTGTGTGTGTGTGTGTGTGTGTGTGTGTGTGTGTGTGTGTCCGTTACCTATAGACTCCGAAACGGCTGAACCGATTTTCTTGAAAATTTACACAGTTGTACTATAAGCGTTGCGAGTGTTCTTAGCTAGGTTTTGTGTCGAGGTACCCCCGATAAATATCGAAAATCGATAATCGAAAAAATCGGGTAATAGAAGGAGTGGTCCGATTTTAATCAAATTTGATACATTCATAGACAAAGACATAAGAAACGATATTCAGAAGTTTCAAGGTTGCAGTTCTTACAGTAGTGCAGAAAATCGATAATATATATATATATAAAAGTCAAGATGTGTGTGTGTGTGTGTGTGTGTGTGTGTGTGTGTGTGTGTGTGTGTGTGTGTGTGTGTGTGTGTGTGTGTGTGTGTGTTTATCTGTCTGTATGTCCTTTATACAAATCCACAATTTTTATCCGATTCTCACCAAACTTCACACAAATATTCTTTAGGCTGAGTCTGAGCTCCAGGACCATGGATTAGTTTTAAACCTTTCATTACAACCGAGCAACGCCGGGCTATACAGCTAGTCTGTTAAAATGAAATGTCTGTGTTATTTTCATTTTGAAGTCATTAAGACGAAAATTTATCCATCGCACCCAGCGTATAAAAAGTTTAATGCAAAGAATTCACTGAAGGCATCATAATGGTGTCCTAACGAAACTTTAAAGTCAACATGAACCAGATCAGTTAAAGTGACAAATTCTTTGCACTGAACATATCAACGTTCTATCTCCAGCGCAATATCGAGAACTTTACGATAAAAAAAAACCTGCTTGCCAAAACACCTTTTATTATGAAACTACGTAAAAACAACTATCTTGGCGTTAAACATTATCAGAGCTCAATACTATATATATATATATATATATATATATATATATATATATATATATATATATATATATTATGCGTCTTCATCAAGAGCGTTTTTGTCTTTTTATATATTTTTGAATCTTTCATTTTGCTCGTAATTAGATTTTCTTCTTGACTTTCCATTTAAAAGTTTTTCTTTTTTTTTTTTTCTTTTCAGATCGACATTGAGAGGAAATTAATTCTGACATATTTGGCATCGGAGTCACCGTTGATCAACACCATTAAACAAAAATGAGACGGAGGCAAAATTCACTTCTTATACATTGAGAAGTGGCGGCCATCTTATGTGTTGAATTGTTCACCGAACGTCATCCAAATCAAGGAAAGTTATTATTTAATAGATCTGCCAATAATTTCCAAGTAATTTTTGGCTGACAGAATCAAAGAAACAACATACACATATTTTTAGATAAAGAAGAAATAAGTATGATATGAATTCATATGATCGGTGAAAATGTTGAGAGATTTTTTTTTAATTCTTTTATTGTCAAAAAACTAGTCCCTACAATTTACCCCAGCGTTGAGATTTATCACAAACGTGATTCAGTTATTGATTTTTGTTACTCCCTCAAAATGGAAAAAACATATTGCTTTTGAAAAGAAAAAAAACAAGTAAACGGTTCTTTACTCACAAAAATCGAAGTGAGCTAATAGAATTTGGATTATCTGATTAATTCGTCCCTCAACATAATAATTGATTAATTATTTTTAATTTTTTTACAAAAATGGATGCGACTTGGAAAAATTTAAGTAAATAACGGATGTGTGCGTAAAAAAAAAAAGAAAACATTTCGAACTTACATCTTTTTTAAACAACATATTTTTGGAGAATTCTCTCCGAACTTTTACTTCAGATAAACGATATAAAAGAATATCATCATGACGACGATGCCAAACAACTGTAATCTAACTGAAGATAGTATTCTTCAAAAGAGTTCTGTTGAAGGCCTTTCCGATTTTAGTGAACGATATGCCAATATTCATGGCTATGTCAGTGCCATAGTCTGTCTCTTCGGTTTTATGGCCAACTTGGCTAACATCGTATGCCTAACAAGACGTAATATGGTCTCCTCTACAAATCTTATCCTTACCTGGTTGGCCGTAGCAGACATGCTTACCATGACTTCATACTTCCCATTCGCCCTACACTTCTATATTCTCCGTGATACAGACATCCCTCGTTTAAGCACTCGCAGTTACGGATGGATTGTCGTCCTTCTCTTCCATGCAAACTTCACGATCGTGACACATACTATTGCCATCGGATTGACCATTGCATTAGCCATCTTTCGTTATATTTACATCTGCTACCCAGTTAAAGGTTTGCAGTTGTGCAACCTGAAGCGCTCTAAGCAGACTATCATTGTCGTCCATATTTGCACTGTTATTGTGTGTATTCCAAACTTCATCCTGAATGTCATTGAAGACGTAGAAATTACCCAATTATATGAGAACCGGACTGCGATTTCCGGCGACAGCAGCTTCAACCACAGTCCGCCCATTCAAGTCAAAGAGATGACCTACACAATCGGTATCAGCCAGTGGACGTTCGCCCCTGTGGTACACAATATCAATTACTGGGTGCAGGCTATCCTGATCAAATTAATCCCTTGCGTAACCCTAACAATCCTCACGATAATGTTGATTAACGTCATGCACAGGGCTTACAAGAAACGGCTAAAATTGAAGAGCCAGGGACGTAAGGACGAGTCAGACCGTCACGGGGAGCACAACCGAACGACTGGGATGCTATTGGCTGTGGTCATGCTTTTCTTACTCACCGAGCTGCCCCAGGGTATTCTTACGCTACTGAGTAGCGTTATAGATACTTTCTTTATGTGCGTCTACATGCCGCTAGGAGACGTGTTGGATATTATGGCTTTACTGAACAACGCAATTAATTTCGTTCTCTATTGCAGCATGAGCCGTCAATTTCGGAATACTTTTGTGGCGACTTTTTGCAACTGCTGCCCACAAAGACCAGGATGGCTGAAACTAAAATTAATCACAGCCACACAGAACAACGGACCGAACAGCAACAATGCCACTACTACCGCCACCACGACCACAACCAGTATAAATAACCACAGCAACAATTCTAGTACGACTAATGTTTAGCACAGCATTGAATAGAGAGATTTAAAAAGAGAGAAAAAAAATCCGACCCGCATTTTTTTAAACAAGTTGAGTAAAACAAAAATGGGTCAAAAATCTCGAGAAGAACTAGGCGAGATTATGTTTTTAGAAAGAAAAAAAAACATTTATAAAATAAAAAAACAG
>JBBBDQ010001692.1:1387500-1467500 GCA_037127315.1 Ascarosepion bandense
TATATATATGTTTCTGTATAGACTTACGTAATATAAATGATATGAAATGAATATGATTTTACACCTTTGTATAAAAATAAATATTCAAATTGTATATGTGTGTGTACATGTTATATGATGCGTGTTTATTAATGTGTATAATCATAAGTGTGTGTGTGTGTGTGTGTGTGTGTGTGTGTGTGTGTGTGTGTGTGTGTGTGTGTGGTTGTGAATTTATGTTCGTGTACACTGATAGGATTCTTCGTGCATGCATATGTACGCGTGAGTGCGTCCGTGTGTCCGTTGTATGCGTGTTTCCCGTGAAATAATGCATGCGTTGTGAACTAATTGAACTGGGATTAAACGAAGAAAGGAAAATCCTAATTAAAATCGAAAGATTATGTAGCATCAAGACGGAAACCAATTCTTCTTTCCTAATTTCTCTTACGCAAATGTTCGCCTAGGTTTGCTGACCATTTACTCAAATAGAGTCAATAAGCTATTTTTCTCAGTCAAATAATCAGATGATTAATTTGGTTTTAATCAATTTTAATCAATTAATTTTAATCGGATGATTACAAATTTCATTACAAAAAAATGAATGAACATATTTAAAATTCGATGATGATGATGATGATGATGATGATGATGATCTCTTCTGGTTGACGAAAAAAAAATGAAACTCCTTTAAAAATTGAAGTTTGTCATTTTAAATTCATTCTATTTTTATCTAACTTTAGAAAATGAAGTCAAGTATCGAATTTACACACGTTTTTACTGACTCAGCTAGATGCACATATCCCACCGGAACTAGAGTTCGATCTCAGATAAGAAACTTGGGCATCGAATGCTGATTTTCAAAGCAGGAAAGTATAAGTACCAACATTACTTTGACTTAGCGCAACCTTTTCATTCCTAGTTCTTCTAATTTTATCTGCTCTCTCTCTCTCTCTTGTTATCTAACACACACACATATATATATATATATCCGGCACATACGCATTGCTCATTCAATAATGAATTAGAGCACTCTGGCTATTGGGCGTGTATAATGATATACGCGCTAAAAAGTCTGCCTTCTTCTACCGGACGCTCGTAGCCCAGAGCTAGAATCGTCGACTGACGCCAATTCGGCCGGGTTTCAATGCTGGATTAAAAAGCGATCGGAGTCTAACCGTACTGATGAGCTGTGATACAGCGAAACAGATCTGTCTGCGGATGACTATAGTATATATATATATATATATATATATATATATATATATATATATATATACGATTAATACAAATATGAAATTTTGTCACTGATTGATGAATATTCAGTACCTCGACCCCAGAGTTTCGTAGATAAACCTTTTATCAGTCGCTCTAACCACTCTTCAGGAAATATCAACAATTGACTCTCTCTCTCTCTCTCTCTCTCTCTCTCTATATATATATATATATATATATATATATATATATACATATGTATGTATGTAATTGCGTATTTCACACTGCCACCGTATATCGGTGTTCGACCCAGGATTGTAATATTCACTTTCAAGGAAAATAGATATATCATCTCTATGTATAATATTGGCATCACAAAGTTTACTTCTTTACAATTCTTCTGTCATATTTGGCACACTGACTAAACGATAGTATATATATATATATATATATATATATATATATATATATATATATATATCCCTTATTAAATACAAGTAGTCTTAATATATTTTCATCTTTCATCAATTGACCTGAACTACATACTGCATATAACCAATACAATGACTTCATCCTAATTATTACGGATTTTCTTTTTCACATCTACCAAAACCAAACTGAAAGTTACAAAATGTCCGGAGTAAAAAGAAAAAATATCAATTATAATTCAGTCAATGTTCTGTTCATATTAAGTACATTACGGCATTTTTTTTATTCCATCAACGACGCTTTATTTAGAAATCATACACGTACAGAAAGGGAAGCCTATTGCAAATGTCCCTCTTTATAATGAACAATGTGTCTTATTTTCTATTTTATTGTTTCTTTGTAATGATAGACATACCCATCAATCAATGATTCTCCACCTGATCTCACCCCGTGATAATATAAAAATCAGTTTTGTTAACATAGTGTTTGCTCGGAGCCACACACAGACAGCATGCCTCGTGTTACTAGAAACGCAATTGAATATATCGATTAAAAATTATAAAAATCCATTGTTAGAGTAACAAAGTTGATGTTTGGCGCCACTCTAAGCGTACAAGCGTCGTATTGCCATAAAATGTAAATATCTTAGTTGATTTTAAAAAGTAATGAAATTAATCTCAGGAATTCAAATACATTTGTCAATATATTCTTCAAGTATAAATGCCTATCGACTTTGGTTTGTTTATATAACGAAATTGATTTACTGAGTTTTTTTTAACTTTGACACTTTCATAGCAAATCAAAGTCACATGTGACAGAATGTCCTACAAATAAACTATTTTAGGGATTCGAACGAGATAACAAATGTGACCATATGACTCCTGTTTGGGAGTTAGTTCTATAGTGGGTTATCCGTTATAGTAAAGTGTATTTGAGTGTTAAAACAGATTAACTGAATTTGGCCTCGTTAGTAGATAGCCCACTATAAAAGGGGTTTTCTTCTTTTATGTGCTTTGTCTTTTTAGGACGTAGGCGATCATGGCTTTCCACATCTCCATGTCCCTGGTGGCTCGCTTTCTCCTGTTACACCTCGCAAACCCCGTTCCGTCATCCACCTGATCAGATCCTTCAAATATGTTATCCGCTGCCTTCGTCTGTCTCTTTTTCCTTCTATTTGACCTCTCCAAGCCCTTCTTCCTCATTGCATGTCCCAGGAACTTTAGTTGTCTCTTCCTGATGCTCAGTATTAATTTCCTTTTCCTTATACGAGTTGGACTTGAGATTTTGGTCAAACTTAAGTCACAATAGAGGCTCAAGGCACTTGGCCGACCTGTGACCACACCCATTCCTCGGACTGGAGGTGAAAATTCTGGCCCCGATCGACAATGGTGGAATATCACGAGTTTCGTTTTCATGGCAATGAATGTCACCAGCCATTTTTTCCCAACTGAGCTGTTTGAGCTAGATCAGAGTATAGATCAGCTGAAAATTCAGGATACGCTCGGTGACGATGGATACCTTTATTAAGTAAACAGATTCATTAAGATAGACATGCAAGTATTATCGATCAAAGTTAATACATTTCGAGGTTATCTAACAAATGTTACACTAACCGGAAATCAATTGCGTGAAAAACAGGCAAACAACCGATGTTTTTATCTAGAAATACACTACCGGGTATAATTATTAGGCCACCCCAGTGTTTTAAACAAATTATGTATTTCATACTATTTTTTACTATTTATTGCCAAGTGAATAATGTAAATGAATATAGAATGGTTCTTTTGTTAATACTGCACAATAACTTGTACATCAAATGAATTTATAAATATTTAATAATTACCTATATTGCAGTTTCATCAATGAAAGAGTGAAGAAAATTTAGGGTGATTCGGATGAGTTCATCTTTGCTTCCTTGCTTTGTAAATTTTTGCAAAGTACTAATAACAAAATAACCATTATATTTTCATTTGGTAATAAATGCTAGAAATAGTATGAAATATATCATTTCTTTTTAAAACGTACTAGAGTGGCCAGTAGTTTTTCATACATATATGTTAGCCATTGCTAGTAACCATGGCGAGCTCATTGAGTTTGTGTGTAGTCGAATATGAAAGATTATTACAGTCTATTGATACCATAGAACTACCATCTTTTTTAAAAAGTCCATATTTCTCTATAGTCGCTGGGCCTCAATCAGTTAGGCTCAGTGTATAAAAGTGTCATCTCATTATCTCAGCCATAAATACACCACCGGCCAGAATTATTAGGCCACCCGAGTGTTTTAAAAAAAGATAATGTATTTCATACTATTTTTTACTATTTATTGCCAAGTGATTAAATGTAAATGAAAATAGAATGGTTATTTTGTTAATACTGCACAAAAACTGGCGCATCAAAATGAATTTATAAATATTTAATAATTACCTATATTGCAGTTTCATCAATGAAGAAAATTTAGGGTGATTCGGACGAGTTCATCTTTGCTTCCTTGCCTTGAAAGATTTTGTAAAGAAATAATAACAAAAGAACCATTCTATTTTCATTTAGAATTATCTACTAAAAATAGTAGGAAATACATCATTTTTATTAAACAACTGGGGTGGCCTAATAATTATGGCCGGTCGTGTATATATAGATATATATAGCAAATCAAGAGGGTGCGATGTGTAAATTGTCGCTATTTGCCTTGAAAAATTTTGCAAAGTAATAATAACAAAAGAACCATTCTATTTTCATTTAGAATTATCCACTTGGCAATAAATGCTAAAAATAGTATTAAATACATAATTTCTTTTAAAAACTGGTGTGGCTTAAAAATGATGTCCGGTAGTGTATGTCCACCTGAAATACATAAAGGCAAGACCATTACGCTTTTGTAGCAGAAATAAGATCCTAAATATTAAACAAACCTTAATGAGTTCTTATTTCTCCTCTCCTCGTTAGGGCCATTAAACTCCTCTTTAGGGGAGGATGTCTGTGTAACGCAGCGGTTTTCTACACAAAACGTATAATCGTTATGCCAAATCGAAATTCCACTCGTTACTTTTACTTTCCTACAAATGGCAATGATCTGATTGTAATATTAACCATTTCCTAATAAGGAAACATTGACCGAGCAGCCAGTGTTACTTTCTGTTGAAATTTATAAAATCTTTCTCTTAAAACATTTTTTCAGGAAAACAGCTTTCTCAAATTCAGTAACTTTTATCGTTTTTACAAGTATTTATGGAAGTTTCCTTCCTAAACTTCAATTTGAAGTGGTGTAAAATGTCAACATCTTGATTTTATCGTTATTTTCACTTCGATTTACATGTGCTATCCATCTTAGTTGTTGCTGCTGCTGGTAGTCCTCAAACGATGTGGTTTCTGCATGTGGTACAGTTGCTTGCTTTTCATTGTGTAGCGCCAGTCGAAGGTATTCAAAGAAAAAGAATGATCTTTTCCAAGACCCCCCCCCCCCACCGCAGGCTTTACTCTCTCAAAGCAATTTTTCACCATTGATCTTAAGAAGCGGTTGTATAAAGCTAACAGTTTAGGTATTTCTGAACAGGTATGAAAAGCCTCGGTTTGGTGAGACTATTTAAAAAGTTGATTCGAGTTTTCAGGTTGATGTTTTGGTTGCGTGGTAATTTCCCCTGGAGGATACAGGTTCGAATCATGCCGGAGGATGCATATTTTCCTAGCCAGGTTTCTTGATTATTCAAGCCGGTAGATATAAATAAATACAGATTGTCCATAGAGTTCGTGTGCACTTTTAAAAAAACTTATAACTTTATTTGTATTTGCGATAGAAATATTTTTTAAAAAGTATTAGAAAGAAGTAAATCTATATTTCTAAGTTTTTATTGAAATTTTATTTAAGTTTCCATATGTCCTCCATCATTAGCAATACAAAGGTTATACGATTTTGCATTTCACGAAAAACATTTGCCAATTGATTTACATTAATGCCTGAAATCACATGAGTTATTTTAGCTTTCAAATCTTCTAATGAACTAGGTTTGGTTGCATACACAATTGTTTTTACCTGTCCCCATAAAAAATCTAATGGAGTTAAATCTGGCAAACGTGGAGGCCAATAAAATGGTCCACCCCTTCCGATCCATCTATTAGGAAATTCCTGATTTAGAAATTGTATAACACGCAGAGCGAAGTGACAACAAGCTCCATCTTGTTGAAAAGCTGTATTATCCTTCAAGTTTACAGATTATTTCTATCATAAATACAAATAAAGTTATATTTTTTTAAGGTGCACATGGACTTTACGGACACTCTGTTTAATTATAAAAAAATAGAGTATTAACTCAAATAAGATAATCCATTAAGGATGATAAAATAAAAATATGACGGAGTTAATCCATTTTGTAGCGGATTTCGTAAAATTTCGAATGTGTGTAAGTCATTCACTTACAAGCATATTTCGCTGTATCACAGCTCACCAGTAGGCTAAGACGACTCCACTTGCCGGGATCGAAACTCGGCCGATCTGGTGTCAGTCGGAGTCTCTACTACCTAAGACATCGACGCATGGTATCAGAGAAAGGAAATTTTAACGTGTTGTATATCAGCAGTGTTTACACACGCCAGTCCTCTAGAGAACACAATTCATTTCTGAAGAGTCACGCATTATAGCCGAAGTGGAAACTGTTTTTAAAATTTTCTTCTCTAGAGAGCTCAATCGTAATGAGAGTATAATATATTAGTCATCCACATACAAGCCTGTTTCGCTGTATCACAGCTCATCAGTGTGGATAGACGCATCCACTCGCCTCTGGCCGGGATCGAAACTCGATATATATATATATATATATATATATATATATATATATATTCAGCAAACAAATATATATATGCGTGTGTGTGTGTGCGTGTGTGTGAAATGTGTATGTATATAATTATAAATATATACATATATATATGCCATTTGTTATTTATATTATATTATTTATATATTATAGATGCGCAATACGTATGAGTTTGTGTAAGCCCCTGTGGGCGGGCACGCGTGTGCGTGTGTCTTTGCACACGTCAATGGGTGTACAAATGTGTATATATTACTGTAACTATACACGTTTCGAAAACCCCTCCGCGTATCTACGTGGAAGGAAAAAATGGTTGTAAAAAAAAGAAAGAGCTAAGCACATGAATATCAGCCAAAGGGATTCGGACCGAGTCAGTACATAGCCCAAAGAAAAAACCCGATGCGATATATATGTATATATATGTGTGTGTGTGTAACAGACAATAGGAAAACAGCATTAGTTGCCAACGTGTTTCATCCAATGTGGACTTTTTCAAGACAAGGAACGAAATTAGTTTTTAAAAACTAAGTAACTAATAACAAAACAAAATGTCCTTAGCAACTGAAAGAATTTAAAGAACGCTATTTATATACTGTTAACTAAAAATTACGTCAAATACTGTCAAATGTGGAGATATTGTTTTATTTCTGTATTTACTAGCCTTCCCACGCAAGGCCGGATGTGACACATGGTCATTTTATTGTGGGTATTCCCGGCCATATAGCCGGGCCAAAAAATGTCTGTCTATTTTTTCCCCAGTCGTGATTCTACCCTTCGGCGGAACCACGACTGGGCTTGTGCTCTCGGCTCGGAAGCAGAGAGTGCCCTCTACCCGAAGGCAGAGTGCTGACAGTGTTATAGAGCAGTCATCCTAAGACGATTGATATTGTTTTTATTGCTGTGTTGACGGATTCAACCATTTTCTTTTGATCTCTTGATACTGTCGTGGACGTTTGTTTGTGGAGAGCAGTAATTCTGTTAAGAAAGGTGAAATAGGGAAAAAACCTGGGCCTAGATTAATATTTGGGTAATATTTAATAGCGGCAGCCTCGAGGATTTTTCTTTTTTTTATGAATGTAGCATTTTTTAAATCAAAATTGTGGTTAAATTTATTTCTATGTATGACTAATTCATTAGATAAGTTGTTATTTCTGAGGTCTCTTTTGTGTTCATGAATGCGTTTTTTTTAATTTCTACTTGTTTCTTTAATATATTGGGATGAACAGTTTTGGCAATGAATTTTATAAATGCCTGCTTCAGAAATATTATTGTATATATATATATATATATATATATATATATATATATATATATATATATATAATTTCACCCAAGCAAGAAGGGAATAATGCTACACAAGGAGCAGCTGGGCACGAATGATAATGAAAACTTTAGAGAAGTAAATGGAAACCCGACCTTAAACAAGAAACAAAGAATAAACCTTTACTCCTGTTCAAAAAAGAACAGTAAAGTGTGAGAACCAGACGTTAGGCAGACCTATCTACGCCTAATTAGAAAAAAATGTATGAATAAATAATTAGCAAATAACATTTCCGATTTCAGGCTGAATTCAAAAGTTGAAGTAGACGTTAGGAGGAAACGGAAACCCAATCTTAAACTAGAAATAAGAGATAAACTTCTAGCCCTGTTCAAAAGACAGAGGAGGAATGTGAACCGGACGTTAGACAGACCTATCTACTCCTGCTGAGGCAAAATTTGGGAATGTCTAATTTTCCTCCCACCGATATTATTATTTTTCCAATCATAGCAGTCTGACAGTGATATGATATTTGCCATTATATCTGACGTGAAGGGAAAAATCGATTCATGACGTTTGCAATCGCATTCGTGCGACTATTACGCGTCATGCGTTGACAACCATTATGCCTCTAACTATCAATGAAGAGTATTCGAAATAGCGATTTACTAAGCGTAGATTACATGTGGTACAAGACAGGAAGCATGAGGCACTCAGTGAGGTTCGAATGCATTATTCCATAGCACTTGACTTAACATAACAAATTTGCTAACCACGTCAATAAGTTCTCACCTCTTAAATAAAAGTAAAGACAACAAATTCATTCATTTTCAAGTCCGCATTTTGTATTCTTGAAAACAATCAACGAGACAGAGACAGAAATGAACGCCGAACAGTTATTAGATCAAATATTTTATTTAATTGATTTTTCCCTTGATTCTGTTCTAATTAATTAAAATTTTATGTAAATAATTGAATAAACGTTTCTAAGGCGTGTAATTGGTTTTTGGTTTGTTAACATTGAAACTTTACACACACACACACACACACACACACACACACACACACACACATATATATATATATATATATATATATATATATATATATATATATATATATTGATTGATTGATTGATTGATACTTAGTTTTTGGTCCTAATAGGGTTAGACCAGCGCACATTTATATTAAAAGGTGTTCTATACGATTATATTGTAGAACTTTTGAATATTTTCCATTTTTAAACGAGTTATTTCGCTACCCACGTTTCTACCATAAATGGTGTCTTCAGGCGATTTTTAATGACTATTATTAAAATCGCCTGAAGACACCACTCATGGTAGAAACCTGGGTAGCGAAATAACTCGTTTAAAAATGGAAAAAAAATAATATATATATATATATATATATATATATATATATATATATTGCTAAATTTATCAGAGTATTATAATCAGGAAACAAAAGTTAGATATCTTTACAAATCCGTTGGTTTTATATTGAGCACAGTTTTAAATTAATGTTTTGAACGCTGCAAATATCTTCTTTGTTCCTTATTCATTTTGTGTGTATATATATACATAAAATAAAAACATAACAATAAAAAAACAAAAAAGTCACACACCCCAATACAAAATAACATAAATTAAATTAAGAAGAAACCAACCCCAAAACAAAACAACACCTACCAACCCCTAGACCAAATAACAACACGCAAGGCGCCAGCAGCCTAAATCCTCACAAGATAAATAGATTAACCTATCCTGAACTCAACCACAAACAAACACTTAACCCTAAGATCTTAAAAAGGTCAACAGAACTCAAAATACAGAGCAACCCTTCTAACACCAAAAAAAGACAAATCCAACACAAATAAACGGGCTTTTCAACTAGATAATTCTCATTTCTAAAAAATCACCTGAAGATGAAGCAAGCCACATAATGGGCTGGCTTCGAAACGCGAAAATTTTTATGTAGTGATACTAAGAATTTATAAAAACATTGTAACAACCATTACAGTATATATATATATATATATATATATATATATATATATATATATACAAAAACAGTGTTCAATATAAAAGTAAAGCAATTAACAGGTATTATAAGTTATACTTTAGAACATATACAAACTACAATCTACTACAAAATTGTACATTTTGTTTCGACATTGAAAGAACAATGTCTCATCAGATGGTTACCATGATTATTAACTACCTAATGAAATTTTGTAGTAAATTGTAGTTTCTATATGTTCTAAAGTGTAATTTTGTGTATACACCGCTCATATATAACACGCTTAAATTTCACTTATATGGCTCCATGCGACTATGGCTTAGGGTTTAGCGACTCTAGCTGACACCAGATCGGTCGAGTCCCGATCCCAGCCAGAAGCAAGTAGATGTCTAGTCACACTGATGAACTGTAATACAACGAAACAAGCTTGTATGTGGATAACGAATATATATATATATATATATATATATATATATATATATATATATAATAAGTAAAGAAAAAGTAGGAAGAAAGTGTCTTTAATCGAACATGTTTCACTTTAATAAGCTTCTTCAAAGATTTTTTAAAGACGAATGATTTAAAATTTAATAAACTCCAAAGAGACAGTTTGTTAAATGACACTTGATTTCACTAGTCAGATATGTTTCACGTGTAATAAAGCATTAGATGATAATTTTTAAATTTAGAAAAAACTTATGCCTGTTTATATGTGTGCCACGTGTAATAAAAGCAAAGGATGTTTATTTTAAATGTAAGTGTGTGTATGTGAAAATAGCGCATGCATAAATCGTATTTAAACTATATATATATATGAGATAAGAAATACTTGAGAAGCAACAAAATATGGAGTTATTGTAGGGTAGGCAATATTATAACGTTTCAGTTGTTATATCCATCATCAGGACTTATATTTACTATTGTGATTTTTTTTTTGTCTTTTGTTTTCCTGAAACCGGTTCTTTTATTGTTCACTCTACTCACTAAAATTTGCTTGTTCGCTTTTCACTCCCGGTAACCCCTTGTGTTTTAGTGACATCATCACCTTGCTTAGGGTGAAATTATTTTTAAATATATCTCTCACGCCAGGAAACCGCGTAGAAGAAATTCATATACAATGAAAATAGTTAAAACCAACACGTGTCTGGAATCATCCCGAAATAACATTAAAAATTTCATAGAAATTGATAAATGACATATTTGAAATCCACATTTGCCTTGGATATGGCGAAGTATATTGCCAATTTAGATATGACTAAATTTGTCTGAGGCCAAAAGACGATCAGAAATACTAGTTCTGATAGTATTAGTACGTTTAATGCACGTTTATCTGCCGACTCTTCCACATTAGCCTTTCTCGATAGGTTAGAAGGCGGGAAGAGGCCGATTCATACCTTTATCGAGTTTATTAGTGCAAAGTAAATATACTCGCAGCTCCAACTAGAACTTCGGTAATTTCTTTCACCACATCATTGAAGTTAAGCAAGGTCGAACCTGGTTAGCACCTAGATGGTCGACCGCTTGGGAATATCAGGTGCTGTAAGCTTGGATGTGCGAATAGATAATTGTTCAGAATTGTTAATCGGTTAACCGTGTTCCAATTCTAGTTGGGCTTGTTGTATTCACTTACGTACAAATACCTTTGAGAAAGGTAATAAATTCATTTCTTCTCTCCCTAGAAATGTATTAATTAGTAAAACTTTATTATCTACTGAAATGTATAAAAACGATCGCGGCCCATATCGAGGGATCAATTTATGTATTTATTATAATATAGGATTTATAGACTCATTATAATTCTTTGTTTATGAAATTCTGTTATGAATCCACATCTTTTCATCCCCAGCTATGGGTTAATAAGTAAAACATTTATCACTAAATCATTATTGTCGCAAAAAAAGTTTGATTTGTTCAAATTTAAACAATTTTCATAAAACCTCTTCGATTTGGGGTTTAATTTCTCGATAAAATGCTCACTGATTTTTTTTCGGTACTAATATAAAAACAAAACAATTTCTTTTCTTTTTTTTCAAATTAGCCACGACACCCAACCAAATCGATTTCTTAGTAAAAAATAGAATCAATTATAAAGATCCGGTAAAAATATTTACTTATTTTTCTCTTTTCATATCGCAGTGAGAGCTAGTTGGTTTAAATATTCCAAGATATGCAATATTCTACAAGTACACTAATATTCCAAGATATGCAATATTCTACAAGTACACTAATATTCCAAGATATGCAATATTCTACAAGTACACTAATATTCCAAGATATGAAATATTCTACAAGTACACTAATATTCCAAGATATGAAATATTCTACAAGTACACTAATGTAGTAAAACAATTTCATATTCAAAATCAGTTTTCGAAAGTAACGCATGCAGACATTTTATAATATTGTAATATCTAATATCTAATTATAACTTGAGGACATTTTATGATATCATAGTATCGACTTATATATATATATATATATATATATATATATATATATATATATATATAAAGGAAAACTCATCACGTCCCATCGAGCTCTCTATATGGACTTACCAATTAATATTTTATATTAAGGTAATCTTGTTGGATTATTTACGGACTGACACCGATATATATATATATATATATATATATATATATATATATATATATGTCTATCCACACTGATGAGCTGTGATACAGCGAAACGGGCTTGGATGTGGATGACTAATATATATATATATAATGAGTGAGAGATTATTATTGTTATAATAATAGCATATGTGACTGCAATTCTAAAGCTTTAATATGTCATGCCATATATCATGAAACAGACTGTCACTGTTCGGCATTACCTTAGTATCCACTTATATATATATATATATATGTGTGTGTGTGTGTGTGTGTGTGTGTGTGTGTGTGTGTGTGTGTGTATATATATATAGGCAGCAAATTTTCTTTTAAACATGTTAGATTAAATAAATTGCAAACATTATGTCTGCATATTTTTAATAAAATCCGTTCATACTCACGGATAATCTTTCAATTATAATACGCGAAAGATTATCCGTGAGTGTGAACGGATTTTATTAAAAAAAACAGCAGACATTATGTTTGCAATTTATTTAATCTGACATACATACATACACACATATATATATATATATATATATGAAATAAAACAAAAATTTCAAAAATAAAAACCATTGGATAGCCATTTCTACGAGGAATTCCTCGCTTCATCAACAACGGCTGAAACGAAAACTTTTTTATTCAAATTCAAATGTGTTAAAAGATTGTTTTACCGCTCTAAGCTCCCAAACATGATCTGTACACAGGAAAATAAAATGGGGTGGGATTAACATTTTTTGAATGTAAGGAAGCAAGAAGGGGAAAGTAGAAAGATACCCCTGTCTCATATTAGAATACTTACCCCTGCACGATACAAGAGCCAAGAGTTTAAAAGTTAAAATTTATCCATGTCAGAGGGATTGAAGAGGTAGCAGAAACAGAAAGGAAAAAAGGGTGAGTGGTGTGATTGATTGGGAGGGGTAAGCTATGAAACAATTTTCTTTTAGAAACAAAACAAAACTGCTGACTGACATCAATGTTGAAAAAAAAAACGACTGAAAAATTTACCAAAGAGATTTTAGTCAGACACACATATACACACACGAATATAATTTACTTAAACATCTATATATATATATATATATATATAGAGAGAGAGAGAGAGAGAGAGTGTGTGTGTGTGTGTGTGTGTGTGTGTGTGTGTGTGTGTGTGTGTGTGTTGAGTTGTGATAATGCTTAGTGCCATGATTGCTGTTTTTCAGTAATTTACTGATAAAAAGATATTTTGGCGAGCAGTTTTTTTTTGTCGTAAAGTGTTTGATGTCGAGATAGTGATAGAGCGTTTATATGATTACTTTGAAAAAGTTTGTTACTTGACTGAGCAGAATCATGCTAACTTCAAAGTTTCGTGAAGACACTATTATGATGACCTCGCACTTCACGAAAATGGCGCCTTCACGAACTTCAAAGTTGGCATAAATCTGCTCAGTTAAGTCACAAACTTCTTCACATTAATACTATATATATATATATATATATATATATATATATATATATATATATATGACTACGCTCTCACACCCTGATTGAGCCCCCTGGAAGAATGGTAGACTTTGAAAAACAGTAGCTTCTCTGGCATCTACGCATCGTTCATTCAGTAATGAATTAGAACACTCTCAGCTATTGAGCGTGTATAATGATAATATACACGCTAAAAAGTCTGCCTCCTTCTACCAAGCGCCCGTAGCTCAGAGGTAGAATCGCCGAATGACGCTAATTCGGTCGGGTTTCAACCCTGGGTAAAAGGCAATCGGCTGTCTTACCGTACTAATGAGCTGTGATATAGCGAGCAGATCTGTCTGCGAATGACTATATATATATATATATATATATATATATATATATATATATATACACACACACATACACGTGTGTGTGTGTGTGTGTGTGTTCTAAATACTTGCTGGCTAAAACAGACGCGCTTTTGCAACCAGAAACAATGGAGTAGAAGTGAGTGTTCATTCCTGGATAAAAGAGAGGGTTTCGGATGCTCATTTTCAAAGACATGACATTTCCCGTGATTCACAGTTTCAACGCAACGTAATCTCGCTGGGCTTGTGTCTAAACTATATACGTAACTACAACAAGTAGTAACACGCAAATTAATTACACTTGAAAACATCTGCTTAACAAATTTGATGAAGTAATATTATATTTTCTAGAAAACTATTTTCAAATTAAACAATATAAAAATGGCTTTAAATTTCTTTAAAACATAAACAAAGCAATTCTCTTTTGCGATTTAAGTTGTTTTAAAAATATAAAACGGTAAGATTTCTGCGAGAACGACGCGAATAGATAACTAGATCGAGATTACGCTTGTATGTTCAAGCGTAGGTGGAAGCCGGGATATTAGATGCTGATTTTCAAGGCAAGTAGGCCTTCCACGATTGAAGGACTTTCTTAACACACTCTTCTTACTGAGTATTTTTTTCTTTGTTTAACTCTTCTTCGAATTAAATCTAATAAAAATGACTTAAATCTAATAAGAATGGCTTAAATCTAACAAAAATTATTTAAATTTAATAAAAAATGACTCAAATCTAATAAAAATGACTCAAATCTAATAAAAATGACTCAAATCTAATAAAAATGATTCAAATCTAATAAAAATGACTCAAATCTAATAAAAATGACTTACATCTAATAAAAATCAAAAACGGACTCCAGAAGTGGATGTGATGCTGAGATAAAATGTTTTTAGGAACACAGGATCTTTTTTTAAACAAGCAACACGCTTTAGACATAGTTTACAGGTATGTTTTCCGGATTTACTTTATTCCTCTATGCATAAAGTATTAGACTCACGCTATACTGCAGTGGCTAACGGCTTCGAACGAGACATCGAGAGAGTCGATTTCGAATTCCAGTTGAATATGTTGCATCCATTTAGACACAAATACCGCTGGGAAAGGTAATAATCGGTCATTTCTCTCTCCAGCTATGGGTTAAATAGCACCTCAGATTAGGTTCTATAGCCTTGGTTGGCAACTAGTCTACTGCAGAAAATAATGGCAATCTAATGCGGGAAAAATCTTCTGCCCAGTCAGTCAAGTCTCTTTCGAGACATGATCGCCCAAGCGTGTATCACGTATGGCACTTGATGTCTGATTAGACTCAAAAAACAAGGTTTATCTTAGTATGAATAAATGAATTTCAATTAATCATTTTCTCCGAATATTTTTAAAGCAAATTAAGATTTTCTTTCTGAGGCTTTTGTCTTTTCCTTTCCTGGTTATAACTGAAAGTTAATTCCATCTGTATTCTAGCATTGCACTTATAGATTACATATTAAAGGCAATAGAAACAGAGGAAAGCAGCGCAAACCCCAGCTACAGAGATTGTAAAACGAATGGTAAAACATGTATTAGAATGGACAGAAAAAAATTATCAAGCGCTATGGAGGTTGGAAGATTGTGTAGAGTCAATGTTCTGAAAGGACAGAAAACATAGGTGAAGAATTCAGTAATATAATGAGTTTTTTCGGCGGATTTATTTAATATTTACAAGAAGAACTGAAAAGAAGTCCCACAAGGATTTAGTAATAGGTATCACAATCTTAACAAAATAAGATGCAATGACACAGTGCTGGTAGCAGACATAGAAAGAGGACTGCAGGAACTCCTGGGCAGGATGGTAAAGGAAAATAGTACGAAAGGCCTAATTATCAATTGTAAAAAAGAAAAAAAAATGAATATGGTCGTATGAGGAAGAAAATGCGAGCTAGGGATTAGAGAATCAAATTAAAGCAAAAACAGATTTATTTATCTAAAAAACGTTTGAGCAGAGGACAAAAAATATGACACTGAAATCCGAAGTAATAGCAAAAGATGCTTTCAAAAAGATAAGCAAAATATTAAGACACAGGAAAATTTAGAGAGCTAATTTTATTTAATATAAATCCCCCATACAACAGTGTATTCTGAACAATTTCCACAGAGATGAAGAGACGAGAGGCAATAAAAATGTAGCTATACAGAAGGATGCTGAGGATACCATGAACAGTGCATGTGAGCAACGAGAAGGTTTTAGGGTAAGTCGAAACAAAAAGAACACATACCTAAAATCAGAAAGAAACAATTGAAATTTCTAGGACGCACAACGAGGAAAGAAGGCTAGAAGAATTGGACACTCACAGTACAGACTGAAGACGAGAGTGACAATAGGAAAAGAAAGTAACCTAGACAATGATCTTATTTAAATAGATGGTAAAATAGCAGGAGTATTAAGAAAACAATCATTACTTAGTTATACGAAGAATAGAAAGACGTGGAGAACGCAGATCGCCTACATCCTGATAAAGCGCAGCCCACAAAAGATGCACCACTAAGGGAATGCACATTATCAACATTCATTTTTAACAAAAATCTGTAGATACGATATCTTCGGTGATATTTCTGGTAACATTTGGTCATTCAAAGCGTGAAAAGAAATAGATATGAATAGTCTGAGATAGATAGATAGATAGATAGATAGATAGATAGATAGATAGATAGATAGATAGATAGATAGATAGATAATCAATCTTATATTTTTATTAAAACTTTATCAGATAATGAGATTTAAACAAAAACCAGAAAGATAATTCGGTGGTTAATCATATTTCGCATACGTTAATCAAACAAAATTTGTGGAGCTCGAAATTTAAGGAAAGACGATTCGTCGAAGGAAGTTTTAAAAAATACAGAAAATCGTAAACATTGTTTTATACAATACAGATACAAGATAGATAGATAGATAGATAGATAGATAGATAGAGAGAGAGAGAGAGAGAGAGAATGATAGAGAGGATCAGAATTATAAAGAGAGAGAATCAGATTCAGCTAGAGAAAATAGATAGATAGATAGATAGATAGATAGATAGATAGATAGAATAGGACTAGAGATGAAGGATGAGATAGATAGATAGATAGATAGATAGATAGATAGATAGATAGATAGATAGATAGATAGATAGATAGAATAGGATGAGATAGATAGATAGATAGATAGATAGATAGATAGAAAGAAAGAAAGAAGGAAAGAAAGAAAGAAAGAAAGAAAGAAAGAAAGAAAGAATCAACTTCATATACAAAAAGAGACAGTGATTCAGATATACAGATAAATCGATCCAGTTTTGACTTTTTCCGTTAGAAATGGATTTACAACGCATCTTGTCTCTGGTTACCTGTGTTTCCAACAGATTCATTTGTTCATCGTAAAGCAATTCGTTAGTTTCCCATGGAAAATAAACAAATAAAAAATGCAGAAAAATGTAATTGTTGTGGATCTTAGAAAAAATTGTTCTATATGCCACCATTTTTTTAAAAATGTGATCGACTGATTTATCAATTCCATTTATACTTTTTTTTTCTATTTTCTTTCATACTTTTCTTTTTTATCGATATTTTTAAATCGGATCTAAAGCTCCTTTAAATTTTTATCTGGCAGTTAAATTTTATTCAATAAGATAATTGCCATACAAGATTAAGCTGATCGTTAAAAATAATTGGCTCGTGAAATCCCTTAAAATCTATCTTCTCATTTTAATTTCATTACGTGCCCGATGTTATGGTGAAACACACCTATTCCTCAGATAATGGACTCTCCCTCCTTTTATTAATAAGAGTTAACAGGAAGTTAACTAGAAAGGCTCTTGGAAAGTTCTTAGAAGTTCTAGAGAGTTCTTCAGATTTCTATTGGAGTTCAGTAGAACTATTGGTTAGTTCCAGTTTGGACATCGTTGGACTAAGGCAGTTGACATTTGTCGGTAGTTAGCCGAACGCTAAGAAGTCAGCTTACAGTGGAAGATTACCAAATTCCTAACATTTTGGGTGCGTTAGGTCGATTAGCAACCGACATATCACGATTATAACGTTCAGTGAGAAAACTACTCCACAACAATAATACTGAAGTTTTAGAATTCACAACCAAAGTAGAAATCACTGAAATGTTTATACAATTAGTTTGTAGTGGAATGAAATTAAGAATTTAAATCAGCTCTCTTTTTAATTTTTTTTTTTTTCAGTCTACCGCAGAAAGTAATGGCAACCTACTGCGGGATAATCTTCTGCCCAGTCAGTCGTGTCTCTTTCAAGACATAATCGCCCAAAGCGTGTATTACGTATGGCACTTAACTGACTGCCTGAATGGTTAGCATGGTACAATGGTTAGCAAGATTGTTACGCTAGAATAATTACTGCACGTTCGATCCTCATTTATACATTGAATCACATCAAAGCTTCTCATAGGAAATCATCATAGAAGTGCCATTCTCTATAGATTAATAAAGTGTGTTTTATTTACTTAAATGAAAAAACTAGTTTCAGGAAACAATTCATGAAATTAAATAACCAAAACATAATTGATACCATTTAAGAGTTAAAAGAGGACAGTAATTATTTAGGCGTAGGTCGTGGTACAATGAATATCGGCTAGAATCGAATTCATTGCATTCACTTACGCGCATATACCATTGAAAGATTAATCCATCTCATCTCCCTCTAGCTATGGGTTAAATAGCAGAACATATAGCCTTGATTGGCAAAGAGTCTACCACAGAAAGAAAAAGCAAACTACTACGGGAATATCTTCTGCGTAGTCAGTCATGATTCGAAAGAGACATGATCGCCTAAGCGTGTATCAGTCAGTTAAGAGCCATACGTGATACACGCTTGGGCGATCATGTCTCGAAAGAGACATGACTGACTGGGCAGAAGATTATCCCGCAGTAGGTTGCTATTGCTTTCCGCGGTAGACTGGTTGCCAGCCAAGGCTATAGAACCCAATCTGTCCTGTTATTTAACCCATAACTGGAAGGAAGAGACGGATTAATACCTTTCCCAAGGGTATTTGCGCGTAAGTGAATGCAATGTACCACGTATGGTAATTAACTGACTGAATTATTTAGAATATAATTTTATCTACTACAATAAATTTTAAGTGTGTGTATATGCGAGTCTGTGAATTATATATATATATATATATATAGGTTACGGTTTCGTCAGAAGATTTGTTTTAAAGATAAACAAATCGCCTGACGAAATGAAAAAGGCCTAAGCCATGATAGTATAACCGACTGATCCTCCCTACCAAAATATTTAAACGCTCTACATGTTGAATGTTCATCTTACTTCAAACCACTTTCTAATACAACTGTTTACTGGTCAAATTTCATTTAAATCTGACCTATAACTCTTCAGGGCACCTAGCGGTGGTGTAATACTTAGCAAGCTTGTCTCGCTTTAATCATTAGTAGTGAGTTCGATCCTCACTGGGTGTCCCTTACCTTTGGCCGTGTGTCACTTCTAAGCTACGCTTAGAAAATCATCTACCTCCAGGTTTGGGGGTTGGGCGCAGGGCTAACAACCCTGCATCGTAAAAAACAGTTTGTGACGGAAACAGCAAAAACGCTGCCCCTAACATCATTGGGTGTAAGGGAAAAAGTTATAACTCTTCAGTATATATATATATATATATATATTAAAGAATAAAAACAAAATACGTATTTCATTCCATTGCCATTTTAATGATTTTTCTTTTCCTTTACGCTCGATCCTGGAATTCGTCACCTTTTCAATTAAACTTTAAACTGCGACAACACCTCTAATTATAAATGATTGATAATTAAATATTTGATCATATTTTGTTTGCTAATTAAATATTTACGGTTAATTTAAGGGATCTTTTTTTAAAATTTTGTATCTAAGAAAAAAGAAAGGAGAAATGGGTTGCAGTTTATGAACAAAAATTGACACTGAGCAAATCTTTCAAAGACATTTTTCTTAATAATTCCACAAAGGTTGGTTGACAAGTGTTCAGAAAGCTCAGAGAGCATTCAGGTTGTACTCAAATGGCTACTGACCAGACAAAGTTACATTCTTCGCGGTAAATAAATTGTTTTTTATAATAATGTTCTCTCTGTATAAGTCTAAAGAGCCACTCCATTTAGTGGGATATAGAAAAAAAGGCATAGTTTATGAGAATATGTGAGTAAGATAACGGTTTACTGTTGTGGATTCTCGTTTAGAAACAACACAAAATAATAACAAAAACAGATATAGAAAGATAAAATGTAAGTTATATTGAAAAAAAATATATACAACCTGGAACACAGTTTAGTAAATACAGTAATACTAGGAATACTGTTAGTAGTAATCAATATACACAATCTTGTACATAAGAAGTCCGGGTAATGAGACTCTATTCTTACTGACCAACTAAGCGGCGGGCCAACTACTCAACTCCTGCTACACACTCTCTCTAACGGTATTTACCAACCTTCCCACGCAAGGCTAGATGCGACACAAGGTCTATTTAATGTGGGTCTTCCCGGCCATATAGCCAGGTCAAAAGAACCACGACTGGGTTAGTGCTCTCTGCTCCGAAGCAGAAAGCGCTCTCTACCCGAAGGCAGAGAGCTGACAGTGTCATAGCAAAGTGCAAGTACTCAACTATATTTATTTGTCCCTCCCAGTAAGGGCAACATGTGACACATTGTCAGTTATAACTGGAATTTCCGGGCTATATGGCCCGGCCAAAAAATTTCTGTCTATTTTTGCCCAGTCGTGCTTCTACCCTTCGGCGGAACCACGACTAGGTTATTGCTCTCTGCTCGGAAGCAGAGAGCGCCCTCTACCCGAAGGCAGAGCGCTGACAGTGTCGTAGTAGAGTACAACTGCTCTATATTTAGTTGTCCCTCCCAGTAAGGGCAACATGTAACACATGGTAAGTTATGACTGGGATTTCCGCACTATATGGTCCGGCCAAAAAATGTCTGTCTATTTTTGCCCAGTCGTGATTCTACCCTTCGGCGGAACCACGACTGGGTTAGTGCTCCCTGCTCGGAAGCAGAGAGCGCTCTCTACCCGAAGGCAGAGAGCTGACAGTGTCATAGTAGAGTACAAGTACCCAACTCAACTCAACTAACACACTCTCTCTAACACTCGCTGTTCCCTGTAGGCAGGATTATATGTACACCTTAGACGAGTCTATTTATTGTGTACAAAGGGGTGCTCCCCAACATTAACCCTAGCCTTAACTTGAAGATCTGTGATTGTTGAGATTGGAATAGTATCCTCTTGAATAGATAATGAAAAGTTATGTGTGGGTCAGCGATTAGAGTCACGGGAAGTTTAAAATCTGGCTGGGATAGTTTGGGTTAAAGTTTGTAGTAATACCTCTGAGAAACGCTTGAATCTATTTTTATTCCTGCTAGTTATTCAACAGGATAAAATTGACTTTGGTTGATAACCAGGCTGGAAAACGAATAATAACCTCAATAATTCAAACCAACAGTTGAGCCACTTGAATCAGCTGGATATTCTTTCAAAATCTCCTGTAGCCATATCGATTCTTGAAATGTAAGATTGACGCACAAGATAAAGTTTCGACTGCGCCTTGCAGCCACCGAGAGAAAGATTAAATGAATTATTCAAGCGTCTCTCCTTCCCAAAAAAAAAGAACAAAAGAAAATAATGCTTTAAGGAGCTATCAATTTTTAAAATGTCGAATATTCCTTGAGACTGAATTGCATTGTAGCGTAGTAAGGAGCTAGTTACCAATGTTACGTGGGGGTGAGTATTCCTTGAAGGTCGGAAGTCATCAGTGTAGCGTAGGAGTGCGTGTTCCTTGTATGTCGGGAGTCGCCAGTTTATAGTGGGTTATCCGTTATAGTGAAGTATATTTGTGTTGAAACAGATAAGGAGAAAGAGAAAGAAAACGAGAACAAGGTGCGATCTGACCTTATCTCCGGGTCGATTTGAAGTTGGTTATATTGTAGTTCTTTCGTCTCTCGGCTCCCATCTGTCTCTCTTGACTGACGCCGAGGTCATTTATAAAGTCCTTTTGAATTTCACACTGGATCGCCAAGTCCTTCCAAGTCTTACAAGTTGCTCCCATTGGTCAAAAATCATTTTAACACCTACTTGCGAAATCTGGTTTCGACTTTTTCGTGAAGCAGATGGTCAATCCTTTTTCTATTTGGGAAAACCAGGATTTCACACGTTGTTGTGAATTTTTTGTAAAAGTAGAAAAGAAGGTTGATTTTAATTAATTTTTTATCCGCTACAGCTTAACACTTCTCAATTGCCAGCAAAGCAATTCCAATGAACTATTTTCTTTCATTGTCAAGCGTTTCATGAAATTTTTAAATATCATGTGACGTATATGATCATGGTTCTCCACAGGCTCCGTTATTACCTTGCCATAACTTCTTGGATAATGGAGTGGTTTCCAGTTACTTTTTTAATGGATTTACATTTAGAATATTCTTCTGCTTTCACTGGCTACCAGGATCGAACTCGATGAAGTTTTATGGGGCAGATAATACTAGGTTACATGGTATTAGTAGCATAAACTGGTTACACGTTTATCTGCCGGTTTTGTACCTTTTTTAGCCTTTCTCGATAGGTTAGAAGGCGGGAAGAAGCCGATTCGGGCTTTTATCGAGTTTATTAGTGCAAAGTAAATATACACGCAGCTCCAACTGGAACTTCGGGAATTTCTCTCACCACACATCCTGACACATCGGCGAAGTTAAGCAACGTCACGTCTGTTTAGTAACTAGATGAGTAACTGCTTGGGAATACCAGGTGCTGTGAGCCTAAATGTGCGGGTGATGTAAGGGCTCGAAATTATTAATTAGAGAATTCATTTCAATTTGATTCGTTATTACGTGCAACTAACCTTGGGAAAGATAATGAATCCACATCTTCCCTCCCTAACTATGTGTTAATTAATAAAATAATATTATCGCTAATTATTATTTACTAAATTGTATAGAAACTACCGTGGCTACAAATTGAGGGTTATATTTATATATTGATTGTAATATAGAATTAATCCCCACTTTGTAACCACATTATAATTTCTTGTTTATGAAATTCTGGTATGAATCTGCCCCACCCCCAGCTATGAGTTAATTAGCAAAATATTTATCACTAAATCATTATTATAGCAAAAATATTCTTACAGTCTAAAATATTTTCTGACTTTGAATATTCTGCAAAAGGGTTGATAAGCCGTAGAAAACGAATCCCTAAAGAAATTACCACAATAATAAATGTACCTCTAAATATGAAAGCGCCGCTTTTTAAATCTGAAAAAAAAACCGAAAGAAAAGTCAGGATCCGAACCAAACGAGAGGCATTTATTGAGATGATAAAGAACGATCTTTTTCAGTTAACCCAAAAGTAAATAAGAGAAAACTTTAAAAAAAAAATAGTACTGTGGAAGATCCAAAGCTTTGAAGAAAATGTTTTGTTTTTTTTTTTGTTTTTTTGTCCCGTACAATAAGCAGCGATACAGGCATTTATTTTTTTATCAAGTATCAATAGAAATTTATTTTAGTTTCATAATTCTTGAATTGGCTCAAAAATGTCTTCAAACGAATCCAGCCATGGACGCGTTTCCTTTAGAACTTTCAAGTCAAATCTTAGCAAGATTTTCCAGCACATTTATAACAAGAAAAACTAGAAAGTCATTTTTTAAAATGCCATGACCTTTTAGGATCTGACTACTATGTCCCTCTGTTGATTATTTTTTTTTTCATCTGTGGAATGGTATGACACCTTTCAAACGCTTGTAAAATGGTATGACACCTTTCAACCGCTTGTAAAATGGTATTACATATTTCAAATGCTTGTAAACTGGTATGACATATTTCGAATGCTTGTAAAATTATTTCACAAATGTCTTCTCGATAGTTTAGAAATTAAACTCTCCTCTTCTGTAGTATCTGCTACAATCCTGTGCGCAGGAGTTCACTCCTGCCGGAGTGATTGAGAATAATATTAGCTCAAACTCCAGGGGACCATCCCCCAAACAGTACCTTTCCTTTGGAAGTGGGCTGGAATCATTACTCAGCGTCTCCAAAAGGGGAAGTGCTGAGGAGGCTTCATCCTTTTTTTTTCAGTGGCTTTGCCAATAGCCGACATAAAAAACTTCAATCTCGCGTTGCATTCTGTTGCAACAAGAGCTTGCAGATACGTGCCTTCTTGGTCATCTATCTAACGTTAGATGAACCAATCCATGTGTCCAGGAGGGAGAAAAATTGACCTATGCCATTGCGAAGGACATGTGTGTAAATGAGAAGACAACAGGAAAATCCATAATTCGAACTTTGTTTACTTATTCCACTGTCCACCACTGTATATACAAAGGAGGGAATCGATCAGGTGCCAAGGGTGGTAAATGGTTGGGCGATCATGTCTCGAAAGAAATATGGCTGACTGGGCAAGAGCAAAAGACTTTACCACATAAGGTTGCCATTAATTTTTGCAGTAGACTGGTTGCCAACAAACGTTATAGAACCAAATCTTTTTTGCTCTTTAACCCATAGATGAAGGTGGAAGCAATAGATAAATATCTTTCCCGAGGGTATTTGCGCGTATGTGAATGCAACTGGAATTCGAACTCGACTCTCCGATTTCTCGTTCTGAGCCGATATCCACTGCTTCACAATGCACAGGAAGGAATACGGGATTGAAAATCGTTTTTTTTTTTTTTTTTTTATCGTGTCGCCCCAAGCAAGGTATTTTACTGCCACTGTTATGCAGGGGATTACATAGAAGGAATGTTATGAAGAGTGAGAGGTTGAAGCGGGTGTCAGGAAGAGAGTAGGAGAGGAAAGAGAATACTGATGAGAGTGGGGTGGATGTAGAAAAGCATGAGAGAGAGGATGTAAGTTAGTGTGACAGGAGATGACTATTGACTTTACATTTAAATTCTTGGAGATTGTAACTGTCAGGAAAGCAAGTATGTGGAAAAGAATTCCACAGGCGGAAAGTTCGAGAAAAGAAACTGCTGGAGTAGAATTTGCGTTTACATTTTATTGGTTTCACAGTAAAAGGGTGAGACCTAGTTGCTAATCTTGTGGCTTGGGGAAATTCGTATATAGTGGGTACCAGTGAGCTAAGTTCATCGGAGCAGAAGCCGTGAAATTATTTGTAGAAGAGACACAGGGAAGTCACACTGCGTCAGTGAGAAAGCGACTGTATCCTAGCTGCCAAGTCGGGATCGATCACATTACAGATTCTTCGTTGGATTCAGTCGAGGACACCTAAGTGAATAGCAAGAGCACCGGACCATATATGGCAGCAATACTCAATGCATGGGCGGACGGTAGACTTGTATATGTGCAGGATTGTTTGGGACGGGAAAAACTTCCTGGCCCTACACAGAGAACCGACTTTCTTAACAGCGGATTGAGCTATGGATTCTATATAGTTATTCCACTTGAGGTCTAGTGTGAGAGTTAACCCGAGAAGGCGCAGTGTTTTGCTTTCAGGGAGAGAAGCCTGATCCATGTTAATGTGCGGGAGGAACAATTGGCTGTGTTGTTGTTATTGTTGTTTTGTTTTTCCCTCGTAAACATTTGCTTAAACTGAATGAATAATATCAATGTCCAGTCTAAATTTTTGCTATTTTAGAATTATGAAAGTTAGAATAGAAATTATTTTTTAAGTCAGAATTACTTATTCTATGCTTTTTTTTTTTCAAAATCTTTTCACTTTGAAAATTTTTATGAATCACAAAGAATATCGAGAGCGAAAAGAATTTTGCGGAGAACGCAATTTCTTTGTAGAGAATTTAAGATTTTCTATCAAGGCGTTAGGAATGGACTTCGTAAGAGTTAAATCCAGAAAACAACACAGCCACAGCTTCTTTTATTCAGTGCCAATATTGATATATCGATTATTTTAAAAGACCTGAACATTTTCATGTCCCTATTACTCAGCACAAAATTGACATGGATATCAGTTTCTGTTTATCAGCATCTTCACAAACCTTTTAATATATAAACTACATAACGCATAGCATTCTGGAAAATTGAGTCGTTCCAAATGTATATGTCATCATTGATAATAAACAGAGCAGCTTAGCTGATTTTCTTAATTTCCTTGTCATTCTATGGGCTGTGGTGACTTTTCCAAAATTTTGCTATAGAAATGAAACAGCATAGATAGATAGATAGATAGATAGATAGATAGATAGATAGATAGGAAGGAAGGAAGGAAGGAAGGAAGGAAGGAAGGAAGGAAGGAAGTGAATGGAATTTGATAAATAGATAGATAGATAGATAGATAGATAGATAGATAGATATATAGATAGATAGATAGATATTTTCTGACCGACCAGGACTATTAGTCTCACGACCACTGTGGTGGGTTTATACAGACAGTAAAGCAGCAAAGCCGGTCGCATGATGAAAGCGTGATACGGCGCGCATGAAACTACCTGTAGCCGAACGGAGAAGAGGCCCTCATTTATATAAGGAAATAATATGAAGGCGTTTCCCTTGCTTTACCTCATCGTGTATCGTGTATGAATCAATTAATTTGTAAAGTATATCTATTATATATATATTAGTGAACAATGCAATAATACTCACTCATACAAACAGTAAAAAGAACCTTCAGATATTGGAGGCCATCTACATTAAATCCAAACAACCCACACTTAATAAAATCACGTTTAAATCTGGTCATAACACATTACATTATTATGGTTCTGTTAACATTTCGAGCTCTCACGCGGTTTGACGTCATAGAACCGCATTACAAATTTACAAACTGCGTCTGCTATTTGGTAACTGTTATCGTTGCTTAGCAAAGTTTTATGTCAACACAAGATAAAATCGTGGCTGGTGGTAGATGTTTTTACGCTAACGTCCCTGTAATCTCTCTGAAGATGGCTCATGTGAGCCGAAAATTTAGAACCAGCGTAATAAAAAACTATCCAAATGTTGGAGAATTTTTGTCTTTATTTTCACCTGAAATTAAAGCAAAAATACGATGTTTAGAACAGCTCATGATTAAACATAATAGACATTCATTGTCTCTTATATTTAACAATATGTATGTATGTATGGAGGATGTAAATAAGTATATATATATATGTGTGTGTGTGTGTCCACATCAATATATAGATATTAATCAGGTGTTAATTACACAGTGCTCAATGTAATACAACAGAGCAAAAGTATGTATTAATAAATATATATATTATCTTACGTTTTAAGCACGACTCGGAGTTTCATGCATTATGCATTCATCAGGTGCATATGCCTGATGATGGTACCCTAGCTCCGAAACCTGAAAGCTTTTGAGTTGAAATCCCCTGTTATTATAATAACACTAATAATAATTATATATAAAAGCTCTACGTCTGTATTGTGCACTTTATAAATGACAAAAATTACCACAATGAAGAATATATATCCATTGGCTTGTACCACTAATATATATATATATATATATATATATATATAGTTATACTTGTCCCGAAAACCTTCCTCGAAAACATTCGAACGAAAGAAAAAATTGGTTTTAAAAAAAGAAAGAGCTTAGGACATGAAAGTCTATCAAAAGTGTTCGAACAGAAATCAGCACAAAACCCAAAGAAAAAAAAACCGATACTAGTAACCATCGAACAGAAAGTGCTCAATACAAATGTAGAGCGAACCTAATGAGCCAGATGAACCTACCTAGGTTTCTCCTAAACGGATCGTCAGGGAAAGCTGGCTAAAGAGGAAAAGAAAAGACGACATATAAAAAGGTAACTAAGACAACCCCCACCCACGTGACCAGAAAATCAAAGAAACTACATAATAACAGGGAAGTAGGGTTAACAATTTTATTACTTTTAATTTTTAATTATCGAGGGTAGGGGTAAAGGACAAAGACGAAAAGGTACTATACCACTATAGATGGGCCTAGTCCAATAGACAGGGCTTTCTGTGCCTACATTTATTCAGGATTTCAGTCTTAGAATTCAGTAAGTTTGTCGGTTGATTATACAATTAAAAATCTTTTTCTCTAAAACAAAATTTATAAGTATTATTAAAGATAGGTTTACATTTACAAATATTTTTTTAAAAATCTGTCGCTTTCTGCGTCACGTGATGTAAACAATCTCTCTCCACGGACGCTCTCGCGAAATACGTTTCTAATTTAAATTTTAAAATCATTTGTTTCTGATGAAGGGCCGAGGACGGTCTGAAATATAAAATATAATAATAGAAATAAACAAATACTGTCAAAAAATACATTTTTAAACTTACAACTTTTTAATAGTTTTTCCTATTATTTTTAACATTATTTTTAACGTATTTCGCGAGAGCGTCCGTAGAGATAGATTGTTTACATCACGTGACGCAGAAAGCGACAGATTTTTAAAAAAAATATTTGTAATATTTATAATAAATATTTATAAAATAATATATTTTTGTAATATTTATAATAAATAATTCATTGCAAATTGTCGGTTGCTTATAACCAAGTTTCGTTAAAATTCGTTAATTTCCGTAACATGTTTATATATATATATATATATATATATATATATATATATATATATATAATTTCGGCGTTTCCATATCAGTTATTACCTTCCTTGTGCATGTGTCATTCTGTTTATTATATCTTCGCTTGCTTCTTTGTTTTCTCGATGGTATGCTGCAGTTAATTTTTTTTTTTTTTTTTTGCAAGAAGCTTCAACACCACCATTTGTAAATCTGAAATTCAGAACTGAATCTATATATTTCGCCAGCTTTAGTTCAATAATCAAAGTCGATATTTTTTATTGTTTATCAAGAAAAGAAAATGTAAAATCTTAATTACGAACAGAAAAATGAGAGCAATGTTTTGTTTTTTTTTTTCTGTCAAACTTCCACGTGTTGTGTTATTTATTTATTTTTGTTATTCTTTTTGTGTTGATATAAAAATATTTTCTCAAATGAATTAAAACGGAGGAAGACAAAAAGACTTGTTTTATTAGGTCCTCTAATTTATGATGATGTCATCATTCATGTGTACATGAATGATGACGTCATTAAAGATGATGTATAGCATGTGTACATGTCATCATTCATGTGCACATGTATGTATGACGTCTAAGAGAGATGTAAAGATTGCATAGACAGTATGAAAGAATTCGCTATGTTGGTTATGTCAATTTATATGAACATTACGTGCGAGAATAACAGGAAAACGTCATCAAGCTTTGACAGTGTTTGTATTTATTCATTATCTACTCTCATGAGAAAGAAAGCAAGTTTTGGTGACGTGTTAGTTTGTGTTCTTCACTTTCAGACCTTCGCGAAAAAATGAGAAAGAAATTTAAGTCACGTGTGTGTTTCGTCAGGAAAAAAGCAAGATGGAATTTGATTTATTTTTTACCAGTTTTGATTTGATTGCCGCTTCTGCCAATAAAAAATGTTTTGCCATAATTGTTCCGTTTTAAATATTGGTTATTTCTTGTTTTCATCTTTGTTTTATTATTTTAATTTTTCTCCATTCTTTTTTTATTTCTTTTGTGTTAGCATTTATAATTATTATTTTCCCGCCATCTTCTACAAAGTTTAGAACATTCTACCGTACCATTTCCAAGATGATGAAGCTTGATTTAAATAAAGTTTTACACTACGCAAGAACTTATATATAAGAATGAATGCCTTATAAATATATTACTACAAAATAGCAATAATAAAAAATCTAATACATCGTGCGAAACCTAATTTATCCAGAAAAGAAATCTTTTACACTGAATTAAAGAATATAAAACAATCTCTTATTAATAATAGCTTTCCAAACGATATGATGAACAAATACGATGATTTCTTAAAAGTCTCAATACTAAGCAAATAGAACATACTTCAACTAATCACAAACATATCAATCTCTTATATCGTAATCAAATGCATACAAATTATAAACAAGATGAAAATATACTAAAAAACTTAGTAAATACTAATATATCGACAACAGATCCTAGGAAAAAAAAATAAGTTAATCATATACTACTCTAAATCTAGTATATTCGGCTCAATTATTCGCAATGATTCTTCTCCCACCCCCGGTTAGCGATTTGCAAACAAAACAACATAGTTTATAAATTCAAGTGCTCTTTGGAATGTAGCAATAAACATGCCCCTAATTAAAGCAGATAGGTATAACACCAGGTCATAAAGCAAAGCCCTCTACCACTTTCACAAAAGTCAAACTATCGGTCATTTCAACACATACTTAGATAAACCACAACATAAAGCGGACTTATATCATCGAACCGTAAAACGACGCCAACTATCAATCACACATATATATACCATAAACACACACACACATACATGCTCTAACATATTTACACACACACACACACACTCATTACAATTAATGACAGCAGTAGCAGCGAAGAATGACCATTGGTTGAAAGGCACGGAACACGAAAACAAGCTCTCCTACCATTCTGAAGATGAGATGTTGATCTCGAAATATTAATGTAAAATAAATAGGTAATAACCAACAACTTCTTTATCTTCCTTTATTTTACTAAAAGCATTGTGATAGCCTTCAAGACTTAACCATACACCAAATGAAATAGCGTTATTCACATGTAAAAAAAAGGCTAAACTTAATGAAGACATTATTAAGAAAAAAGAAAAAAAACAACAGTTAATAATATCAACTATGAACACGGCCAGAATGTGTTTGAAAAATAAAACATTCCTATAACTCTAGATACATACATAAAACAATCCATATATTCAATTGAAAGTAAAATAAAATTCATCCATGATAATGGCTAAAAATATAGCCAAAAGTTTTTGGATAAATAAACCATTCCGAGAATATTTTTTATTTTTTAATCATGTTACCCCAAGCAAGGCATTCCACTGCCACTATAGCGCAGGGGTTACACAGGGTGATAGACAAGTTAGGATGTACATAGGGGGAGAGTTGGAGAGAATGGGAGGGTTAGTGTGTTAGGAGGTGTCTATTGACCTTACATTTAAACTCCTGGAGGTTATAGCCGCCGTCGGGGAAGCAAGCATGCGGAAGGGAATTCCATAGGCGGGAAGTTTATTTATGGAAAAGATAAAAAAATAAAAGAAAAATGAATAATTATATCAAAAAACTTAACAAAATCACTTTGTATGTCATTTTTAATAAAACTTGCAAATATAATGTGATAGATGCTGACTTGGTGGCTTGATTACAGCCACCTCTCCACCGACGGGACGTAGCCTCCCTTTGTCTGTTCTATAAATACTTTCATGGCTTCTGCTCCAACGAACTTAAGTCACTGGTGCCTCTGCAACAGGTGTCTACTCGTGCAAACAGATTGGCAACTGGGTCCCACCCATTCACAGTTAGAATAACCAAATGCATACGACAATTCTACTCCTGCAGCTTCTTCTCTCGCACTTCCCACCTGTGGAACTCACTTCCATGTTCTTGCTTTCCTGACGGCTACAACCTGCAGGAATTTAAATGCGATGTCAATACTCATCTTTTAACAACTTGACTTTAGTTCTTTCTACATCACCCTCTCTTTCTACACCATTCTCTCCACCTTTGCAACTGTCATAACACCTGTATTCCCTTCCTTCTCTTTCTCCTTTCTAAATGGTTCGTTTTTCTCTTCACTCTCTTCTGATTAAACGTTTTACTCTTATGAAGCCCCCTGCACATCAGTGGCGTTACCGCCTTGCTCGGGGTGATAGGATTAATATATATATATATATATATATATATATATATATATATATATATATATATATATATGGGGGGGTCTGTCAGGGATACATGCGTACCGTGGTCTAACGAACAGCAGTTTTGAATTAGAAATCGGAGAGCCGAGTTCGAATTCTAGTCGAGTTCGTTGCATTTACATACGTGCATATATCCATGGGAAAAGTATGCATCCAATTCTTATCTCTCCAGCTATGGGTTAATTGGGTTCTATAGCCTTGATTGGCAACGTCTTGTTTGAAAATGACTAAAACTAAACGCTTCCAATGCCATCAAAAACTAGAACATATTTTTCAGCCAACCTTATTAATATATACTCGAACACAGTGGCGTTGGAATAATGATAAGCAAACTAGTCTGGTAAACATTATTTGCACTGTTCGAATTGTGGCCATGTTTACGACGTTTCAGCCGTCGCACATTCCGGCCTTCTTCAGGTGCTAGAAACTTTAACCGTATTCTTTTTTTCCAATCACTGGAGTGTATCATTCTCATTCCATGTGCAATGCTACTTCCGGTAGTCATGTAGTTTTCTCCCGTTTTAACTCAACTCTCTAAGTTATTTCTTAACCACTGATGTAGCCAGGTATTGAATTCACAACTCGTAACAATGACAATAAAGATGAGGGCAACTGTCCGAACAGTGAAAATAATATAAATACCACTTCATGTCAAATACTAGTCGGTAGACTATGACTACTGAGTAATGAATTTGATCTTTACTTGGTGTCCTATCTCATGACCTTGTATCATACTTAACTCAGTTTAATAAATCACATTCCAATACGTGCCGCGGAAGTTATACGAATTAGAAGTAAATAATCAATAACACCAGCCATTTCGGTTGGATAAGTTTTCTTTGCTCAAATGTTAGTACGAAAAGGAATCCTTTCGTTTTGGCTCTCCTGACGACAGATCGCTTCGATTAACATCTTTTTTCTTGGGGTGATATAACTGAAAGAATATTAACAAAAAAATGGCACAATGTTTTTGCGAGTTACAATTTCTCATTACTTCTTAACAAACCATTTTGAAATTCATAAACTTGTGTACAAGTTTTGCCTGAAGAGTGCAGAAAATATTCCACCGTGTTAAGATTTGAGAAAATTTTGACTGCACCTCGATGTCACCCCCTCGCGACCGTGTGCTAATTAACGGCACAAAATTATATTTCGAAACATGTCGGTCGCCTTTCAAGTATAAATTCTATCAAAGGGCAGTAAAGAACTACGTTTATCTTGAAGTTAACATCGATAAATTCTATTTTGCCTCGTCGAAAGGAAAAAAAGAGGAAAAGTATATATATATATATAAATTTTCAGTCAACCAATTGAATATCTAATGAGCTATGACGTAATTTGCATAAAGAGATCATATTCAGAATATGTAAAATATTAGGTTGTTACAAAAGTGATGGCAGTTCGAAGAGACGTATTTTGAAAAACCATTTTAACATAGTATTCACGGTATATATTAGGGGAATTATGGTATACTTAATAATGTGCTCTTTAATGATTTTTAACTTTCAGAAAAATATTCTTGAAGCATAGAAGCCCTTAATTATAAACATGACGAAACATGATCTTCGTTTACTTTTCTTGCATGAGTCCAGACTTGGGCACAATGCCTCCCAAACTTCTGCTAATATTAACAGAACATGGAAAGATTTGTCCACAATTGATCGGACAGTATGAAGGTGGTTCCAGAAATTCCGTAATGGTGATGAGAGTCTTGAAGATGAAGAAGGTAGAGGACGGTTATGCAGTTATGACAAAGAACAATTGCGAGCAGTTGTTGAGCAAAACCCACATCAAAGTGTCAGAGAAATGTCTCAGACGCTTGGTGTCAGTACTGCAACTGTCTCACGCAATTTGCAGAATACTGGCAAGGTTAAAAAGCTTGATAAATGGGTCAGTTTTGAAGAAATTTCTCTCATCACCATTGTGCAAATGTCAGAAAATTACACATAAATTTTAAATTTAGCATAGTTACGACTATTACTTTTTGGCAATATCCTGTATGGACGTTCGTATTAGGTTGTTACAAAAATAATAGCCACTCAAAGTGTTGTATTTTGAAAAGACATTTTAACATAATATTCACGGTATATATTGATTGAATTTTGGTATACATAATAATTAATATGTGCTCTTTAATATTTTTTAAAATAATTTTCAGACAGAAATATTCTTGGAGCATAGAAGCACTTTATTATCAACAAGGCAAAACATGATCTTCGTTTACTTTTCTTGGGCACAATGCCTTCCAAACTTCTGCTAATATCAAGAGCATGGGAAGATTTGTCCACAATTGATTGGACAGTATGAAGGTGGTTCCAGAAATTCCGTAATGGTGATGAGAGTCTTGAAGATGAAGAAGGCAGAGGACGGTTATGCAGTCTTGACAACGAACAATTGCGAGCAGTTGTTGAGCAACCCACATTAAAATATCAGAGAAATGTCCAAATAGAGGTGGAATCAGCTAATAATTTCAAATAAGAGGTGGAATCAGCTTTCAAAGATTGTGTTGCCTCACAGCCAATAACCTTTTATCAACAAGGAATAAATAATATTGTCGATCAATGGCAGCGGTGCATAGATACCCAGGGCACGTATTATGATTAATTTAAAAATTCCTACAGTTAATTTCTCAAGAATAAAATTGTTTCTGAAATTGGCCATTATTTTAGTAACAAGCTAATATAGTGGGTTTCTTTCAAACTCTTAAACAAAATTGTCTACTAAAAAACCATTAGGTAAATTTGAAAAGATTTCTTTTTTATAGCCGAAATTTAATGCCGAAGTAAACATTTCTTCAAATCCTATTTTCATCACGACCAATTAGACGGGTTTAGATTTAACAAAGATTTATCATAAAGCAGAATAATTGTTCTGAAGAAAGATGATTGCTGCCACATCTGATCTGGTGCTTCTGCTATAAATTTAGAGATTCTTGATAAAATCCAAAGAAAAATCTGCTACGTAACTGATCCTGACCTGGCATCCCTCCTTCAGTCACTTTCCCACTGCTGTAATGTAGCTTCACTGGGCCTTTTCTATAAATACTTTCATGATAATTGTTCCGACGACTTTTCCTCTATGAAACCTAGACTTTATGAATTTAAGCGCAGTACGAGATTGGCCGTAAGATCGCTTGATTTTATGGTTGAAATGGCTATATGAAACCGTAAGTTCTATGCTAACAGTTTCTTCTATCGCATTTATATATTCAGGCTTTTTGCTTCCAAGTAAATTTTGATTGTCAAAATGTAATTTCAAACATTAACTTCTGTCCTTTTAATTCTTGTTCTTTTATTCTCTCTCCTCAATAGGTTTTTTCTTAGACTCTGTAACAGTCAGCAACATCTTGCATCGTAGTTGCTTATTGCCTTGCTCGAGGTGACTTGATTTTTAAAAAAGTAAATTCCCGTTTGAAATACAAAAATTTGCATCTGTTTGTGGGAAAATGACATGAGCTAAAACATTCTTAAATAATTAATTTGAATAAAAAGACTATTCTATGCATGGCTATGCACTGAAATATTCTTTAACCGATCAATAAGGAATAATAAAAAAATAACATTGATATTTTAACCTTTGGCTTGATTTTAGTAATAGTAAAGGTCAACTGACATGGCCAAGGATGTATTCCAAAAGCTGAGAGACAGGAAATTTTTGCTAGAAACAAAGAAGAGAATACTGAGGAGGGAGGGCTTAGAGAATATGATACTCAAAGGACAGCTAGAAGGAAAGAGAGACCGGGGAAAGCAATACATAACATACTTAATGGGCTTGAGCAAATGGATGGCAGAGCAGGGTTTGGGTGGAGTAACAGGAGAAAGCATGTTAATAACTATTAGAGATAGGGAGATGAGAAATGCTATAATCGCCTACGTCTTGAAGGGACACGGCATGGTTGGAACAGGAATTTCCAGCACACCCTCGTATATATATATATATATATATATATATATATATATATATATATATGTCTACGTCGTATAGATATTAATCTCGTATCTCCACTGAGACGTGATATGGCACAAGGCCAAGTTTATGGTGTGGAACCCGGGCGCGTAAATTCGGGCTAATTCCCTGGCATCGGGGACGCTACTAATCGACCTCAATGCAGTGTTGAAGCCTCAGACAACTTTTCACTATTTTATTTATCTCAGCTGCGTCTCTGTTTGCAGTCATAATTTACAAAAGAGAAACTGCATTAAAAGTTCACTGATTTCATAGTACTCTACGGACCACCTCAGACCGGGATCATACACAATGTTACAATTCGTTGTAAAAATATTAGTAGCACAATGTTGCATCCGAAATAATCCAGAAAGAAAATCAAAATTCACGCGGATCGAGGCTAAGTCTTAAATTCCCACGCACGTTAGTGGCTTAATTCCGAAAAACACCAATTCTCTGTTTGCAACATCGGATAAGAAACCTGTTCAACATATTCCAATATATTTTCTTTGCACAGATCATTTTTTATTATAGTCTGACGTCGCCTACTATATAGGGTGAAACGCGTAGTTGAATAATTCGTCCATTTTGTCTCATTATCTATACTTTTGCTCAGATATTATCCAACTATCATATACAATAGATTTACATATACAAGTATAGGGTAGGAATGGATGGAATAATATTCCGTATCCAAAGAAACACTATTCTTAAAAATGTGCTCAATACAAAGTAGAGCTAATAATATTTATTCAAAAATTATCACATGAATATGTTATAATATCACTAAAAAAGTAGCTATGAGCTAATAGATACTTTTGTAGTGATATTATCATTTCTGAATAAATATATATATATATATATATATATATATATATATATAATATTTATTTTATATAAATTATTTATTATATATATATATATATATATATATATATATATATTTCATTTTTAAACGAGTTATTTCGCTACCTTGATTTCTACCATTAGTGTTGCCTTCAGGCGATTTTTAATAACTTAATTGTTATTAAAAATCGCCTGAAGACACGGCTCATGGTAGAAACCTGGGTAACGAAATAACTCGTTTAAAAATGGAAAATATTCAAAAGTTATACAATATAATTGTATAAAACACTTTTTAATACAAATGTGTACTGGTCTAACCCTATTAGGACCAAAAACTAAGTATTAAACAATCAATCAATATATATATATATATATATATTAAAATAACTTTAATCCAAAAGGAAAAGTAGGAAGGTAAATCCCAAAGACCCGATCTTAATTAATATTAATATTTTAATATTAAAAAATGATACAGGTGGAGAGCTCAATGTAATTAAAATTACAGAGCCAATTATAAAATAGAATAAATTTCGATGTTCAAAACTGTTGAATGATCATTTCAACATGAAATCCGTAAGAGAGATTTCACATCTCATCGGCAACTACCACATTTCAAAATGAAATAAAAAAGAAATAAAAAATGAAGTTTAAGAATTTAAAAAATTACGTCGCAAAAAAAATCGGTTAGCAATCAATGTCTATTTTTAGATTTTGGACAATTTTACTTTTAGATTGAGTTGTAAGTGAAAAATTTTGAAAATTTGGCTTTGTCTAGCTTTACAAAGGGAGAGGAGTTAACGGATGGAATAGGGAGTGGCGTTTGATTGAGAAGTGGGTTAAACAAAACAGAAAGAGAGGGAGGGAAGGGAGAAGATGGAGAAGGAAAGAGAAATGAAAAAAGAAAAATAGAAAAATTTCCATATTTTAGAGATGCTCGATACGTGTCAAACAAAACTAGCGTTTATAAATGGGTTAAAGTATTAGAAAAAAGATATTTAGAAAAAAACATATTTAGGCGAAAAAAGCAGATATATGATTAAATTAAATTTGATTAAGTTAATCTAATTAATGAAAAATCTAGATATAAAAAAAATAATTAAAAAAAACTTTCTAAAAAGTATTTGAAAAATTTTTGTAAAAATTTATAAAAAACTAATGTTGTGAAAAAGGTATATATACTTGCAGAAGAAATCGGGGGTTGAATTAGTAAACGCATCCTTATATTATAAAGGTAGATATTTAAAGGAGACAGGAAGAGAAAGGTAGAGGGGTTAAAATTACTATTTAAAAATTAAATTAATTTATTAAAAACAATTTAATTTATATATATTATTATTATTATTATTATTATTATTATTACTTTAGAACATTTAATCAATGAATTTGAGGTCCTCACATCTTCAGCAGAAAAGGCTGAATGTTTTGCTCGCAGATTCTTCACCAACTCGACATTGATTGATCTGGGGTATCCGCACCCGACTTCCCACTTAGAAATTAGGCTTAACTTAGTAACGTTCACATTACTCCCTCTCTAATCTTTAACAAAATTTCAAAGCTTGGCTCAAACAAGACGAGTGGAAGTGACGGAATCCCAATCATTGTTCTGAAGAATTGTGCCCCTGAACTCTCCTCTGTCCTCTCCAAACTTTATAGCTACTGCCTCTCTGCTTCTTGCTTCCCTGCCTGCTGGAAGTCCTTCTCTGTGATCCCTAGATTTAAGAACGTTGGAGAACCCTCAGCCCCTTCAATTATCACGCTATCAGCCTCCTAACGATTTTTGACTAAGTGCTCGAGTTTATTATTAATACTGATGGGGTTCAGCATCACACAGCCTATGGTCTCTTCTCAGTTAAAAAGTATGGTTTCCGCTTTACCAGGTCTACTCTTGAAATGTTAACGACCATCAGAGAGCATATATATTAGGCTCTCGATAAGAACGGCGAAGCTCGTGCTCGATTGTTTGACCCAATCCGGTCTTTCCTTTCAAATCGTGTAATGAAGATAGTATTGAATGGGCATGCTTCCAGATGTTATCATACGAACGCGGGTGTCCGTCAAGGCTCTATTATAGGTCCTACCCTTTTTCTGATCTTCATCAACGATCTCACTGATGTAATCAGATCCCAAGTAGGCATTTATGCTGATGACACGACAATTTACTCCCGCCTCGATAAGAAATCTGCCGAGGCTGACAAAACAAGCTTCGTTACTGATCTGGAAAAGGACGTCCAATCTGTGGTGAACTGAGATAAGAAATGGCTTGTAAATTTTAATGCTTCGAAAACGAAGCACCATAGACAACTGATTCTACCCCCTCCTTCAGAATGGATCAGGCTAGTCACCCTGAAAGCAAAACACTGCGCCTCCTAGGCCTAAATCTATCAGCCGACCCCAAGTGAAATGACTACATTGAATCCATAGCTAAATCTGCTGCTCAAAAGGTTGGTTCCCTTCGTAGGGCTATGAAGTTTTTCTCGCTTAAATCCATCTTACGGCTTACGGCCATATCACGTTGAATACACCGGTTCTCGCTTGATACCCGCAGTTAAGCAACGTTGAGCCTAGTCACTACTTAGATGGGTGACCGCTTGGGAATACCAGGTGCTGTAAGCGTTTAGTGGCGGATGTGCGTTGTGGTGCAGTGGATATCGGCTCGAAAAGAGAAATTGGTGAGCCGAGTTCGAATTCCAGTTGAATACCCTACATTCACTTAAGCACTGGTACCCTTGGGAAAGGTATTAATCCACCCCTTCCCTCCAGTTATGGGTTAAATAACAGGGTAGGACTTGGGGACCTTGCCCTTAAAAACAAATCCCAATGAATCTTGCTACTCGAAAAGAAAAAGTATTACTAGACACAAAAATTATATAAAAAACAATACATTGTTGAAAGGTATTACCAGCAATAAATAGATAAAATTTACTTGGCAATAAATGACCCACCGAGATTGATATGCCATAAAACAAAACAACCAACCAACCATCTTACACATATATAAAGCTACCATCCGTCAGTGCTGTCACATCTGATCGGGTGCCCCTGCTATTCATCTCGAGTTTTTTTGGGGGGGTTTTTTGTGAGGATTCTATGAATAGGTCACGGTAGTTTATGGGAATTAATGGAAAGGGAAACCAATTTCCGCAGTTATTTTGAGGGTGGTTAATATTTTAGGTTTTTTTATTGACCTGTGGTACCAAAAGACGCGAATGAATCTCTTCAAGAATGACACGCACACACGCACACACATACGCAATTTTGTAGGTGTTGTTTAAATTCTTCTGTATTTTAACCACGTCGTATGTGAATATTTCTCTTGGCTTCCGTAGGTGGGGGACCAATTTACAGCAAATGCACGCAGCAAACTGGACCCTTATATATTTTATAAAAATTGCTTCGAAGAATTCAAGCGCACGAGTATATTTTAGTTTGCCCTCCGTAAGATGGAAGGGTTCATTTACAGTGAATTTTTCGTAGCAAACTGAATTTTTTATTAATTTTTAAAAGATTTTCTCTATTTAAGAAATCACGTCGTATGAGAGTACTAACAGCATAACCCGGCGTTGCTCGGCTGTAATGAAAGCTTTAAAAGTAATCCATGGTCATGGAGCTCAGACTCATTAGACGTTGGCACGAAAGACTAAAAAGCAATAGTTGTTTCCAGTTAAAGCGAAACCGTAGACCGAAAGAAAAATGAATGAATTTAAGTAAAATTTTGATTTCCTGGTATCGATATCAAATAAGTTTTTTCGTCGTAAACTGAATTTTGAAGGCTAAATAGGTCTTCTGAGTAAATGGTATCATGGCTGAGACTAAGAACTACAATTATATCTACTTAGAGCCAAACCCGAGGCAAAAACTAAAATAAAAGGGCTGAAAAACTGATTTTGATCAGACCCGGTAGGATATCGGGGTATCGATTTCCAATATCGGAGTCAAATAAGTCATCCAAGGATAGAACTGCAACCTTGAAACTTCTGAATATCGTTTCTTATGTCTTTGTCTATGAGTGTATCAAATTTGACTAAAATCAGACCACTCCTTCTATTACCCGATTTTTTCGATTATCTATTTTCGATATTTATTGGGGGTAACTCGACACAAAACCTAGCTAAGAACACTCGCAGACGCTTATAGTACAACTGTGTAAATTTTCAAGAAAATCGGTTCAGCCGTTTCGGAATCTATAGGTAACGGACACACACAGACAAAGTTCCATTTATAAATGAGTTCAGATTTGTTTTAGCTTCCGAAGTGGGATCAATATACAGTAAATTTACGTATCAATTTGTTCCCCCCCCCCCATTAACTTTTATCAAATTTAATTTTAACAAAATTATTTGTCATATGGTTTGTTTTTGGAATAGGAAAAACAATTTTGAAAAGATAATTATTTCTGACACAACTTCTCTAAATGTTACATATTTAGTCTGTTTACAATGAAACGCCAAAATTCAAAATACTTATTACAAGAGTTTAGAAAGAAGAAAAATTATTCATAAAAATAAGTATAATAATGAATATATTTATTGCTATAAAGAAAAATATTTACTTCGTGATAAAATTCTTAATGACATTTTTAGTGTGTTTTGTTGTTTAAAATATTTTACCATTATAGATCTATTGTTTCCTTTGATAATACTTTTGCAATATATTTTCAAGAACAGTTAAAAAAAATTAAATTGATTGAATTCAATTCTGACATTAGCGTTCTGTGAAAAAATTCTAAATAAATATCATTTTTCATTAATCTAGCAATCCACAAATTTAAATTTTTGTTTTGTATTCACAAAAGATGAATTTTTAAAATTCAGGTTAGAAGAAAAACAAAAATAAACAACTCAGCCCGTTTTCAGTCACTTTCTCACCGACGGAATGAGGCTTCCCTCTGTCTTTTCTACAAGTATTTTCACGGCATCTGCTCTGACGAGCTTAATTCAATGATGCCCCGCCCTCATGAATTTCCTTGTGCAACTAGATTGGCAATTAGGTCCCACCTTTTTTACCGTCAAAATAGGTATACTACCGACCATAAGTTTGAGACCACCCAAATTTTTTTCACAAAGTTTATAAAATTTCATATTTACCAGAATCAAATTCGCCGTGTTGTATTTTTTGTTATTCTTATGCAAATGTCAAGTAAAAAAAAAGTATTCTTTTCAACTTTAAAGTAAACATTTACTCAGTTTGCTACTTGACTTCTCGTATTGTGATCAAGTTTTTGCCTATAATTCAGATTTATTCAGATATTATAATTACGGTATAATTTATTTTTGTAAACCATATTACTACGGCGTAAGTGACAAGGAAGAAACAGATTAGCATTGAAAAAAGAGCTCAGGTTGAAATTCTTTTGAAAGAAGGATATTCTGAACGTTTTATCGCTAAAAAATTAAGCCTATCAAAAAATGGTGTGCATTATTGTCATCAACAACTTCGTGAAACTGAGTTAAATATTGACAGAAAAAGATCTCGTATGCCTAGAGTAACATCTATTGTAGAGGATAGGCACTTGATCATATCTAGCAAGAGAAATAGAAGAAAAGCCGCTCCGGAATTAACAATTGAAATGAATTCTACTCGACAACATCCAGTATCTGTTACTACTGTTAAGAGACGACTTCATTCTGGTGGGCTTAAAGGCTGTGTAGCAGTTAAGAAACCACTATTAAAGAAGGAGAATAAGGGATGAAATTGATCGTACAGTTTGAAATAAACTTCCTAAAAATGAACAAATGTTGTTTAAATGGTTGAAGGATACTTGGAAATCACTTCCACCAACTTATTTTTATAAGTTATCAGAAAGAATGCCAAGGATTTGCTCTGCAGAAATAAAGACTCGTGGTGGGTTCTTTGATAAAAAGAAAATATGAATTAACTTTAATTAAATTTTAAATTACTCAATATTAATTTTGGTTTTAATTATTGCACAATTGTGAGCAACAATGAAATATATCTATATTTATTCTTCTAAGACATAAAATTTGTTATTTCTTTCTCTTAGAGAATAAATCTATGTGGTTCCAAACTTATGGTCGGTAGTGTAAATGTAACCCCTACTTCTTCTACTTTCTTTCCTCGCACTTCCCGCCTGTGGAACTCCCTTCCCCATGCTTGCTTCCATGATTGCTACAATCTCCAAAAGTTTAAATGCAACGTTAATTACCATCTTCTATCTCCTTGATTCCCATCTCTTTCTTACTCTTTCTTTTCGGTCTTCGCTCTTCTCTCACTGTAACCCCCTGTGCAACAGTGGCAGTACTGCTCTGCTTGGGGTAAAACGATTATGAAAAAATAAAAGAAATATTTTAATTATTCTGAAGAACAATAACGTTGAGAAAAAATAAAATTCTTAACGAGAATTTTTGTCAATTTCACATCATAACATTTTAACAATAAAATTAAAATTTTAAAAATAAAATTAGAATGTTAAAAGTAAAGAAAATAAAGTGTCTTAAATAATAAATTTCAATTAATTTAAGAGAATAAGAAGTTTCTTTCTCAAAAGTCAAAATTATACATTATGTCTCTACCTGTCCATCACCTGCCATGAGCCAGAGTCGCATGTATACGATACAAATCCTATTAAATCCATCAACCAACTAAAAAACACAAAAATAAATTGCACACCCGCAAAATCGGATTCAAACAACCAACAATTGGGAAAAAGCCTAAAATAAAATTGCACACTGGGAAAAGTAGATTCAAACGACTTTGGAAAAACCCAACTAAGAAAAATTCACAAGTCAGTGCGAAAAGCTGATTCTGAATCCTGATTGGATTAAAAATAGCAAATTCATATATGACGTATTTTCACATCTAGATGTGAAAAGGCTTGCTGGAAAAGAAAAATATAAGTGAATTTTTGTTAACTGAACACTATAATATATTTGTGAGAATAAAAAATGTTCATTGAGAAAATACACGCTGTTTTCTAGATAAAATTGTTCGTAAAGAAATGTAGGTAATAAAAATATCATGAGTTTCACTATTTATACCACATCGCTAACCTGTCAAAACTCAGTCACTCAGCAGGGAGCTGAGGATCTCGTAGTAATGCAACGAAAGAAAATTCAAGAACATTTGTGCATTTTCTCAATGAACATTTTTTCTTCTCCCAAATATGTTATAGTGTTCAGTTAACAAAATTTCACTTATATTTTTCTTCTTGCAATTTTGTCATTCTGTAAATAATTCTTTGATTTAATGTAAACTACTGCAGCGAGACAATTTCAATTTACATACATCTCACATTACAAATGAATTACATACATTTTCTCAATGAAAATTTGCATCTTCTTATTCTAACAACTATGTAATAGCATTAACGGCGAACAAAATTCCACTTATATTTATCAACAACCTGATAATATCTTTAAATGCGTGGATTGTCGACTATGTTTGAAATTGGCCTTGTACCAGGCATAGCTGACACACATTACAAAGTGATGACCGACGACGTGATTTGAACACGTAACCTTCTGCATATTTGATAAAACCCGAAAGGAACACACACACTGCTCATGGCTACCAGGCTTTTTAATGGTTTTCCTTTGATTCTAAATTAATGTTAATAGTTTTTTCAGTTAACATACTTTCGTATCGATTATTCTTCCTTTCAAATATGAATGTATTTCAACCATATTGTTAGCACTGGTTTTATTTTAAAGACATATTCAAAATTTATGGGCACAATTTTCCGTGCATTGTAAAGTTTACACTTCGCAGATTGAGGACATTCGTTATAAAATACAAATAAGAGAAAGGGATACGTCTGAATTTGGCTGACGGCCATATCACGTTTAATACACCGGTTCTCGCTCGATTACCGAAGTTAATGGTCACTACTTAGATGGGTGACCGCTTCGGAATACCAGGTGCTGTAAGCGTATAGTGACGGATGTGCGGTGTGGTGCAGTGGATATCGGCTCGGAAAGAGAAATCGGTGAGCCGAGTTCGAATTCCAGTTGAATACCTTGCATTCACTTAAGCACTGGTACCCTTGGGAAAGGTATTAACCCGTCCCTTCCCTCCAGTTATGGGTTAAATAACAAGGGTAGGACTTTGGGACCCTGCTCTTAAAAACAAATCCCAATGAATCTTGCTACTCGAAAAGAAAAGTGTATTACTAGACACAAAACTTATATAAAAACAACAATAAATTGTTGAAAGAAAAAGGTATTACCAGCAATAAATAAATAAAGTTTAGTTGGCAATAAATGACCCGCCGAGGTTGATTTGCCATAAAAAAAAACAACCATCAACGTCTGAATTTGAACTCCAAAAAAGGTTCATATTTGAAGCTGTCAACTTATTGAATAATATCAATTCATATAAATCAGTTATTCTTTGTGAAAAGATTAATCAAGACGCGACATTTTGTTTATCTGTGGATTTCTTTTGTGGTATTACTCTGTGTGTGTGTGTGTGTGTGTGTGTGTGTGTGTGTGTGTCCCTCCCTCCCCCTGTATGTGTCTCTGTCTGTCTCTGACTCTTTCTCTCTCTACTTTTAAGCGCCATCTGCTGGCTCTTCGCCAAACTAATCAGAGACCACACAATGAGAAGTTGAATAAATATTTATTTCGTATTTAAGTAATGTCAGTTATTTGATCAAATGTTTCGTTTATAATGTTACCGAAAGTTCACTAAGAACAGAAAAAGACTGCCTCACGTTATTTAAACATGGGTCGAACAGATATTAGAGTTGCTTTGTTAACTGGATTTTACATCCATACGAATTGACTGCGGGTGTAAAATCTAAGTGTCAATGAAATTCTGAAATCTATCTCTACTATTATTGTAGGCCCGACACATTTGTAGCTCAAATCAAAATGTTGAATCATCCACGTAAAAATATGAGGGATTCCAAACACTGCAGCAGTATCCACCCCCCCCCCCCCACGCGCCATCATATTAAACAGGAAAATTTGATAGACCTTAACGCCAGAGGGACTGTCGTAAACTAACGTACAGTCAGTATAAGACATTAAAAAAAAAACAACAGGAAGAAAAATTTAACCATCGTTGTTCTAAGTCAATACAGGTGTATACAAAAAAAAACAGTGTGCAGTTTATGAAATACCTGTGCAGGTGAAGGACGAGGCACTGATTGCTTATTTTATACGGTTTGGCCAGATTATCAGCGTCCCCTCTCACCGCAAGCACGAGAAATGAAGCTTTAATATCATCCTGTCTAGGCAGTCTTTTATAGCGTATAGGAGCTGGTTAATGTTTCCTTGATTCGGCCTTGTGTCAGACATAACCGTACTCCCTAACGGTTACAGCATTTATCCAGAATTATCACCATCAGAATTATCAGAAGGTTGCTTGTCGGCAGGATGGAATGTGTGAAATAGTGAGGAATAGTGTAAGAATAAAATATACGTTTTTCATGTTAAAATAGAAATTTATTAAAAAGGAAAGAATAACACAAGTTGTAGAAGTTAATGGGCAATTAGAAAAAATATTAAGAAGTTATGAGTAGAGTTCATGTTCAATGATAAAGTTGAGTTAAGGGTATAATGAGAAAGTTAAAGGTATCAAGAGTTGAATAAAATGTTCGTAGTAGTAATTGCTGAAAGTATTTATGCGTACTTATGTATGTGTGAGCGTTTGTTTCTTAGGAGTGTCTTTGAAGTCTTTAGGGTACCGTCAAGTCAAGTGGATTGGTGAACGATGAAGAAAAAGAAAATGAGAAAGAGAACAAGGTGCAACCTGACCTTATCTCGGAATCGATTTGAAGTTGCAGTTACATTTTAGTTGTTTCGTCTCACGGCTCCTATCTGACTGTTGACCGGCCACAGAATATCCTTAAGTAATTAAATCTGGTCATGTGACCGGCTCTAGTGAGCATTTTCGAGTTTAGATGTGAAATAACGACATTATGAATTTTCTGATTTTAATCCAATCAGGATTCAGGATTTGCTTTTCGCACTGACTCGTGAATAGTCATTTGAATCCACTTTTGCGGGTGTGCAATTTTACTTTGGGTTTTTCAAAAATCTTTTCAGTTTTTAATTTCTTATCCCTACACTTTCAACTGTTTTGATATTGGGTGAACTTTACCAGTCATTGTGACGAGTAGAAAGCCGACATGAGAGGAGATTTTCTAAATATCACTTAGATGTGGCACAAGCCCGAAAGTATGAGGCACCCAGTGAGGATTAATCTCACTACTCAGTTGTAATAGGTTCTATCGAGGCAAGCTTGCTAACCATTACACTATGTCGAAGTGGCTAAAAGGCCAAAAATATGAGGTACCCAGTGAGGATCGAACTCACGACTCAGTTGTAATAGGTTCTAGCAAGACAAGATTGCTAACCATTACACCATGCCGAAGTACCCAAAGCCGCCATGATAGAAGCGTGACAAGTCTGGTCATCTGGCAACTTCCTGACCAGAGAAGAAGGTTTCTGGCGTTCAGCCTGTCCCCAAGCAAAATCTCTCTCAGAACTCTGCTACGCCTGCAACAAGGACTAGCGACAGTAAACTGTCTGCTTCAAGTTTGCTGGGTACCTCCGTACTCGCTACCCCTTTGTCTAAGATAAGCAAATTGGACTGGCAGGTTGCGTGTAAGAGTAGAGGAAATGTTCAAACATTTGTGGGACAGTCCCGGGTTTTGTTCGCCCCTCCCTCTACAGGGCTTTAAAACAAACGTTTCCCTGCGACTTATCTGATTTGGCCGATAAATCTAGAAATACACATCCAGGGTAAGCAACGTGGACTTGGACTTGGACAAATCGGGGCTGTCTGATACGGTAATTCGTACGAGCTAAATCAACCGGATGTTAGTTAAGTTAACGTGTGGCTCTGAGGGTGTCCACGTTTCCATTCGATATTTCACCCGGAAGTGGGAGAAAGTGAAACGAGAAATGAGGGGAAAAAAACGCAAAAAAGGGAAGCTTGAGAAAAAGTTGTAGTATATATATATATATATATATGCGTGTGTGTGTGCACGCGCGTGTGTGTGTGTACCGATGCATACACACATATATATATACATATATATATATACACTTTCGTATACACACACACACACACACACATACACACACACATATATATATATATATATATATATATATATATACGCACACACATAAATGTATAGAAGTAAACAGACAAAAGATTATTGCTGATGAGCCGAAAGGATATTTTCACTAAAGAATTTGGAAAATTAAAAATTAATTTTTAAACGTAAGGATTATAATTAATATTAATATTAATATTAAAGATAAATAAGAAGGATTATAATTAAAGTTTATATTAATAATAATATTAATATTAAAGATAAAGTATTAAACTATTTAAAATACTATAGAAGTAAATAAAAAATATAGGCATAAAATAGTATATATAACTTAACTAATGAACAAAAGTAGAAATATGCACAACTATATATATATATATATATATATAGAGAGAGAGAGAGAGAGAGAGAGAGAGAGCAAAATATAAAAACATATGCACAAAGCGTACCTACGTACATACTCTCATATCCACTAAAATACACTCACATGCACCCATATATACATATACATATATTTACGCACGCTCACAAACACACATGTACATATACACGCACACATGCATACATATATACATATACATACACATTTATAGATAAAGAAATTAAAAGTTAATAAATAATAAATTAAGAACTAGGAATGGAAGCTTAAGGTTTTAGTAAAAGGGTCTTTAAGAATTAGGGCTTAGTGAATCAGGAAGTATTGGCCTTTAAGAATTAGGGCTTTAAGAATCAGGGGGTATTTTTAAAAAAGTTATAAAATATTTTGATAGATGAAATGATTCAGGGATTAGATATATAAAATTTAGAATTTATTATCAGTTGCTACTCAAAACAAAGGATCAGAAAATGTAAGGGCTAAAAGAGTTTTATCTATATTTGTTGTTTTCATTAATACTACAGTTATCAAGAATAGAGAAAGAAAGCTTCTATCAGACAGAAATTAATTTCGGATTACATTTAGCGGGGATTTATATTACAATTTAAAATTTAAAATGTAAAAAGTTAGGTTTATGATGGCATTTGCTTATAAATTCTTTAAGTAAACGCAAAAGCAGATTTTGTTTAAGATACTTTATTATTTTAATTTTTTTTCAACAAAACATACATTGCATCTATCGTAAGGGTTTTTGAGGTTGCGGGCTAAACCTATTAGTTTCCAATTTACTATGGTGTTTAGTCCCTCTTTCATTTTCCAAAATCTTCGAGAAAGATGTTTTAAATATTAGATTTTGGTTAGAAAAGAAGTGTTTGTGAGCGTGTAATATAACAATCTGGCCCCACCCGAGGAAGTGATGCAAGCGATGGTGTTTTCCATCGGTGAAGGGGGCGGCGAAGCGACAAGACAGGTGTTTGTGAAATACATCCTGTCGAGGCCGGAGCGGATGTCATTTTGACCTTATTTCCGACAGCGGCGGAAATGGCTACAGAGGCAAACAGATCAGGTGCCTCTTAGAATTACGTGGGCGTTGCGTGGGCGAGGCAAAAAACCGGAAGGAAAGTCCCGGTTCTAGAGGACTATATAAAGACCTCGTCACACGGATTCGCCAGTAGCAGAGAGCGCCGGTGGAAGCAGAGAGAGACAACACAGGCAGACTACACTCCCGTCAGCCATTCTATATGCGCCCTCACCCTCCCGTTCTCTATTCCACACAGTTCGTCGTCATAATAAAAATATAACCTTATATTTTTATATATGCGTGTTTGTTGTTTTGTCGTCATACGGCGATATATAACAAGCGTAGTATCTCCTACAGAAATACCGTTTTTTCTTATTCCATGTTTCAGAAACTAAATCATTTCCACCATTTATTTTAACATATTACCTGAAGAAGAACAGTATTGTTCTGAAACATGTAAATTTTTCTGTAGTGTTATAATGCTTTTATAAACCATTGTAATAACAAAATTACAATAATAAGCTCTACTCTGTATCGAGCACTCTTTATAAGAGTAGATGCTTGAACTGTGGATTTTAATCTACGTGTTCTTTCACTTTCTTATAATATATATATATATATATATATATATATATATATATATATATATATATATATTAAACTCCTATTAAACACTTATTCTCTAACATCAATGTTTTCTTCTTCTATGTACCGTGTCCTTCCAGGACGTAGGCGATCATGGGCTTCGCACATTCCCCTATCCCTTGTAACTCTTAACACCATTTCTTCTGTTACTCTTTCCAAACCCTGAGCTGTCATCTATTTGCTCAAGCCCATCAAGTATGGACATTTACCCTGATCCCTCACTGGAGCGAGATATGACACAAGGTATTTTTAAGATGGGGATTCGACCGCGTACCGGCGAGCAGAGGGACAAACAATTCCCCAGTCTCCTCAACCGCCGGTTGAGCTGGCCCCGGTTACGAGCACCAGGTCCACCCCTCTGGTGCAATGCGGTGGCGCGGTCGCGGGACACTGTTCCCCGGGACCGGGCATATTTCAGTGTAATTCTTCTTAGTTGCGTCCACGCCCTCTCGGACGGAGCCACACTAAGCCGCACTCTTTCTTCGAGGACAGAAATGCAAGTGAGAAATGATTTGGGTCCCTACTCGACACAAAAATCTGTAAGTATGTAATGCGTTACTTTTCTCCGTTTCCTTTTCCTTTAATGTAACGCGTATTTCACATGAAAGGTTAATTTTTAACTCTAGCTATCGAAACGGATGGACAAAGTTTACGGGAAGTAAATATGGTTTTCACACATTGCAGTATTCTCGGAAATGTCAGTCAGTTTAGGTGCCATACGTGATACACGCTTGGGCGATCATGTCTCTTTCGAGACATGACTGACTGGGCAGAAGATTATCCCGCAGTAGGTTGCCATTACTTTCTGCGGTAGACTGGTTGTCGACCAAGGCTATAGAACCCAATCTGTCCTGCTATTTAACCCATAACTGGAAGGAAGAGACGGATTAATACCTTTCCCAAGGGTATTTGCGCGTAAGTGAATACAATGGATTCAGCTGGAATTCGAACTCGGCTCCCCGTTCCGAGCCGATATCCACTGTACCACAACGCACATCCCTCGGAAATGTAGTTTTATTAAAATATAAGCAATTTCCACTTCTAATAGCGTATAAAAGTAATAGAAAACCTTTAGAACAGGCAAAAAAAGAACAAACAAAAGTAAAACAAAGAAATAGAAAAAAAATTAGTCTTATTATTTTATATTAAGACTAATTTTTTTTTAGTCTTATTATTATATAAACACCGCAGAAAGCAATGGCAACCTACTGCGGGATAATCTTCTGCCCAGTCAGTCATGTCTCTTTCGAGACATGATCGCCCAAGCGTGTATCACGTATGGCACTTAACTGACTGACTGAATATAATAGTTGGACTAATGATTAAGGCTTATATTGGTCATAAAGTCGGGGATCAGTTTATTACTTCATAACAATAGGAAACCGATCACCCACTAATTACTACACAATAATATAATAGATTTATTTTCCCTTTACCTATGAGTCAAATAACAGGACAGATTGGGTTCTATAGCCTTGGTCGGCAACCAGTCAACCGCAGAAAGCAATGGCAACCTACTGCGGGATAATCTTCTGCCCAGTCAGTCATGTCTCTTTCGAGACATGATCGCCCAAGCGTGTATCACGTATGGCACTTAACTGACTGACTGAATATAATAGTTGGAAACATAATTAAAATTTATAGTGAGCATAAAGTGAGGGATCGGTTTTCTATTTTTATGAAGTAGTAAATTGATCCTCCACTAATTATACTTAATATAATAATATTATATAATCTATGTTTTCACCCTCCAGATATGAGTTAAATGGCAGAACAAATTTGGTTCTCTAGCCTTGGCCGACAATCAGTCTACCGCAGAAGGTAATGGCAACCTACTGCGCGATAATCTTCTACCCAGTCAGTCATGTCTCTTTCGAGACATGATCGCCCAAAGTGTGTATCACGTATGGCACTTAACTGCCTGACTGAATATAATAGTTGGAAACATAATTAAAATTTCTGCTGGGCATAAAGTGGGGGATCGGTTTTCTATTTTTATGAAGTACTAAACTGATCCCTTACCAATTCTACTTAATATAATAATGTAATCTTATCTATCACTTCTCTTTCCAGATATGAGTTAAATGGCAGGACAGAGTGGGTTCTATAGCCTTGGTTCGCAATCAGTCTACCGCAGAAGGTAATGGCAACCTACTGCGGGAGAATCTTCTGCCCAGTCAGTCATGTCTCTTTCGAGACATGATCGCCCAAAGCGTGTATCACGTATGGGACTTGAATATTATTATTATATAAACAATTTTCACTTCTCACAAAACAGTGTATAAAATGAGTGGTGAGCTAGGGAGAACTCTAAAAGCGAATCTGTGTATTACGAAATAGAAAACATATGCAATTAATGTAATAGAAACAATTTACATTATACAACGTAACCAAAAAAGTTCTATTTTTTTATTAGTCCTTGAATGAAGTTGAAATATATACGAAATGCGTGTAGCATATATATATATATATATATATATATATATATATATATATATATATAGATATATATTTAATTACTTAGTTTCTGGTCATAATTAGATTAGACCAGTGCACATTTGTATTTAAAAGTCTTCAATACAATTATATTGTAGAACTTTTGAACATTTTCCATTTGTAAATGAGTTATTGCGCGACCTACGTTTCTACCATGAGTGGCGTCTTCAGGCGATTTGCAATAACTTGTTAATAATTTGTTATTGCAAATCACCTGAAGACACCCCTCATGGTAGAAACTTAGGTCACGTAGTAACTCGTTTACAAATGGAATATATATATATATGTAGTCATCCGTAGACAGATCTGTTTCGCTGTATCACAGCTCATCAGTACGGTTATACATCCGATTGCTTTTACCCCAGGATTGAAACTCGAACGAATCGGCGTCAGTCGGCGATTCAACATCTGAGCTATGGGCGCTCGGTAGAAGGAGGCAAACTTTTTAGAGTATGATGTATCATACGCCAGTAGTCAGAGTGCTCTAATTCATTACTGAATGAGCGATGCGTAAGTGCTAGAGTAACTACTGTTTTTTCAAAGTCTACCATTCTTCCAGAGTACTCAATCAGGGTGTTCTACGGAAAATCCCTAATATTAACGAAATGGTTTAACAACTGAGATATTGAAATGATTTGTTTGAACATTATTTTTGATCGATACTCGTATTTGAGTAGATATTCTGTTCATAATCAAACAGTATTACATATTTCTACCGGCCTGATTATTTCCGATAAATTTTGTTACGAAAACGTGTTTCATTCAGCAGGATTCAAACCTGCGACCCCTATCAACATAGGGGAATTGTGTGATATAGGCTTGATTTGACTTCGTTTAGACTATGGTATAATTCGTGGTCAAGTGGTTTAATACTGCACAATAACATGTGCATCAAGTGAACTGTTTTGGTGTCTAGTTTTTGTGCTTTCTTCCACATGATAATCTCTTATTATTAGCTGGCCGAAACAAAGGCTTTCTGGTTGCCTTGTAAAATTTTGCAAAGTTATAATAAAAAAAGAACCACTCTATTTTTATATAGAAATATCCACTTGGCAATAAATGCTAAAAATAGTATGAAATACATCATTTTTTTAAACTGGGTTGCCTAATAATTATGGCCGGTAGTGTATCTATATATATATATATATATATATATATATATATATATATATAGTCATCTGAAAACAGTCCTGTTTCGTTGTATCACAGCTCCTCAGTAAGGCTAGTCATCTGATTGCTTCCATCCGGGGCTGGGATTAAAACCTGACCGATTTGATATCACTTGGAGATTTTGCCCCAAGTCTATTTGCGCACGGCGGAGAAAGACAGATTTTAACGTGTTCTATACACAATGTAAACAAACACCAGTAGCCAAGAGTGTTCAATTAATTGTAGAAGAACGATTCGTTAATAGCGGTGAGTTGCTATTTTTTTGAAAGTCTACCATTTCCCCGGTGTACTCAATCGACGAATGAGATATAGGAAATAATGACAAATCCGTAAAAACAGAAAGAATAATCCAAAAAAATTATCTAATTAAATAGATAAAAAACTCAATAGATTTAATAATTATTTATTTCGGTAGTTGTGAAAATACAAACTGCCTCATAAGACCCAAAAAATTAAAACATTTGTTGATTTTTCGTGTTTGATGAGGCATTTTGTATTTTCACAAATACAAAAAATTTCGGTTTTAAAGCCATTTAATTGTGTTGAGTTTTCTCATACATATATATATATATATGTATATATATATATATATATATATATATATATATAATCAAATATTGTATAAGCTTGCGTGTATAAAATCAATATTTCGTTTAATTTTACATTTTCTTTGTTTTTCTTTTCTTTTCTTTTCTTTTTTTTACTTAACTAAACTTAAACTAAAAATAATTGACGTTAGTAGAGGAGTTACTTTGTAGATAGTCCCATTTGAGTAGAGTTGGTTGTAAACAAGTTACTTATCTTTTTTTTAAAAAATCGTATGCTTCTATATCATCTGCAATATTTCATTTCTTTCATTTTAAATTATTGTCTCACACCAAGATTGCGATTATCTTGAGCACATTGTTGTTTCGATTAATTCCCTTGAATATTTCTTGCTCTTATAAAAAAAAATATTTCTTGCTCTTATAAAAAAAAAACATAGTTACTTGCATGCTGATGAATCATTTTCACTTGTCTATTCTTGAATCTCATCTGCTGCATATTTAGCTCATTAAAGGACTTCTCGACACTAAGCTGTCAAGTTAGTTGTTTAATAATAAATCATTCTATTTATACAATGCTCCTAAATCTTTACAAATGGCCATGTTGTGAGAGTTCTTTAGCTGATAGTTCTTAGTTGTCAATGACAGATCGATGTTACACTCGCTAATATCAAAATCTAATAACAATATACAAATCTGAAAGTAAACATGCTGGATTGAAGTTTCGCCCTTTCTTCCCAGATTTATTTACTGCTTCCAGCTTTTGTAATTCATTGCTTTTTTATTTTTTTATTTTTTTTCTGTGATTTATCTGTTGTTTGCTATTCATCAAACACTCGCCACCCAAAGGTGGTCGATTTAATATAGTTGGCAATAAGTGTAAATGTAGACTAAAGAAAAAATTGTTACACTGGTAGGGGTTTTGGTTGGAGCTTGGAAAACGAGGACGTATCCTCCCTATCCTCGTCGCTAATTCATAAACTGGCCGAAGACACAAACACGACCCTGTGTATCGCTACGTAATACAATATGACAAGAAACGGGAACAGATACTACACTCTGAATTCAACCAAAAATATTGAATACTTGAGCTGCTAAAGACACATTATCTCAGAATTAGCCTGACATTTTTGAAATCATTATAGACTGTTGTCGTCTTTTTTATTGCAATTTTACGATGTTTCAGTCGTTATACGCTCCAGCCTTCTTCAGATGCTAGGAATTTCGAAACGAACACTTTATTACGATCACTGGGGTGTATGATTCTCATTCTTCAAATCGTTATGTAACGTGACATCGAAATCCGAAAACGCATTCAAATCGTGAGATACGCCTTCTAGAAGCTAAGTAAATATTAGAAAAAGAGAAAAGAGAACTGAACTGTTATGTAATATCGGAACAGGAAACAAACCCTCCACAAACAAAGACGAGAAACAACAAAAATATAGCTCTACAGAATGATGCTGAGAATACTATAGACTGACCGATGATCGTTTTCCACTAATCTGTTCAGAGCATCATAATCAAAGTCCGATAAACTCCCCGACTTGGGTTCGTTTTTTAACAAAGTTTCATCTCGAATGAAATTTGAAAGCTAATGTCCTTCCTTGCCGCTCAGTTATGACGTCCTCGACAAATGACAACATATTTTCTTCGTCGCCATAACGTTATTCCCTGACTTAAACCGCCAAAACATTATACAACGAAAATTCACTTCCTATCTCCCAATTAATACGGTTCCAAAATCTCATCTTTAATCCACTGTGTACGCTGCCACTACTGGGCAAGAAGTAAAGCTAATTGATGCCCCAATTTTATTCTTAACCGCCATTTATGATTTGTAGTTAGAACGTCTAGTCAACAAAACAAGATCTACATTTAAAAATTCAAATGCGAAGCACTGACTCGTTGATTTTGTTAGAAATAAACGAATTTACTTTTGTTTAGCACGAACAAAACTCGCAAGATTTCACACCTCGATGCGAAATGTTTTTCGGCCAATAAAAAACTAGAAAACATCTACAAACAAAAGAGAAAGACCAAGATCATACCCGAGGGTGAATTCCCAAATGACCTACAAATAATATAAAAGACGAGACAAGACGGCTGTCGTCAGACAGTTAAGATGACGAGCGTAATTTACATGTCCCTTGACTAACATCAATTCGTGTTGATATCGTTCTCTCTCACCTCTCACCTCCTTCTTTTTCACCATTCACCCTGAGCAATAACTTCAAAGACAATCCTACACAACAATAAATTCCCATACATACATACATACATACATACATACATACATACATACATACATACATACATACATACGTTCCTGCCTACATGTACACATAAACACATCCTTGCAAGGACTACTACGAACTCTTGATATCCTTAACTTCTTAATACTGTTTCTCATGAATGTTTAACTTCTCTACCAATAGATGTTATTCTTTTCCATTTATAAATTTCTATTCTAAACATACAAAACGTTTGCCTTTATTCTTCCACACATTCCAATCTCCAACCATCTGATGATAGCGAATAATTTTAAGTTGTAGGGAATTCGTTTATATATGGCACATGGCTAATTTAATAAACATTAACTATCTCCCTACTGCTTCACTGTTGAACCCCAACGTCCAAAGAACGCGCACTTTATAGATACACTGGTGACTCCCGACGTCCAAAGAACGCGCACCTTATAGCTACACTGGTGACTCCCGACGTCCAAAGAACGCGCACCTTATAGCTACACTGGTGACTCCCGACGTCCAAAGAACGCGCACCTTATAGCTACACTGGTGACTCCCGACGTCCAAAGAACGCGCACCTTATAGCTACACTGGTGACTCCCGACGTCCAAAGAACACGCACCCTACTACTACAAACGACACATGAGTCACAACAACTTGTTCCCCAAAACGAAAATGACTTATGATAGAATTGAATAGGATTAACTTAAATTTACGAATCAACAACCGGTGTCACCTCGGCAATAATCTGCTGCGAATTAATATATATTAGTAACAGATGAAAAAAAAAAAAAAAAAAAAAGAAAGAAAGAAAATTGATGCGATTCTACCGATACACACTCCGGCCTTCTAAACCTTTTAATTGTGCGATAATAACAACAAAGATGGGGATGATAGTCTTCGTACAAATAATGTAAATAAGGCCCTTCCCTGTTAGAAGAATAACACAATGTTCCTTCTCTCGGTGTTTTTACTTTGGCACCAGACGAAGCTAAGCGTCGTGAATATCAGATTAATTTCTGTCCAAATTGCACAGCATTTATGTTTATCTTTACAAAACGGAAACTAAATCCAACGATTTTCGTCTTGAATTTTTTAGATGTGATCCCGAAGAACATGATGAGACAATCGATGTTGAGATCTTCTAATGTAAATTTTGCGTACTGTTTCGGAAAAAGGAAAGGGTCGTACGATGAGTGCTTTTGACATGAGTACTTTGAAAGAAAGGATGTGCGTTGTGGTGCAGTGGATATCGGCTCGGAACGAGAAATCGGGGAATCGAGTTCGAATTCCAGTTGAATTCATTGCATTCACTTACGCGCAAATACCCTTGGGAAAGGTATTAATCCGTCTATTCCTTCCAGTTATGGGTTAAATAACAGGACAGATTGGGTTCTATAGCCTTGGCCGGCAACCAGTCTACCGCAGAAAGCAATGGCAACCTACTGCGGGATAATCTTCTGCCCAGTCAGTCATGTCTCTTTCGAGACATGATCGCCCAAGCGTGTATCACGTATGGCACTTAACTGACTGACTGACTTTGAAAGAAACTAATGCACCATTACCCTTATATAACAACAGTTACTTACCTTAAACATTTTTTCTTAAACACTTTCATTCTTTAAATATATAACTAGTTTTTATTTTTCCTTTCTGTATGAAAAACTTCTGTTTAATAGTTGTTAGATGTTTCTGTCATAAAGTTCATTTTAGCTTACCAATCATGCAAATCATTGATAGTTCAATTCCTTTTAGCTGCCTAATTATTGAAATCAGAATAGACGATGGTGGTGAATGGTTAAGGACATGTGCTGAAAAGGGTTAATTAACATGTTTGGAATTTTAATATTGGCTCGAGTCCCATTAATAGGGTCTATATATCAAAGTTTCAGAAACTCTTACGCCTTACTTTATCAAGTAATTATCGATCTGATAAACGTTGTCCTTTTGGTGAGTGGGGAATTCATTTCTACGCGATATTGTATCGTAAGAAAGTAAGAACGAGAAACAGAAAATGTCATGAAATCGAAGCAAAATTAAGGAATATACAGGACAATTTGAGGACAGAGCCCTTCATAGAAATTACGTGTCTATATATAAAAAATGAATTGCTCCCTGTTAACCGTCTTAGAGAACCTTTTTCCCTTGATCAGCATGGCTGGTGCTAATCTCCGCGAAAGTGATTCAATGTCCCTTCCAGGCTAACGTTTTCCACTGACATGAAGAGGAATCTATTATATTGTATCAATTCCTATCTTTGCTGCTAAGAAAATTAGTTCATAGGTCGTGCTAGACATTTTTTTAAAATCATTTTACCACAAGAAAGAAAATAAAGGAACTACGACGCAAGGTATTACTGAGAAAATGAGAAAAAGAAAGAAAAGTATTAATTAGAAAAGATACAGAGAAAAAGGACCAAAAACCGAGATGCCAATCCAGGATCAAAAGCATTGCAGATTACTTTTAGGATTTTATTTTATCAAGAATCTCTAAATGTATAGCGGGAGCACCAGACCAGATGTGGTAGCAATATTCAGAGCAATGATGAATGGTAGACTTATAAATATGTAAGAATAAATTCTGGCAAGAAAATTGTCTGGTAGGACATCGTCGACCAAATTTCATAGCTGAAGACTTAACAATTGATTCAATAGAACCTTTCCACTTCGTGTCAGCTGATGAAAGTTTAAAAAGGTTATCTAAGATGACTGAAAGAGAAGAGTTTTTGTTGTTCTTTTTTTTTTCTTTTTTTGAGGCGTTCCTTGCCATTCCTGGCTCATTGGTCATTTAACAGATTCCTTAAGTCAGCTGACAATTTGCGTTTATATATATATATATATATATATATATATATATATATTTTACAAGCGTTTCACCCCGAGCAAGGCATGTCACTGCCACTACTGCGCAGGGGGCTACGTAGGGTGGAGAAAGGCTGATTAAATATAGGAAATGTCAGAGGGTGGGTGATAGGCGGGTAAGAATACTGAGAATGAGGGTTGGGTAGATGAGAGTGTTCTGAGAATAGTTGGGAGTTAGTGTGATAGGAGGTGTCTATTGACCCTACATTTAAACACCTGGAGATTGTAACTGTCGGGAAAGCAGACTTGTGGAAGGGAGTTCCACAGGCAGGAAGCGCGAGAAAAGAAGCTGTTGGAGTAGAATTTACGGTTACATCTTATTTGTTTAACTGTAAAAGGGTGGGACCTAGTTGCTAATCTAGTATCTCGTGTAAATTCCTGCTTAGGCGGCACCAGTGATCTAAGCTCATCAGAGCAGAAGCCATAAAGTAGAATCCTTGATATTTGGTAAGGTAAATTCCAACGGAGACTAACTCTAAATTGAACGCAATGTTAAAATTTATTGTTAAATTTAACAGAGTATTATAATCAAGAAACAAAAGTTGGATTTTTTTTACAAATCCACAGGTAATATCATAGTTTGCGGCTTCCACCGCATGTCAGACGAAATTCATACAACAATGAATGCTTCAAATTCATCCAGACAAAGTCATGTGAAATACAAAACAGAAAAAAATCATAAAGAGAAAAGAGAAAAAAAAGAATAAGGGGAAAGGGGAAAGGGGGGTTAGATCTTAGCGTCACGCAGAGTCTTTGGTCTAGATTTACAAAAACCTTCGTTAATGAAAACAATGAATATTGACTAGACTTGCTAGTTGTCTGTTTTAGATGCATGACATTTGTTACGAGGATGCATTTATATACAAAAATAATATTAATAACGTATAAAAAGTTATAGTAAGGGATTCTATTGAGTCCTACTTCTTATTACAAAAACGTTTTAATTCATGAAGTAGTTGTTAAATGGAAAAATTAGGAATAGAACGTTTTAGAAGATTGTAGAAGGTTCGAGTAAAATCGAAAGGTTCCTAGAAATATGCAAATTAGATGTTGGGAAGAGAGTTAATTAGTTGGTAAAAGGATTTGCTGACATTATCAACTCCGGCTTTGATTCAAGGATTTGTACCCACCAGAAAGAATCTCTAAGAAAAGTTGCCAACCAATTAAAACCTGAAAGAGAACATTATGGAACGAAAAGGGTAAATAGATTTTTTTTTACCTTATCATTGACCATACTGGAAATTATTCTTTGTTTACACATTTAAGGATTTCTAAAAAGTATAGCACTTAAACTTCTTCGCTAACTTAACTGGGTAAAGATACTGACCCTTCCTTCCCCTTCATAACACTTCGTCTGTCAGCAGTAAACTCTACGTTTTTGTTTTGAATGCAAAAATTTTGTATATATATATCATTTTGTGTTTATCGTAAATTAAATAATTGTACGATTTAAATCTGAGTTTCATTCAATCCTTTTTTTTCTTTTGTTAAACTTAGCACATTACACATTGAAATTTAAAAATTAGGAGTTGAATTTATGCTAAAAAAAATTAAATGCTATTTTCTTATTAATTCTAATCGTAAAAATAATAGTAGAATTATATTATTATATTCGTAGTAATAATAAGATGGTAATAAAGAAAATAATATTGAGAAGCCTAAAATTAATAATAATAATTAACAAAAGAAAAATTAAGCAATTAAAAAATTAAAATAAAAAATAAATAAAAATATAAAAATATGTAAAAAATAATAGAAAAATTGATAATAATAATAATAATAATCCCTTACTATTCTGCATATCATTAATAGCACTAACAAGTCAACTTAATAAGAGAGAATGTGGTTATAAAATAGGCCAAAAGAAAATAAGCCATCTATTTTACATTGATGACTTAAAGTTGTATGCTAAGAATGATAATGAGCTTGTCTTCTGCAAACTGTAAAATGCTTCAGCGAAGACATTGGAATGAAATTCAATTTGAATAAATGTCCTAAGGCTACAGTTTTACGTAGATCACTACAAGAAACATCCTTAATTAGCTTAGACCCTGCTGTAACAATAAAAGAATTAAAGCCAGAAGAAGCTTATAAATATCTAGGTGTAAATGAGAGTGAAAACATTCACCATAAAAAATGAAAGAAATAGTGCGTAAAGAGTACTATAGAAGGCTACGACTGATATTAAAAACTGAAGTGAATTCTCAGAACAGAATTATGGCCATTAGTAGCCTTGCAATCCCAGTTGTCCAATAAAGTTTCAACATCTCAAACTGGACTCTAAACGACATCAGGAGAATGGGTTCTAAAACAAGAAAGCTTCTTTCTAAGCATAAGATGCATCATCCAAAGGCTGATGTAGACCGTCTATACATACCCCGTAAAGAATGTGAAAGAGGTTTTATTCAGCTAGAATTGTCATACAAGACAAGTATTGGCTTACTAACATACATAGAAACAACAAAGGATTGGATGTTACAATTAGTAAGGCAACATGAAGAAAGAAAGAAAGAAAGAATATTCAATAATAAAAGAAGGCATTAAATACAAACAAGATTTACAGTTAGTAGATTCTGTAGAAAACAAATCAGAAGCCAAGAACCAACAATTGTGGCAAAAAATATGAAAATGAAAGCCAAAGACAAAGCTCTTGAACAGATGAAACAACGCTGGCAAGACAAACCTTTGAATGGCCAATATCCAGAACGTGCCAATAAATCATTGTTGATAAAGTTAATACTCATCGATGGTTACGTGCATCTGGATTAAAGTCTGAGACTGAAGGCTTTATTCTTGCAGTGCAAGACAAAATTCCTTTCACTAGGAACTTTCAGGCAAATATTATACATAATAATATGGATCCAAAATGTAGGTTTTGTGATAAACACCAAGAAACAATAGACCATCTAATCTCAGGCTGTTCTCTACTTGCCCCAAATGAATATAAAAATCGCCACGATAGAGTGGGGCAATATTTACATTGGACAATGTGCAAACACTTTAGAAAATCTGTAAACAAACACTGGTAAGAACATCACCCAGCACCGGTTACAGAAATAAAAGACGTCACCATTCTATGAAATTACACCCTCTACACTATAGTTAAAGAGTAGATTTCTGTTTGGTTTCGGTTCCACCGCTCGCTTCATTCGTGGGTTTGAAGCTTTCAAGCAAAAATAAACAGAGTCTTAACTCAATGCTCTCTCAGTTGCGCACGTCACCAGGGCCAAAACAAAAAAACTCCCAACCATTGTCTCAGACCCTTTTTATGGACAAAAAGCCATTGCCGATGCACCCATCATTGCCGTCGGTCTCATTATCACTCAGCATAAAATGACAACTCGAAGAATATTCCTTTCTTTGACCAAACTTGCGAGGACGCAGCTGACGAGACGACGAACTCTCTGGCGTGGGTTTACGCACGCATTCATCACAACACAGCAGCCCGACAAGCAAAACACCTTGGACGCTTTGGCTCTGGTAAGTGTGAATGTTTATCGTCACATACACAGACAGAAAAATTGAAGCAAATAGGCCGGACATTATTGTTACAAACCAGAAAGAAACATCTTGCCTATTAATTGATATGGCTTGTCCAGCGGATTGTAATATGGCAACCAGGGAATTCGAAAAACTGTCAAAGTATAAGAACCTGGAAATTGAAATTTAAAATATGTAGAAATTGAAAACAAGAATCGTGCCAGTGATAGTAGGTGCACTTGGAATGATAAAAAAGGGAACAAAACACATTGAAGGAATCCCTGGAAATCCCAGCTTAAATTGTCTTGATAAGTACAGATCACACACTGAGACGAACTTTGACTATGTAACGCTAGTGATGTTTTGGGAGATAGAAAAACAAATCAAATATAACCATAAAAACACACCACTACATTCCTTAGGTCTTTCCATCGACTACCATAGCAGAAAGCGAAATAATAATAATAATAATAATAATAATAATAATAATAATAATAATAATAATAGAAAAATGTGGAAATTGAAAACAAGAATCGTGCCAGTGATAATAGGTGCACTTGGAATGATAAAAAAAAAAGGAACAAAACAACACATTGAAAGAATCCCTGGAAACCCCAGCTTAAGAGATATACAAAAAATTGTCTTGTTAAGTACAGCCTACACACTAAGGAGAACTTTGTCTATGTAACGCTAGGGATGATAGGGAAGATAGAAAAAACATGAAATGGAGCCATAACAACACACCACTCCCGGCCTTAGGTCTTCCTGCAGACTTAGTTGGTAGTGCGACCATAGCAGAAATCGAAATATGATGAAAAATGACACAATAATAATAATAATAATAATAATAATAATAATAATAATAATGAAACGACATACAACGATAATAATTATTTATAATTAAAAAAAATAATTTAAAAATATATATATACTTTTACATTCAAATAATATTATTATATAACTACTCTTAATAAAAGGGAAAATAATAATAATAATAATAATAATAATAATAATAATAATAATAATAATAATACAAGCAATAGTAGTAGAGTACCTATGATAGCAATAACGATTTAAAAGGTTTTGGGGGGATATAAAGTTTTTAACGGGAAATTCTAAATTTTTTTCTAGATCAATCTTTAAGTTTAATATTGATCCTGTTACGTGATCCTATACATATTTTTATGTCTACATTTAAAAATCAGTTCATTTCTCTGAAAAAAAAATATGTGTGTGTGTGTGTGTGTGTGTGTGTGTGTGTGTGTGTGTGTGTGTGTATGTGTGCGTACATAAAAGCAATCGGAGTCTAATCGTACTGATGAGCTGTGATACAGCGAAACATATCTGTCTGCGGATATATATATATATTTACATATGTATATATATATAACGAAGATTAACGAAACTGGTTATAACTGATTATTTACGATAAATTTTTGTTATGAAAACGTGTATCATTAAGCACGTTTCGAACGTGATCGTGAGGTCTAAGATGCGCCAGGACAATTAGCTGGCTACAAAATATGGATTGGAGTCGAAGGTTCGAATCCTGCCGGATGATACATATTTTCGTAACAAAAATTTATCGTAAATAATCAGGCCGGTAGAAATAAATATATAAAACTGTTTAATTCAAAACAGATTATCTACTTAAATATGAGTATCGACCAAAAATAATATTCCAAAAAATCATTTCAAATTATCGGTTGTTTATAACCAAGTTTCGTTAATCTTCGTTAATTTCCGTAACATGGTGATTATCGTAAATCATCAGGCCGGTAGAAATAAATATATAATACTGTTTGATTATAAACAGAATATCTACTTAAAAACGAGTATCGATCAAAAATAATGTTCAAACATATAATTTTATATATATTATACTGCAGAACATGTACAATTTTATAGTAGTTTGTACATGTTCTGAAGAATAATTTATGTTATATATTTATATATATATATATATATATATATATATATATAGAGAGAGAGAGAGAGAGAGAGAGAGAGAGAGCCTTCAAAAGTATTGTTGCGGCAATGCCAATTGCTATGTTTTTGATGTTCACTGAAGATATTTGGGGTTATGATCAAAAGATGAATATGAAAAAAAGAGTTTATAATTTCAGCCATTATTTCCTGGCATTTATATTGTAAAACAACAAAGGAATTGGCCTTGCAGTTCAAGTACTTTTAGATGGGATTATATATATGTATATATATATGTAATTTTGCATGTGGTACAAAAATTAAAATTATATAATTATTAAAAATTTAATTACAGCATTAAAAAGATTAAGACCAATTTTCTCATCCATAATTAAAGAACAAACAATTTTTAAAAGAGGAAGTGAAAAAATAAAAATACACAGCCTACCGGTTTCGCCCACACTCTACGAGATTAGAGCGATGGATTTTATGTTGTAAATTAACATAAAAAAGAAATTTAATAAAGAGAAAGACAATTTAGGTGGAAGTAACTTTCAATCTTTTCTTCGTTTCTATTGAGATCTTCCTGTGTGTTAGTATTTTGCTCATCTTGAAGAAAAGAGTGCTAGACTGCTACGTGATGTCAGTTCTTCAGTACGGCTGTGAATGCTGGACAATATCATCGAAAATGAGGACAAAACTGGAAGCGGCCGAAATGTGGTTCTACAGAAGGATGCTACGGATATCGTGGACTGAGCATACAAGCAACGACGAAGTGTTAGAAAGAATGGCAACAAAAAGGAAATTGATGCTGAGCATCAGGAAGAGACAACTGAAGTTCCTGGGACATGCAATGAGGAAGGAAAGCCTGGAGAACCTGATACTGACTGGTCAGATAGAAGGAAGGAGAGACAGAGGAAGGCAGCGGATAACATATTTGCAGGGCCTGATCAGGTGGATGACGGAACGGGGGTTGCCAGGAGCAACAGGAGCAAACATACTAAGAGCCACAAGGGATAGGGAGACGTGGAGATCCATGATCGCCTACGTCCTGAAGGGACAGGGCACATAGAAGAAGAAGAAGAAGAACTTTCAATCTAAACAAACACTCTCTCTGTTTACAGAGGGAAAGCTGTCTAGACCGAACGAAAATCGTTTTCAACGTTTTTAGATGATGCTTCGTCCGAGTACGACTTCAGATGGTAAAGAAGTCCATGCTAAAATTTACAGCCAAGTTGGATTATTTATGTAGTACTCAGCAATCGAAGACCCATATATATTTCTAAGGCTGTAACCCAATTGGAACGTGCTATTCCTAATTTTCATAGATACATATGTTGAATCATTCTACCAATGTGGTCAGCATTGCAACTACATTTAATTTGATTAACAACATCATTAATATGTTGGGGAGAACATCTTTACGGGCAGAACTGAAAATAGATATAGTAGCAAATACAACACGCATCTTGGCAGAGAAATAACAATTCTCTACTCCAGAGGAAATTTGCATAGTGAATTTCTCACTTACCATGGTGAGTAAATGCCCTATTTATGTTCGTGTGCCGTGGCTAGATACAGTAAGTCGGAAATCTCAAAGCGAGAAATGCGAAAGAGAAAACTGTTAACACAATCTACGGTTAAATCTATCTGTTTCAACTATAAAATGATGAAATCTAGCTGACAATCCAGAATGGTGCTTCAATTTGTATTTTTTTTCATCATATCACCCCGAGCAAGGCTGTAACGCCAATGATGTGCAGGGGGATACTTAAGAGTGAAAAGATTGGAAAAGAGAAAGCCGGAAACTACATCCTAAACAGGGAACAAAGGATGAGCCTCTTCACCTGTTCAATAGACGTGGGTGGAGTGTGAACCGGGCGATAGTTTAGTCTATCTACTCCAGTTGAAAAAAAAAACGAAAAGAGTGAGAAAAATTGGAAAAGAGAAAACCGGAAATCATATCCTAAACAGGGAACAAGGGATGAGCCTCTTCACCTGTTCAATAGACATGGGTGGAGTGTGAACCAGGCGATAGTTAGATCTATCTACTCCGAGCGATCTATCTACTCCAAGAAATGTCTGTGAATGAAAAGAGGAAATCTCAACAGAAGAACTGCTATGCAAATATTTATAGAAAAGAAACAGGAAAGCGACATTACGACAGTGTGAAAGTGATTGAAGCCGAGCTGCCAGGTCAGGACCTATAACATTAGAGATTTTTCTTTGGAATTTATCAAGAATGTCTAAATATATATCAGGTGCGTCAAACTAGATTCAACAGTAATTTATTACAGGTGTGTGACTTAGTGCGACTTAATCCAGGAACAATATTGGTTTAAAAGCTGGAATTATTATTTGTTTGTACTTTTTAGAGGAGGTAGTATTTATATTATTTACACTGTTCAGATTGTTGGTCTCATATTTATTGCTATGTTTACGACGTTTCGGACGTTCTAGCCTTCTACAGGTGCTAAAAATTTCAAACCGAACTCTTTATTTCTTTTACTGGTATATATCATTCTCATTCCATGTGCGATACCACTTCCGGAGGCAATGTAGTTATCTTCCCTCTAACTTAACTCTCTAAGGTATTTGTTCATCACTGCTGTAGCCAGGTATTGAACTCACAACTGTTTCGATCAAGTCACTGGAAGCTGTAACGTGATCGATACTGACTTGGCGGACCGGCTGCAGTCACTCTCTCACCAGTGTGACGTGGCTCCCCTCTGCCTCTTCTATAAATACTTTCACGTCTTCTGCTCCGATGAACTTAGATCATTGTTGCCGCCTAGGTACGAATTTGCACGAGATACTAGATTAGCAACTAGGTCCCACCCTTTTACAGTGAAACAGATAAGATGTAACCGTAATTTCTACTCCAACAGCTTCTTTTCTCGCGCTTCCCGCCTGTGGAATTCCCTTCCACATGTCTGCTTTCCCGACAGCTACAATCTCCAGGAGTTTAAATGTAAGGTCAATAGACACCTCCTATCACACTAACTTGCATCTATTCTCCCAACACCCTCACCATCTACCCAACCCTCATTCTCGGTATCCTTACCCGTCTATCACCCTCCTTCTGACATTTCCTATGTCTACCCATTCTTTCTCACCACTTCCCCCTCTATGCAACACCCTGCGCAATAGTGGCAGTGAAATGCCTTACTTGAGGTGAAACGATTATTAAAAAAAAAAAGTAACAATTGGGTCAAACCGTTGGTTCTCCTCTTGAGTTGTGCGGTACGAAAAAGTCATATGATCTAATTTTTTGAAGAAATGGACAAACGACAAAAACTCACATCCTGGTCGCGAGTATTAAGTGCACATTTAAAGCAAAATAAAAGGAAAGTTGGAGAATTAATTGGTCGAATGAAATGCCAGTTCGACATACGAATGACAAGCGAGATTCTCGACAAAATGAAAAGAAACATCCGCAAAGTGTTGATCCTGACTTCGTATGTCGAATCCAGTCACTTTCTCATCAACGTCAGGTGTCTTCCCACTGTCTTTTCTACAAGTATTTTCATGACATCTGCTCTGACGAGTTTTTTTCTTTGGTGCTCCGACCACATGAATTTAAACGTGTTACTTGCTTCCCTGACAGCTACAATCTCCAGGAGTTTACATGTAAGGTCAATAGACACCTCCTAACACACTAACTCGCATCCATTCTCTCAAACACTCTTCCCATCTACCCAACCCTCATCCTTGGTATCCTTACCCATCTATCACCCTCCTTCTGACATTTTCTATATCGAACCACTCTTTCTCATCACTTCCCCCTATGTAACCCCCTGCGCAATAATGACAGTGGAATGCCTTCCTTGGTGTGAAATGATTAAAATAAAAAAAAGTGGATATCGTCTCCAAACGAGAAATCGGAAATCCGAGTTCGAATTCCTGTTGAATTCGTTGAATTCGTTACCCTTGGGAAAGTTATTAATACATCGCTTCTTCCTTAAGAAGATTAAATAACATCGCTTCTTCCTGAAGCTATTGATTAAATAACAGAACAGATTGTGTTCTAGAGCTTTGGTTGGCCGCAGAAATTAATGGCAACCTACTGCGGAAAACTCTTCTGCTGAGTCAGTCATGTCTCTTTCGAGACATGATTGCCCGAAGCGTGTATGACGTATGGCACCAAACTGACAGAATGAAGATAATAGCTATTGTTATGAAATAATAAACTGATCCCCCACTAATTACAAATTATTAATACAATCCGTCTCTTCTCCCTTCAGCTATAGTTTAAATAACAGGATAGAAAATCTTCTGCCCAGTCAGTCATGTCTCTTTCGAGACATGATCGCCCAAAGCGTGTATGACGTATGGCACTTAACTGACTGACAGACTAGCTGACTAACTAGATTAGCAGCTAGGTCCCACCCTTTTACCGTTGAAATATTTAAATGTAACCGCCACTTCTACTCTAACAGTTCCTTTCACCGCACTTCCCGCCTGTGTAATTCCCTTCCATTTACTTACTTCCCTGGTAGCTTCTATGTGCCCTGTTCTTTCAGGCCTTAGGCGATCATGGCTTTCCACATCTCTCTATAACTAGTAGCTTTGAGCGCGCTTTCTCCTGTTACACCACGCAACCCCCATTCTGTCATCAGACCCTTGAAATATGTTATCCGTTGCTTTCCCCTGTCTCTTTTTCCCTCTATCTGGCCTGTTAGTATCAGGTTCTCCAAGCCCTCCTTCCTCATTGCATGTCCCAGGAACTTTAGCTATCTCTTCCTGATGCTCAGTATTAATTTCCTTTTCGTTTCCATCCTTTCCAAAACCTCATCATTGCTCACATGCTCAATCCATGATATTCGCAGCATCCTTCTGTAGAACCACATTTCAAATGCTTCGATGATATTGTCTAGCATTCACTGCCATATTGAAGAACAGACATCACATAGCAATCCAGGACTCACTTCTTTGTTTCTAGCAAATTGTCCTGTTTCTTAATACTTTACTCAACTTCTGGAATGCTTCCTTTGCCATGCCAATTCGCCTTCGGATCTCTGTGTCGCACTTTCCGTCTTCTGTTAGAACACTTCCCAGGTATTTAAATTTTTGTACCTGTTTGATTTTAGTATCCTCCACCTGTATTTGGCATTTTGGGCTGCACTTCTTTGCTGATGACCATGCATTCGATTTTCTTGCAGTTTATTTGTAGTACTTTCTTGTCACCCTCTTCAGCTACCTTCTGTAGAAGATCTTGTAGTTTCATTTCCTTGTCTGCAATCAGCACTGTATCATCTGCGTTCCTTATATTGTTTAAATTATGGCCTCCGATGAGGAATCCTGGCATAACTTCTTGGGTCCTTAGAATAGTCTCACTGTACAAGTTGAATAGATCCGATTAAAAGACACATAGTTGTCTTCCAGCTATAATCTCAAAAAAAATTAAATGCAAGCTTGAATCCCATCCATCTTTTCTCCTTTCTACGTCACCCCACCTGCTTTCAGTTTTTTCTCTCATTAAGACCCACTGCGCACGGTCTCACCTTACCTGGGGTAATATGATTAAACACCTTGTTTCCTGTTTAGGATGCGGTTTCCGGTTTTTCTCTTTTCTAATCTTCTCACTATTTTTTTTTTTTTCAATTGGAGTAGATAGACTAAACTATCGCCCGGTTCACACTCCACCCACATCTATTGAACAGGTGAAGAGGCTCATCCCTTGTTTCCTGTTTAGGATGCGGTTTCCAGTTGTTCTCTTTTCTAATCTTCTCACTATTTTTTTTTGTTTTTTTTTCAATTGGAGTAGATAGACTAAACTATCGCCCGGTTCACACTCCACCCACGTCTATTGAACAGGTGAAGAGGCTCATCCCTTGTTTCCTGTTTAGGATGCGGTTTCCGGTTTTTCTCTTTTCTAATCTTCTCACTATTTTTTTTGTTTTTTTTTCAATTGGAGTAGATAGACTAAACTATCGCCCGGTTCACACTCCACCCACGTCTATTGAACAGGTGAAGAGGCTCATCCCTTGTTTCCTGTTTAGGATGCAGCCCGGGTTTTTCTCTTTTCTAATCTTTCACTATTTTTTTATTTTTTCAATCTTTGGAGTAGATAGACCAAATCACGTTCGGTTCACACTCCACCCACGTTTATTGAACAAGCAATAAGAGTTCATCCTTTGCGCCCCCTCTCTGTTTATTGGTTTTTGGTTTTCTCTTTCTCTAATCTTCTCACTCTTATGTAGCCCCCCAGACATCAGTGGGTGTTACCAGCCCTTGCTGTATATATGATTAAAAAAAAAAAAAAGAATTGAAAATAGAAAATTGAAAATTGAAATTGAATTAGAAAATGAATTGAAATAGATTAGAAAAGGAACATCTCGTAACTGGACAAAAACGCGAAAAAAGTATTGATTTGTCAGTCAGTTAAAGTGCCATACGTGATACACGCTTGGGCGATCATGTCTCGAAAGAGACTTGACTGACTGGGCAGAAGATTATCCCGCAGTAGGTTACCATTGCTTTCTGCGGTAGACTGGTTGCCGACCAAGGCTATAGAACCCAATCTGTCCTGCTATTTAACCCATAACTGGAAGGAATAGACGGATTAATACCTTTCCCAAGGGTATTTGCGCGTAAGTGAATGCAATGGATTCAACTGGAATTCGAACTCGGCTCCCCGGTTTCTCGTTCCGAGCCGATATCCACTGTACTACAACGCACATTTGTACTTTTCTCAAAAAGGGAGTCACCTCGACGTATGGAATAGATTGTTTCGCTCGAACCCATTACATCTGAGGAGTGAGTTCGATGCTCACTGGGTAACATATACTTTCGGCCTTGTGCCACATCTAAGCAACTCTTAGAAAATTAGTTCCCTCACAGTGGGATCAGTCTGAAGTGAATATATTAAGCTTGAGCCGAAATTCAAATTTGGTCTGTCTGATTCCCCGTTCTAAGCATCAACAATCGCTACGCTTTGCCATTGATAATTGTTAATATCAAATCCTTTTAATTTACAAAAATGATGCTTATAATCTTCTCTGTGCGATTTTTAAATCAATTTTAAATTTGCTGTAAATGTTGCTCTGACGCACAATTAGATTATAAAATATTTAACGCTGTCTAATATTCATCGACGCTTTGCTCAACAAGTAAAGATGGCGAGAGTCACATTTTCTGGATAATGAAATTAAAACTTGAATTAAATGTCCTGTTGAAACGAATTATATGGCAATGATCACACAGTAAGCCGTAAAAAAAATTGCTTCTAATTATACTAATTGCAGGCAGCAATCAACAAACTATGTGCATGACGAATTAGTTATTATTTCATATTACATGATGATAGCTCTAGACTGACCGGAAGCTTCATTTAGGAACAAACTGAAACAGTTAAAGCTTCGTTTGGGCGTTCTTACCAGTCAGTCAGACAGTCAGTTAAGTGCTATACGTGATACACGCTTTGGGCGATCATGTCTCTTTCGAGATATGACTGACTGGGCAGAAGATTATCCCACAGTAGGGTGCCATTGCTTTCTGCGGTAGACTGGTTGCCAGCCAAGACTATAGAACCCAATCTGTCCTGTTATTTGACTCAGAGCTAGAGGGGGAAGAGATAGATTATATTAAATTATTATATTATGTATAATTAGTGGGGGATCAGTTTACTACTTCATAACAATAGAAAAACGATCCTCTACTTTATGCCCAGTAGAAGTTTTAGTTATGTTTCCAACTATTATATTCAGTCAGTTAGTTAATTGCCATATGTGATACACGCTTGGGCGATCATGTCTCGAAAGAGACATGACTGACTGGGCAGAAAATTATCCCATAGTAGGTTGCCATTGCTTTCTGCGGTAAGCTAGTTGCCAGCCAAGGCTATAGAACCAAGTCTGTCCTATTATTTAACTCATAACTGGGAGGAAGAGACGGATTCATACCTTTTCCAATGGTATTTGTGCGTAAGTGAATGCAAGGAATTCAACTGGAATTCAAACTCGGCTCTACGATTTGTCGTTATAAGTCAATATCCACTGCACCTGAACGCACATCCTTCTACTTGCTCTGTAACAGGGATGTTATTTTGCCCTTGGAAAATATACTTCGGAATCGTCGCATATATTATGGTGGTGAACATCATGAAATAGCATTACAAGAAATGTATCGTAGCTTCACTTTAGTTAAAGAATAACTTAAATAAAGCGAGGAAAACAGAGACAGATAATTCCCGTAGTAAAACTAAGTATCTAGAGTTTAAGGTTAGTGATTTTTTTTATAATCATATCACCCCAAGCAAGGCATTTTAATAGTTGCCAGCCAAGGCTATAGAACCAAGTCTGTCCTATTATTTAACCCATAACTGGAGGGAAGAGACTGATTAATACCTTACCCAAGAGTACTTGTGCGTAAGTGAATGCAAGGAGTTCAACTGGAATTCGAACTCGCCTCCCCGATTTGTCATTTTCACCATTTAGCAGTAATACTGCATCTACGGATTAATATTGTCTCCGGTCTGTTCGGAGTTCTCTCGTTACGAAACTTAATCAATTCCCTTGAAGAATGCAAAAGGTAGAATTTTGTTCAGAAAAATAAAAGAAAATGCTAGGAAAATTAAATAATAAAATTGAAAGACAGCATAAATTAATAGCTTGGTCTAATGTGACTCCGTTCGATTGATGTAGAATTCCTTCGGTGAGCCGAGTTCGAATTCCAATCGAGTTCATTACATACACTTACGCGCAAATATCCTTTATAGTATTAATAGTATTAATCCATCACTTCTCTCTTCAGCTATGGGTGAATAGCAAGAGTGACAGAGTCCTATAGTCTTGGCTAGCAACCAGTCTACTGCAGAAAGAAACAGTAATTTAGTGCGGTAAAATCTTCTGCCTAGTCAGTCATGAATCGAAAAAGACATGATCGCCTGAGTCAGGAACTGAACAGAGACATGATCGCCTAAGTGTGTATCACGTATCACATTTAACTGGCTGAATTTCAGTTTACGTTTCTTTGCTTTATTTTTATATTTTCGTACTTTTATTTTGTTTTTTATATTTTCGTACTTTTATTTTTATTTTTTCGTACTTTTATTTTTATTTTTATTTTTTCGTACTTTTATTTTATTTTTATTTTTTTCGTACTTTCATTTTAATTTTTATATTTTCGTACTTTCATTTTGATTTTATTTTTCATACTTTTATTTGTTTTTATATTATAGTACTTTTATTTTGTTTTATATTTTCGTCCTTTTCTTTTTATTTTTTCGTACATTTTTCATACGATTATTTTGTTTTTATATTTTTGTACTTTTATTTTGTTTTTATTTTTTCGTATTTTTATTTTGTTTTTTATATTTTCGTATTTTATTTTGTTTTATATTTTTGTTTTTTTTATAATTTTATATATTTTCGTACACTTGAAGCTATAAGGAGATGGTTAATTCTTATTAATTCGGCCTTGTGTCATACATTACAAAACTCCGTACTGCTTACAGATTTATTCGTTTTCATCATAATAATTATCAGAAGGTTTTCCTAAAGTTGATAGCAGGTTGGTTGTACGAATTTGTATGGAAGAATGGAAGAATAAACATATACACTTTTCATGTTAAAATACACATTTATTAAAAGAAATGAATAGCAAAAATTCGTAGAAGTTAATGTTCAATGAGAAACAAGTCATGAGTTATGGGCATCAATAATCTTAGTAGTAATCGTTTGGAAAGTGTTTATGCGTATGTATGTATGTTTGTATGAGCGTTTGTTTGGTACGAAAGTTTTGAATGGAGAAGAAAAAGTAAAAGGAATCAGCACATGAGAAAGAAAGAAAGAGAGGACAGTGTGCGACGCGACCTTGCGTCCGAGTCGTGGCCGAAGTTTCTCCTGTTATATTTTAGGTCTCTCTCTCTCTCCCTATATATATATATATATATATATATATATATATATATATATATATATATATACTCCCATCTGACTGTCTGACTGACCTTCCTTTTGCCTTTTTATATCCATTTAGTTTTTTCTTACCGGATTGTTAAGTCTTTTTAGTCTTGCAATTTGCTTCCATTTGTCAGAAAATCAATTTAGCATCTACTCACAAAATCCGGTTTCGACTTTTTCTTTAAGCACGTGGTCAATCTATCTTTCTATGCGGCAAAACCAGCATTTCATACATCATTTGGAATTTTTGTAAAAAGTGAAGATAGTTGCTTTTAATTCTTTATTTCACTTCCCCCCCCACACTCTATTTTGTTTTTATATTTTCCTACCTATATGTTGTTTTATATTTTTGTACTTTTATTTATTTTATATATTGGTACACTATTTTGTTTTTGTATTGTATATTTTTACTTTGTTTTTATGTTTTCGCACACTGTTTGGGTTTTATATTTTCTTATTCTTTTATTATATTTCTGTACTTTATTTTCTTATATTTTCATACTTTCATTTTGGTTTTGTATTTTCGTACTTTTATTTTGATTTTATATTTTCATACATTCATTTTGGTTTTATATTTTCTTACTTTCATTTTGGTTTTATATTTTCGTACTTTTATTTTGGTTTTATGTTTTCGTACTTTATTTTTTACTTTTCTAACTTGAACACTTACAGATAGGAAACTAATTAATAATAACTAAATTAATAATTAATTTGCATAAACTTTGAAGAAATCCATTAAAGAACAATAGCTTTGGTTTGCTTCTGTCGTTTGTCTTTTAGTTCTGATTTTGTCTGTTCAAAGATTCTTCTCCAGATTTTTGTTTCAGAAAATATTTTTACTTTGAAGTTTGAATTTTTTTATTTATGATGTTACCCTTGCTGCTATTTTTGTCATCATTTTTTGCTAAGTTTGTAGCGTAGGGAGCTGGTTAATGTTTCTTGGTTCGGCCTTGTGTCAGACTTAACCAAACTCCCTACAGCTTACAAGTTTTATGCAGAGTTATAATCATCAGAAAGTTTTTCATCATCCGAAGGTTGGTTGTCGGCAGTTTGGAATATGTGGAATTGTGTGGAATAGCGTAAGAAGAATAAAATATACATTTTGCATTTTAAATTTATTAAAAGGAAGAATAACATAAGTTGTAGAAGTCAATGTTCAATTAGAAACATTATTAAGAGGTTAAGATTAGAGTTCGTACAAAATTTTCTAGTAGTAATTGTTGAAATAGATAAGGAGAAAGCGAAAGAGGAAGAGGACAATGCCCGAGTTGACCTGAAGCTTCTCTCGTTACAATTTAGTGGTATCTCTCGCTGCTCCCATCTGTGACTCTTGACTGACGCTGAGGTCATTTATATAGTCTTTTTTTAATTTAGCACTGGATCCAAGTCTTACAAGTTGCTCCATTGGTCAAAAATCAGTTTAACACATACTGACGCTGAGGTCATTTATATAGTCTTTTTTTAATTTAGCACTGGATCCAAGTCTTACAAGTTGCTACATTAGTCAAAAATCAGTTTAACACCGACTTGCGAAATCTGGGTTTGACTTTTTCCTTGAGCACATGGTCATTCTTTTTTCTATTTGTGAAAACCCAGGATTTCACACGTCATTGTGAATTTTCGTAAGAGTGAAAAAGAAGGTTGATATTAATTAGTTTCTTATCCGCTACAAGTTATTATTATTATTTTAAGTTTTATATATATGGCCGTTTAAATATATTTTTAATTAACCCTAGAACAGTAACCATGGGTATATAGTACCCAACACAAATGGTGTCATTTTAATTACAATTTAATTAAATTTTCAGTCACTGATTTTCTTACCTAAATAATGTTTTTCAGTTCCTGTTATTGTTAACTCAAATGTTAGTACAAATTTTAAAGTGTCTGTACGTAAAATATTTCAAATAAATATTTATATTCAATATTTTTTTGATATTTTCAAAATTTGGTATGATATACCTATGGTTAGTAGTGGTGTAACTTTAATTGATAGTTAGTGTTCCAGGGTTGATATCACTATATAGCAAAACGATGGAAGGAGACAATAACGTTTCTTACTTATTAATAAAAAATGATTTCTAACTTCACAGGCACATTATATTTTGTTAAGTCTTTACGATTATTAAGTTTCCACTCGTATTATTTTTTTCGGGTACATTTTTCTAATTATTATACTAATAAGTCGTAATTAAGTGATATCGAATCATTAATAAATAGCAATAGTAAAAAATAGTAAAGTGTCGCCTCTTTTCTATCAACCTACGGTCAATTAATTATCTGTAGTACCTTGATTGGAAGTCATGAGTTATCTCCCTCTAACCATGCTAGTTACTTGTTCACCACTGCTGTAGACTGGTATTGAACTCATGACTTCGAATCAAGGCATTACTACGCAATTAATGAGAATGATATACCCCAATGATGTTAATAAAGGGTTCGGTTAAAAATTCCTAGCACCTGAAGAATGCCAGAGGGTACAACGGTCGAAGTGTCGTACAAATGGCAACAAAGGTAAGGACAATAGTTCGAATAATGTAAATACTGGAAATCAACTTTATTTGGAATTTTGCTTTCTAATTAACAGATCCGAGCAATTATTCAAGATACCACCCGCACATCCAAAGTCTATAGTAACTGCTATTCCTAAGCGGTCACCCATTTAGGTAATGAACACTCTCAGTGTTGCTTTAGAGGAACTGCAGTTATTTGAGATCTCGGGATACTTAAATTTTTCATTTTAGAATTTTTCCGTTTTTTTTTTCTTCGAAACCGTGATTAATAGAAACTGCGAATCCGTTTTCGGGAAATTTTATGGCTGCTACTTAGGTAAATAGTTAAGTAGGGAGAGAGAGAAGCAATTTTTTATTCTCTCTACTTGCTTTTCAAGAGGAATATCAACAATCTTTCTATAACTATCCATTAACCTGGTTTTATTTTACTGCTAAATCGTTTCACACCCACGGGCAATAATGTCGATGTTTCCTACTAACGATAAGAAACAGTTCTGAAGCAAATATATCTATATATTCCATTTCTATTTCAACTTGAACCTATGGCCTCGCGCGGATAGAATCAGTGAAATTGATACGTCAAATGCCAACTCCTGGAGAAGCCACCAAGCTGATAAAAAATATAAGATTTCAATCAAAAATTTAAATAACTCTAGTTTCAAAAGATGTTTGTTTTCAGCCTTTTTTAAATTTAGTTTGGACCCAATAGCCATTCTTACGTCAAACATATGACTACCTAGAGTGATAAGATTCATTTAACAGAAAGAAATGATATAATCACTTCTAATGAAATACAAGATGGCTGCGAGAAGGAATGACTATAAATAAACGCTTGTAAAAAATTACAAAATCCAACCGCAGTACATCTTGGCTTCTAAACATTCCCACAAAACAATAAAACCACTGATTCAAGGTTATTACCCACGGATCCAATGATGATTCTTTTGTAGTGGAAATATTTATATACTTCTTTTATGTATCATGTCACTTCAGGAGGTAGGTGATCATGGTCCTCCACATCTTTCAATAATAATAATAATAATAATAATAACAACAACAATAGCAACAGTATAATAACAATAATAGCAATATTATTGAAGTAAATAGGCTGAACATTATTGTTAAAAACCGAAAAGAAAAAGTTTGCTTACTAATTGATATTGCTTGTTCAGTGGACTTTAACATAGCAACCAAAAATTTAACAAACTATAAAGAGTATAAAGCACTGAAAATCGAAATAGAAAAAATGTGTAAATTGAAAGCTAGAATAGTACAGTGATAATAGGTGCGCTTGGAATGATAAAAAAAAGAACAAAACAACACATCAAAAGAATCCCTGGAAATTCCAGTTCAAGATATATACGAAAACGTGTCTTGATCAGTAGAGCCCACACACTAAGAAAAACTTTGTCTATGTAACCCTAGTGGTGTAATGGGAGATTGAAAAACAAATGAAATGAAATCATAACAACACACCACGACCGGCCTGAGGTCTTCCCGCAGACTTGATAGGTAGAGTGATCATAGCATAATTTGAATTATGATGAAAACAACATAATAATGATAACAATAGTAATAACTAGCAGTATAGCCTGGCGTTGCTCGGGTGTAATGAAAGCTTTAAAACTAATCCATGGTCCTGGAGCTCAGACTCTTTGGACGTTGGCACGAAAGATAAAAAAGCAATAGTTGTTTCCAGTCAAAGCGAAACCGTAGACTGAAAGAAAAATAAAAGGATGTAAGTCAAATTTTGATTTCCTGGTATCGATATCAAATAAATTTTTTCGTCGTAAACTGAATTTTGAAGGCTAAATAAGTCCTCTGAGTAAATGGCATCATGGCTGAGACTAAGAACTACAAGTATACCTACTTAGAGCCAAACTCGAAGCAAAAACTAAAATAAAAGGGGTGAAAAAAATATAGACGTACAGGCAGATAAACAGACACACGCCGGGCTATACTGCTAGTATATATATATATATATATATATATATATATATATATATATATACATACATACTATGTGCGATTGGTAAATTGTCGCAATTATTTTATTATTTCAAATATTCCTTAGGCTGAGTCTGAGCTCCAGGACCATAGATTAATTTTAAAGCTTTCATTACACCTGAGCAACGCCGGGCTATACTGCTAGTTTTACCATAAAAAAATCTTATCGTGGATAAATTAAAAATGTTCTACAGTAGTAACATTGTTGGTGTACAATAAAGTAAGGAAGAAAGAGCTTAAGGATGAGATGAAAAAATCATCGCCACATTGATTGTTGGAAGTATATCGTATTTCTGAAATATGATATATTTGACCATGCCAGTTGATGGGCACAAGTCTGATAAGAGGAAAAGTAGCAATATGGTAATGGTATTATAATCCGTCTTCTTTTAAGAAAACCTTCAGCCTTCACTGACCGAGCAGCCAGTGCTAACGTCAATTTAGATTTATCAAATCTTTCGAGACAAAAAATTATATCGTATTTCTGAACTACGATATATTTGAGAGATCCAATTTACGGTCACAAGAACACGAAAAAATAATGGTAAAAATTAAAATAAGATGCAGTGAAGTCTTTTCATTGATCTTCGATTTGGTTCATTAGGAACGAGCAAGAAATTAAAATTTCCGGGTAACAAAAAGTAGTTTCTCTCTACAACGTCCTTCAATGTTTTTTAGTGTTTTTTTTTTGTTTGTTTGTTATTTTTTTTTTTTTTTTTTGCCTAAAATAGCCTAAAAAACAGACGGTTATGGTCGGAATGTACTCGTGATTGTCTTGCCAACATCATTTGAAAAAACAATTTAAAAAATGCTGGTACAAACCAGAGACGTTGTGCCATTTATTATGACAAGCAAAACTCTTCCATGCCCAAAAGATAACTTCTAAATTTCAGTGAGAAATCGAGAGGGTGTGACATTGGGGTATAGTTCTGGGGACAGCCGATGCAACCCACTGCGAGTCGATGACCGTACCTTTTTCAGACACCAGCTCGAGCCACAGTGTAGTCAGATGCTATGTCAGATGCTATGTCAGATGCTATGTTCACTAAAAGTTAATACTTTGGGAATCTCATGGCGTGGAGGAACAACATGACCAGATATCGAGAGAATTTTGTTTTTTGTAATTTCGATGATTGCTTCGGCG
>JBBBDQ010001692.1:1472500-1490000 GCA_037127315.1 Ascarosepion bandense
GAAAACAGATTCATGTTACTGCACACAACTGCAGATGACCTAATCTGAATAAAAAATAGAATTCAATCACACCAATGAGTCCAAAATCGACCGTACGGTTTTTTCACCATACGGTCGATTTTAGAAAACTAAAACAATTGTCCGAATTAATTTGCACAAACATGTACAACAGAATGTCGTCATTTAGACCCCAATAAATCTGTCTGACCAACCAAGCGTCTAACCCAAGACAACTAGTGTTTTCTCGATAACACATGTGCTCTCATTTAAAGTCGTTTGTGTCTAGTATTATCGGCTACGTTTGGATATCATCGTAAAAAAGAAATTCTGCTAGATGTTTTATAACAGTACAGAACTATTGTGTCTTTTAATAAACCTAATATTGTCATTTTTACGTTACTCGTTTTAAAGTAGGCTAGCAACAATGGCTTAAAGGGGACAGTTTTTCCCAAAATATGTCCTTCGCCCGGGAAGGAACGAAATGAGCAACAGGTGTCTCTGGACTGTTACCCTGCGACTGTGCGCAACAAAGAAAGGATCACCTTGGGGACCTGGAACGTCAGGACGTTAAACAGCTGCGGACAACTAAAGAATGTCAAGCAGACAATGAACAGACTAAAAATCAATATTCTGGGAATATGCGAAACCAGATGGCCAAATAATGGCGACTTCAGCAGCGACAACCATAGGATAATATACGCTGGAGGCTAAAATAATGAAAAAGGAGTCGGCTTTATACTGGACAAGAAATTGAAGAAATGTGTTTTGGGATACTGCCAGTTCTTCGAAAGAGTTCTCCTGGTCAAACTGAAAGGGAGACCGTTCAACATAGCAATTGTAGTCATATATGCACCAACAACACAAAGCACCGAAGAAGAAATAGAATCTTTTTATTCCATACTAGAGAAGGCCAAGGCTCACTGTAAAACCCAAGAAATTAGGATGATCATGGGAGATTTTAGTAGGCAAGGAGAGGGAAGTTTGGTTTAGGAATACTCAACGAACGAGGAGAAAATGGTTGCAATGGTGCATGGCAAATGTCCAGGTAATAACTAACACCTGGTTTCAAGAACACCCACGACGTCTATGAACATGGAAAAGCCCAGGAAGTGACACAAAAAACCAGATAGACTACATAACTATTAACAGCAGATTCAGAAATGCAGTGGTTTAAAGTAAAGCCTATCCAGGTGCTGACTGTGGAAGCGACCACGTCTCAGTCATCTGCAAATTAAAAGATTGAAGAAGCCTAATGTAGCACCACAACTGATATACAACGCACTCGTGAATGACCTCAAGCTACAGAAAAAATACACTAACAGCGTGGAAACCAAATACGATGAACAAACTAGGAAAGGGCACTCAAAATGGGAATCGCTAAAGGAAGCAATACTTACATCAGCAAAAAACATTGCCCCAAAGGAAATTAGGCACAGAAAGAAAAACGAGTGGATGACAGAAGAGATTCTGGAAATGATGCAAAGGAGGCAGAAAATGATATCAAGACATGGAATGGAGTACAAGGAACTACACAAGGAAATAAAAAGTACGCCGATGACACCACAGTTTACTCTCGCCTCGACCAAAACTCTGGTGGAGACGACAAAGCTAACCTTGCAGCCGAGCTTGAAAAGAACCTCCAATCCGTAGTGGACTGGGGTAAGAAATGGCTCGTAAGCTTTAATGCTTCTAAAACAAAGCTACTATCAATAGACAATCGCACCTACCTCCCATTAGCATGAACCAGGCTTGCCTCCCAGAGAGTAAAACACTACGCCTCCTTGGTCTCACACTTACAGCGGACCTCAAATGGAATGACTATATCGAATCCATTGCTAAATCCGCTGCTATGAAAGTCGGTTCTCTGTGCAGAGCCCGGAAGTTTTTTCCGTCTGAATCTATCTTGCACATTTATAAATCTACCATCCGCCCGTTCATTGCATACTGCTGCCATATCTGGTCGGGTGCGCCTGCTATTCTCCTCGGGCTTCTCGACAAGGTACAGCGGAGGGTCTGTAACGTGATCGATACCAACTTGGCAGACCGCCTGCAGTCTCTCTCTCACCGGCGCGACGTAGCTTCCCTGTGTCTCTTCTATAAATACTTTCACGGCTTCTGCTCCGATGAACTTAGATCACTGGTGCCCCCTAGATACGAATTTGAACGAGATACTAGATTAGCAACTCGATCCCACCCTTTTACAGTGAAACCGGTAAAATGCAACCGCAACTTCTACTCCAACAGTTTCTTTTCTCGCACTTCCCGACTGTGGAATTCCCTTCCACATGATTGCTTTCCCGACGGCTACAATCTTCAGCAGTTTAAATGTAAGGTCAATAGACACCTCCTAACACACTAACTCGCTCCCATTCTTTCAAACACTCTTCCCATCTGCCCAACCCTCATCCTCGGTATCCTTACCCATCTATCACCTTCCTTCTGACATTTCCTACACCTAACCACTCCTCTTTACCTTCCCCTATGTAGCCCCATGCGCAATAGTGGCAATGGAATGCCTTGCTTGGGGTGAAATGATTTAAAAAAAAAGATGTAGACAGGCTAAAGAGAAATGGCTCAATGACAAATGTGCAGAAGTAGAGTGATTGAGCAGGAATAATAAAGCAGACATGCATAAGAAAATAAAAGAACTGACAGGACAAAAAACCTGCTCTTCAACAGGATGTATAAAATCTAAGGATGGAACAATCATTTTGGAGAAAGAGGAAAGACTCCAACGATGGAAAGAATACATAAAAGATCTTTTCCACGACAAGAGAGAACAACCAATACTACGCAAAGATGAGGACGGACCGGAAATATTAAAGTTTGAAGTGAAATCTGCAATAGCCAAACTGGATAGAAACAAAGCAGCTGGACCAAATGGCATAGACATAGAGCTGCTGATAGCCCTGGAAGAATTTGCTATAAAGAAAATAACTGAAATAATAAATGAAATTTATAATAGTGAGGTTATACCAGATGATCTCAGCAAGTCTATCTTCATAGCACAACCTAAGAAGCCAGGAGCAAACGAGTGCGAACTCCACAAAACCATCAGTTTAATGCGTCATATAACAAAACTGATCGTCCGAATCTGATGAACAGAGCGAGAATCAGAATCAGGCCAGAGATAGGACAAGAATAGTGTGGTTTCGTTAAAGACACGGGAACAAGGAATGCCATATTCATGATTAGGATGCTCTCCGAAAGGGCAATACAAATGAAGCAGAACTTATACCTGTGCTTCATTGATTATGCGAAGGCATTTGACAAAATACGCCAAAAAGAACTGCTGGAGATGCTCGGCAGCCTAGACATATTTGGGAAAGACTTGGGAGTAATCAAGAATCTTTACTGGCAGCAAACCGCTTGCATACAGACAGGTAATGAATTGAGTAGATATACAAAGATAGAAAGGGGCGTAAGACAAGGATGTGTCTTTTCACTACATCTGTTCAACTTGTACAGCGAGAATATTTTGAGGACCTTAGAAGTTATGTCTAGATTCGTAATCGGAGGCCACATTTTAAACCTAAAGTACGCAGATGATACAGTGCTGATAGCAGACACAGAAAGGAAACTACAAGACCTCCTACAGCAGGTAGCAGAAGAAAGTAACAAGAAAGGACTAGAAATAAACTGCACGAAAACCGAATACATGGTCATCAGTAAAAAGAGCAGTCCAAAATGCCAAATACAGGTCGGGGATACCAGAATCAAGCAGGTACAAAAATTTAAATACCTGGAAAGCGTTACAACAGAAGACGGAAAGAGCGACACCGAAATCCGAAGGCGAATTGGCATGGCAAAGGAAGCATTCCAGAAGTTGAGTAAAGTATTAAGAAACAGGATAATTTTGCTAGAAACTAGAAAGAGAGTGCTGGATTGCTACGTGCTGTCCGTCCTTCAATATGGCAGTGAATGCTGGATAATATCATCAAAGATGAAGGAAAAACTTGAAGCAACTGAAATGTGGTTCTACAGAAGGATGCTGCGAATATCATTGATCGAGCATGTGAGCAATGATGAGGTCTTGGAAATGATGGAAACAAAAAGGAAATTAATACTGAGCATCAGGAAGAGACAGCTGAAGTTCCTTGGACACGCAATGAGGAAGGAAGGCTTGGAGAACCTGATACTAACAGGCCAGATAGAGGGTAAAAGAGACAGGGGAAAGTAACGGATAACATATTTGAAGGACCTAATCAGGTGGATGAGGGAACGAGGGTTGCATGGTGTAACAGGAGAAGGCGTGCTCAGAGCCACTAGGGATAGGGAAAAGTGGAAGGCCATGATCGCCTACGTCCTGAAGGGACAAGGCACATAGAAGAAGAATACTAAGCCTATGTGTACAATCTGTCATAGAATGTGGCAAATGTATAGAACATTTCTTCAAGTTATTATTTCCTCTTATGTACTCATTAACTCTCGAGTCCCAAACAGAAACCTAAGGTCAGAAACGGCATCGGGATATTTTTTACTGAACATTTTCTGTAAAAAAAAAGTGAAAATAAATAAAATAAAATAAAATAAACCGATGATGACACAAATTTGACATCAATAAAATTTTGGAAAGGTGTTGGCTGTATTTGTGAAAACCTATTTTACTATTTCTTTAAGGCGTGGGCTACTGTGTCTCCTTTCAATAATTCAATCGAAACCTTTGACAATCAATCCGAGGACTGCAGCTACAACTGAAATTATTGGTGACATGTGTGCCATATTTCTGAGATTTCAACTTCAAGATCCTTGTATTATTATTATTATTATTATTATTACCATCATCATCATCATCATCATCATCTGTCACGTGGTTTTAATTTTCAATCATAATAAACATTATTCCGATTCTCTCGAGGGTTTTATGCTCGATAGTGTCGACTCCAGCACCCAAATGCTAATAAGAAAATAATAATTATTTTTATTACTATCATCATCATCATCTGCCAAGTAGTATTCATTTTCAGTCTTTAATACTACATTATGGGTGCTCTCCACCAATTCGTATGACTTCAAACAAATTAAAACTTGCGTAAAATATTTACAGTGCCAAGCAAATGCAGAGTTCTGAAGCGACGACGTCAAATTAGGCTTTATTCCGATTTTGTCGAAGTAGCGTTTTATGTTCTATAGAATAGACTCCTGCATCTCAATGCTAAGACAATAATGGCATCTAATCATCCGGATTCTGATAAAACGCGCGACACAATCGGCCCAGAGACAAGAACAATGTGGGTTCGTTAAAGATACCGGAACGATATTCAGGCTCAGAATGCTATCTGAACGAGCAATACAAATGCAGAAGAACATTCATCTGTGCTTTATAGACTACGCAAAAACGTTTGACAAAGTACGACACAGGGACTTGATAGAGATGTTCGACAACCTCGGCATTTTCGGAAAAGTCGTTAGGATAATCAAGAATCTATATTGGCAGCAAACAGCTTGCGTACGGATAGGAAGTGAACTCAGCAGATATGCAAAAATACAAAAGGGCATAAAACAACGTTGTGTTTTCTCACCGGATAAAAGCTTTGCCAGGATTCGTCATTGGCGGCCATTATCTCAACAATATCAGATACGCGGATGACACGGTGCTGATAGCAGACACGGAAAGGAAAATGCAGGACCTTCTACAAAAGAAAGTGAAAAGAAAGGACTGAGCATAGACTTCAAGAAAACTGAATGTATGGTTATTGACAAAAAGACGAGCCCAATATGACAATACAAGTCGAAGAAACTAAAATAAAACAAGTAAGAAGTTCAAATACCTGGCATGTGTTTTTACAGAGGATGGAAAGTACAACATGAAGATCCAAAGACGCATTGGCATGACCAAAGACGCATTTCAGAATCTAACCAAAGTACTGAAAGACAGGAAAATCTCATTAGAATCAAAGAAGAGAGTGCTGGATTGCTATGTGATATCTGTCCTTTTGTATGGAGGTGAATGTTGGACGATCTCAGCAAGGATGAAAGAAAGGCTTGAGGCGGCAGAAATGTGGTTTTACAGAAGGATGTTGAGGATGTCATGGACGGAGCACGTGTGCAACGATAAGGTGTTGAAAAGGATGCAAACGAGAAGATAACTCATACTAAATATCAGGAGGTTCCTAGGACATGTAATGAGGAAGAATGACCTGGAGAATTTAATACTCACAAGTCGGATAAAGGGAAGGAAAGACAGGGGAAAGCAGAGCGAGGCGTATTTGTTATGTCTGAGCTAATGGCTGGCAGAGGGAGGTTTAGAAGAGATACCAAGAGAAAAAATATTGATAGCGAAGTGGAAGTCTATGCTCGCCTACGTCCTGAGGAAGCCCTTCCCAAACTGCCCATGAAGCGACATTGTGTTTTAATTTTTCTTCAGTATACTTGTATTTTTCTTTACTTGTTTTTTTGTTTACAAGATTGTTGGGTTTCGCCACCTAATTAAGGCGTGTCTGTTTGCTGTTCATCAAGCATGACACCCAACAACCTGTGTTCACTGGCTACACACTTTTCAGTATCGATAAGGCTTCTAATTCCTTCTTTTCGTAATCTGTACAATCTGATTACATCTACTTTTTGGTAGGAGAATATTTTCAAAGGCAATGTTCCTGTCTTTTTGTCCAGAGTCTGTAATTCATCATATGGCTATTGAACGACTTCACTGCTGTACGTTGCCATAGATACAGCTTAGCTTACACTTCAGAAGAAAACCCTAAGTATTTCACGTGTGGCTCTGTAATCAGTTCATTCATCCGTCTCCCTAGGGGGTCATCGAATCCCTGGATATGAAGATAATTGTATCCAGTTTGCTCTAGAACAGTGATATTTTCTCCTTTTGGCAATCTAATCTCTGTACTTACTAATCCTTTCTCACGCTTCCTCGTTAGTACAGCGTACGTCAATAATAATAATAATAATAATAATAATAATAATAATAAAAAATAATAATAATAATAATAATAATAATAATAATAATAAAATAATAAAAATAATAATAAAAAATAATAATAAAAAATAATAATAATAAATAATAATAAAAAATAATAATAAAAAGCTCTTGAAAAGATGAAACAGCGCTGGCAGGACAAACCTCTGCATGGCCAATATCCAGTACGTGCCAATAAATCCAATGTTGACAAAGTTAATACTCATCGATGGTTACGTGTATCTGGATTAAAGTCTGAAACTGAAGGATTTATACTTGCAGCACAAGACCAAAGTCTTTTCACGAGAAACTTTCAGGCAAATATTATGCATAATAATATGGATCCAAAATGCAGGTTTTGTGATAAACACCAAGAAACAATAGACCACCTAATCTCAGGATGTTCTGTGCTTGCCCCAAACGAATATAAAAATCGCCACGATAGAGTTGGGCAATATTTACATTGGACAATGTGCAAGCATTATGGAAAAGCTGTAAACAAACACTGGTATGAACATCATCCAGCAACGGTTACAGAAATAGAAGATGTAACCATTCTATGGGATTACACCATCTACACAGACAGAAAAATTGAAGCAAACAGGCCAGACATTATTGTTAAAAACCAGAAGGAGAAAACTTGTCTATTAATTGATATGGCTTGTCCAGCGGATTGTAACATAGCAATCAAGGAATTCGAAAAACTGTCAAAATATAAAGACCTGGAAATTGAAATAGAAAAAATGTGGAAATTGAAAACAAGAGTTGTGCCAGTGATAGTAGGTGCACTTGGAATGATAAAAAATGGAACAAAACAACACATTGAAAGAATCCCTGGAAACCCCAGCTTAAGAGATATACAAAAAATTGTATTATTAAGTACAGCCCACACACTAAGGAAAACTTTATCTATGTAATGCTGGGGATGATAGGGAAGATAGAAAAACATGAAATGGAGCCATAACAACACGTCACTACCTGCCTTAGGTCTCCCCGCAGACTTGGTTGGTAGTGAGACCAAAGCAGAAATCGAAATATGATGAAAAATGACATAATAATAATAATGGTGTATTAATATTATTATTACTATTATTATGTCATTTTCATCACAATTCGAATTCTGCTATGGTCACACTGCCTACTAACTCTGCGGAAAGTCCTAAGGCAGATATTAGTGTTGTTATGGCTAAATTTCATTTGTTTTTCTATCTTCCACAACATCACTAGCGTTACATGGACGAAATTCTTCTTAGTGTGTGGGCTCTACTGATTTTGTATATCTCTTAAGCTGGGGTTTCCAGGGATTCTTTCAATGTGTTGTTTTGTTCCATTTATTATCATTCCAAGTGCACCTACTATCACTGGCACAACTCTTGTTTTCAATTTCCACATTTTTTCTATTTCAATTTCCAGGTCTTTATATTTTGACAGTTTTTCGAATTCCTTGATTGCTATCCGCTGGACAAGCCAAATCAATTAATAGGCAAGTTTTTCTTTTTGGTTTTTAACAATAATGTCCGGCCTGCTTGCTTCAATTTTTCTGTCTGTGTAGAGATGGTGTAATCCCATAAAATGGTGACATCTTCTATTTCTGTAACCGGTGCTCGGTGATGTTTATACCAGTGTTTGTTTACATATTTTTGCAAAATGTTTGCACATTGTCCAGTGTAAACATTGCCCCACTCTATCGTGACGATTTTATATTCATTTGGGGCAAGTACAGAACATCCTGAGATTAGGTGGTCTATTGTTTCTTGGTATTTATCACAGAATCTGCATTTTGGATCCACATTATCATTATCATTATTATTATTATTATTATTATTATTATTATTATTATTTGGATCTAATAATTAATTACTGATACCATTTCTAATAATTTAACCCATAGATGGGAGAGAATAACTGGATTCATAGCTCAGAAAGATTTCAGTCGCTTTTAATGCATGTTTATCATTGGAATTGTCTACGGCTATATAACTAATTATGCATGTAAGTACATACGATTGACCATTACTACGTTAATGGGTCCTGTAATGTCAACATGTGTCTGAGGCAAGCATCATCATCATCATCATTAGTCTCATGAGCGGGTATTGTCATAGAGTCGATGCCCTGCTGAGCACCCAGACTAGCTCGTTCCATGCGTCGCTTCAGTTACAATATTATAGTCTTCTATTTCAATCATTTTATTTGTTGTCAACCCATTTTCCCCTCTGACCTTCACCTTCTTTCGATGGTGGTACCTTGAAGAATGACAACGTAAAGATTGTTGGCTCTTTTTTTTTTTTAATCGTATCACCCCGAGCAAGGCGGTACCGCCACTGATGTGCAGGGGGCTACGTAATAGTGAAAAGATTGGAAAAGAGAAAGCTGGGAACCACATCCTAAACAGGGAACAAGGGATGAGCCTCTTAACCTGTTCAATAGACGTGGGTGGAGTGTGAACCGGGCGATAAATAGATCTATCTACTCCAATTGAAATAAAAAACAAAGTGAGAAGATTGGAAAAGAGAAAGCCGGGAACCACATCCTAAACAGGGAACAAGGGATGAGCCTCTTAACCTGTTCAATAGACGTGGGTGGAGTGTGAACCGGGCGATAAATAAATCTATCTATTCCAATTAAATAAGGTAAGCATACCATTTCAGCTTTCTCTGCTTGACGGTAGATATGAGGATCTTCTATTATTCTTCTTAGTTGTATTTTTGTGCTTATTTTTGCTGTTGTTCAAATTGTAATCAGTTATCTGAAAATTAATAGGGAGAAATTTCGTAATTTTTTGTTCTTTGCTTTCTGACAAACTATACAAATTTTATCCGTGGATGTGCGTTTCTTTTAAAGTTAAGCCAAATGAATCACTTAGTAGATAATATAGTCAGTCAGTTAAGTGCCATACGTGATACACGCTTTGGGAGATCATGTCTCTTTCGAGACATGATCTCCTAAAGACTGGACAGAAGATTATCCCGCAGTAAATTGCCATTACTTTAGAATATAGACAAGGCTATAGAACCCAATCTGTCTTATTATTTAACTGGAGGGAAGCGACGAATACCTTTCCCAAGGGTAATTGTGCGTAAGTGAATGCAAGAAATTCAACTGGAATTCGAACTCGGCTCCCCGATTTATCGTTCCTAGTCTATATCTACTGCACCACAACGCACAACCAAATAATATAGACGGGACCTTAACGCTTATATGTGCAGTAATAAAACATCAAAAATTTACCGACATCCGCTTTGCCAGGTCCACGGCCGACCTGCTAACAACCGTAACGGAGTACATGCTCCAGGCCCTTGATGAGTCTGACGAGGCTCGCGCGGTTGCTCTGGACATCTCCAAGGCTTTCGACAGGGTTTGGCACTCTGGCCTCCTATGCAAACTACGCGGTTATGGTATTACCGGTCGCCTGCTTGACCTAATCCAATCTTTCTTAAATAACCGCAAAATGAAGGTCGTTCTGAATGGGCGTGCCTCTTCGTCCTACAGCACGAATGCTGGTGTCCCACAGGGCTCTATCCTGGGCCCGATGCTCTTCCTTATTTTCATCAACGACCTCGCAGATGTGATCAAGTCCCAAGTAGGCATCTACGCAGATGACACTACAATATACTCCCGCACCAGTAAGAAACCTGTCGTGGCGGACAGACATAATCTCGCTGCTGACCTTGAACGGGATCTACACTCTGTGGTGAACTGGGACAAGAAGAGGCTTGTCAACTTCAATTCATCTAAGACCAAGCTGTTGTCTGTCAACCATTACAGGCAACCTCTCCTGCCTCCCATAAGCATGGACCAAGCGATTCTCCCGGAGAGTAATACACTACGCCTCCTCGGACTTACCTTGTCCTCAGACCTCAAATGGAACCACTATATTGAATCCATAGCAAAATCTACTGCTAAGAAGGTTGGGTCACTATGTCGATCCAGGATGTTTTTTCCACCTGAATCCATCCTGCATATATACAAGTCAACCATCCGTCCGTGCATGGAGTACTGCTGCCATTTATGGTCAGGCGCCCCTGCCGTTCTCCTCAGTGTTCTCGACAGGCTCCAAAGGAGAGGCTGTAATGTGATAGGTACTGATCTGGCGGCTCGACTGCAGCCATTTCCCCATCGTCGAAATGTGGCCTCCCTTTGTCTGTTCTATAAATACTTTCATGGCTTCTGCTCAGACGAACTTAAGTCACTGATGCTTTCTCAACAGGTGTTTACTCGTGCAACCAGACTGGCAACTGGGTCCCACCCATTCACAGTCAGGTTAGCCAAATGCAGACAACAATTCTACTCTTGCAACTTCTCTCGCATTTCCCGCCTGTGGAACTCGCTCCCGTATTCTTGCTTTCCTGACGACTACAACCTCCAGAAATTTAAATGCAAAGTCAATACTCATCTACTAACCACTGGACTCTAGCTCTCTCCCCACCCCTGTATAACCTTCCCTTTCTCTTCACCTATGTATCTGTCATCGCACCTGCTTTCTCAGCTTTCTATTGTTCCTTTCTAACTAGTTTGTACTCCTCGCTCTTTTCTAATTAATCTTTTTACAGTTATGTAGCCCCCTACACATCAGTGGCGTTTCCGCCTTGCTCGGGGTGAAATGATTAAAAAAACTAATTATCTGGAACAACCAGTGTAAATATCAGACGTTAGAAAGAAAATAGGGGTTCTACTGACCTGGAGTTACAAACATTGAATGTGGAAAGAATAAAACCGTTCTTCTGTGAAATTTGATAGTTTTCCAATCGCCTCAGTGAATCAATCGAAGCTGCGTTGACATTTCTGGATAAAGCCTCAGCAGCTTAGGGTTACTATGGATATGACGTATGCCATGAGGGAATTAATCGATCTGGTCAAGGAGTTTTGTTTCACGAAAGGGAATATCCGATTTCTTATTTACCAATGTTCTCCCAATACAAGGCCCAAGTGCCTCTCAGGGTAGAGGGTTACTGTGTGGTTTTGTATGAGCGTAAGAAAAGTCAAAAAGTGTTGTTCATGAGATGTCGGAAAGATAAGGGTTAACCTGGACTTAAAGTGGTCAACATTGTCGTGATTGAGGAAGCATCCTGTCGGAAGAATGTTCAACAAAACAGCGTTCCTGTCCGAATGAAAGAAGAAAATGAGAGCGATCATCCATGTGTATGTAGCATAGTGATTCCTAGCTTTGTGGTACCAATGAATGCAGTTACCTTGTCAGAGAAATTATCATAGAAATAGACACTGAGTAGTGAGAAGCTTCGTCCTTGATAAAGGTATTGTACAGATATCTGAAAATAGTTTATCAAAGGGGTTGTAGGTAAGAAAATAACTAATAATAAACAAGGCAGCTTAGACATTGTTATACTCTATGACGACAGGCAAGTGAGGACGTGGCAGCTCCAATTATTTTACCTGATTTGGATCTTATAAACATCTAAACTTATTTATAAATGGACATTTGTCTCTGTGTGTGTATGTGTGTGTGTCTGTGTGTGTGTCCATTATCTATAGACTCCAAAACGGTTGAACCGATTTTCTTGAAAATTGACACAGTTGTACTATAAGCGTCTGCGAGTGTTCTTAACTAGGTTTTGTGTCGAGGTACCCCCGATAAAGATCGAAAATCGATAATCGAAAAAATCGGGTTATAGAAGGAGTGGTCCGATTTTAATCAAATTTGATACAGTCATAAACAAAGACATAAGAAACGATATTCAGAAGTTTTAAGATTGCAGTTCTTAAAATATTGCAGAAAATCGACAATATATATATACATAAAAGGCAAGATATTTGTGTGTGTGTGTGTGTGTGTGTGTGTGTGTGTGTGTGTGTGTGTGTGTGTGTGTGTATCTGTCTGTATGTTCTTTATACAAATCCACAATTTTTATCCGATTCTCACCAAACTTCACACAAATATTCTTCAGGCTGAGTCTGAGCTCCATGAATTAGTTTTAAAGCTTTCATTACAGCCGAGCAACGCCGGGCTACACTGCTAATACATTTTAGAGACAGATACTTACTGCAGCGGTACAATGGACAATTCATTTTTCTATCCTCATTAGCAATGAATCATATATATATATATTGAAGATCGCTTATGACGCGAATTCAATTCACTGAAATGGTCATACGATTTTGTAAATTTTGAATTTTTATGAGTGAAAAACATATAGTGGCTCTGGAAATAAATAATTATAATTTACACTGAGTACCCAGGCTGGAATAGTTTTAATATCTAATTTTCAACAATTAATATTAATAGAAACTCCTTTGGGATTTTCCCATCAAGACGCTTCCTTTATATCTCACTGTTCTTGACAGGCTCCAAAGGAGAATCAGTAATATGATAGCTACCAACTTGGCGGCTCGACTCCAGCCACTTCCCCACCGACAGGATGTGGCTACCCTTTGTCTGTTCTATGAATACTTTCATGGCTTCTGCTCCAAAGAACTTAAGTCACTGGTGCCTCTGCAACAGGTGTTTACTCGTGCAACCAGACTGGCAACTGGGTCTCACCCATTCACAATGAGATCAACCAAATGCAGACGATAATTCTACTCTGGAGCTTTTTTTTTCTCGTACTTCCCGCCTGTGAAACTCGCTTCCATATTCTTGCTTTCCTGACGGCTACAACCTCCAGGAATTTAAATGCCATGTCAATACTCATCTCTTAACCACTTGACTCTAGTTCTTTCTACACTGTCCTGTATATCCTTTCCTTTCTCTCCAACTTTGCAACTTTCATCACACCTGTATTCCCATCCTTCTCTTGCTCCTTTCTAACTGGTTTGTCTTTCTATTCACTCTCCTCCTATCTAATCTTTGTACTCTTATGTAGCCCCCTGCACATCAGTGGCGTTACGAGGTGATACGATTAAATATATATATATATATATATATATTAACGAAACTTGGTTATAAGCAACCGACAATTTGAAATGAATTGTTTGAACATTATTTTTTATCGATACTTGTATTTAAGTAGATATTCTGTTTTTAATGAAACAGTATTATATATTTTATTTCTACCGGCCTGATTATTTACGATAAATTTTTATTACGAAAATATATATAATATATATTTATATAAAGATCGCGTTTCATCTTTTAAAAAGACTTCATCAGAGAAAAATATTTATACTTTTCTTCGTTATTTACTTGTATTGCTTTGTAAGCACTTGCCTTTTAAGGCGCATTCGTTCGTTGTTCTGCATTTAAAGGTGGCTATGGTGGCTTGTTGGTTATTTTTCTGTTGTGTTTTTTATTATTTGAAGTATGTTCTTTGTGAAAATGTAGCCGGTTTTTATTGTGTTTATATTTGATATCTTGTGAAGGGTGCTAAATGGGAATAAGTGTTTGAATTTGATTACAATTAATATTTTGACTACGCTGATTTTTACATTTTTAATGTTCGATAGATTAAACCAAATCTTTTTTGGCTTCGTTGAACACACACACACACACACACACACACACACACACATTTACGTTCTCACAGCCTGATTGAGCACTCTGGAAGAATGGTAGACTTTGAAAAACAGTAGCTACTCTGGCATCTACGCATCGTTCATTCAGCAATGAATTAGAACACTCTCAGCTATTGGGCGTGTATAATGAAATATAAATGCTAAAATATGTGCCTCCTTCTACCGAGCGCCCGTAGCTCAGTGGTAGAATCGCCGACTGACGCCAATTCGGTTTGGTTTCAATCCTGGGTAAAAGGTAATCGGCTGTCTAACCGTACTGATGAGCTGTGATATAGCGAAACAGATCTGTCTGCGGATGACTATATATATATATAGTGTATCGAGAAAGCAGATATTTTTCTAAACATATATTTTTAAATACAACAGACAATGAATGTCTATATTTAATCATGAGCTGTTCTAAACATCGTATTTTGGCTTTAATTTCAGGTGAAAATAAAAACAAAAATTGTCCAACATTTGGATATTCTTTTATTATGTTGGTTGTAAGCTTTCGGCTCACATGAGCCATCTTCAGAGATGTTACAGGGACGTTAACATAAAAACATCCACCATCAAAGATGATTTTAACTTGTGCTGGCATAAAACATTTCTATGCAACGATAACAGTCACCGAATAGCAGACGCAGAATTCGTAAAATTTGTAATGCGGTTCTATGACGTCATACCACGTGAGAGACCGAAATGTTAAAAGAACCATATGTCTAAATGCAATGTAATGTGTTGTGACCAGATTGAAATGTGATTTTATTAAGTGTGGGTTGCTTTGATTCAATGTAGATGGCCTCTATATATCTAAAGGTTCTTTTTGCTGTGTGTTCAAATGTTGGACAATTTTTGTCTTTATTTTTACCTGAAATTAAAGTCAAAATACGATGTTTAGAACGGCTCATGATTAAACATAATAGACATTCATTTTCTGTTATTTTTAACAATATATGTTTAGAATATATATATATATATATATATATATATATATTATATATCTATATATATATATTATTGAATTGTAATAGTGCTTAGAGCCAAACACTTTTCAGTGGGTTACTGATAGGGAGGCATATTTGGCGAGCAGGCATTTTGTCATAAAGTGCTCGATATCAACATAGTGTGTTAACAGCATTTATTTTCACTTACCTGAGCAGTGTTGTTTGGTATGCCGGCTTCGATATTTCGTGAAGGCATCATTATGATGCATTCTTTGAACAGAAACCCTGAAGAGTGAAAACATCATTATGATGCCTTCACAAAATTTCGAAGTCGGCCTGACTGAAAAAAAAACTGCCCACTTAAGTGAAAAATATCTCCACATTAATCATATATATATATATATATATATATATATATATATATATACATATATTTCAAGAGTCACCGCCCTAAAAGTTGTTTAAAATCCATCCCCTATTCCTTAGCACAACGAATTTGTACAATAGTAACTGACGAAAGCCTTCATAAAATACGCCTCGAAGAACTATAAAAAACATTTCAAATAATTAACGGACACCCCACTTCACTAATAAACAAGGGTTTCCAAGATAAAAATACCATTAGACTCCCTCCGGAATAAAAAAACAAAAACAAACAAGAAAAACACGAAAAAGAAGAAAACATTCTAGCATACGTTTCCACACACAACAAAAACAATCCAGAATTATTCACAAAGATCAAAACACACATAGAATTACTCATCAATGATTACAAAATAAAGGAAATCTTAAAGACAACTAAAATAATTAACAGCAAACGCCAGCCCCAAAATTTAAAAAACATCCTAATCTCATCAAAATTCAAGCACAACACAGGGGGTCACAAAATGCACCAAAAAAAGATGTGAAGTATGCAACATAATAATAGAAGGAAAACATCTCAAGTTCGAAAACACATCTTTATTCGAAATATGTATATGCTCTATACACCATATATCGAGCACTGTTTTAAATTAATGTTTTGGACGGAAAAAAATGTTTCTTTTTTCTCTCCTCATTCTATACTCACTCGGATATATATATATATCAAAAATCTATCCAGATGAAAATTGGTAAATATTTCCAAAGGATTTTATTTATATTAAATCAAATATTAAAATTGTTTCAACAGAGAGCTCATTGTAAATTTAATTTACAGAGCAGATTTTTTTAAATTAATAAGTAAGCACTTTCATAAAAATAACCCTCTAAATAAAAATGGTTAATAGAAAACCGATAAACTATTCCTGCACTAGTAATATGTACAACATTATCAGTTTCCATAATAACCAAATTTTAAGGAATCTCTGAAAGCAATACCAAACCCAGTATTGTACTATCCTGCAATTGCAAATCCAAGGAAAATTGTCCGGTTGAAGGCAAAAGTAGTTCTGCCAGTGTGATATACTACGTTACCATTTCCCCCAAAAGGATCAAGGAAAATTATAATGTGTATATTCAGAATTTCAGCGGTGGTTTGGAAAGAAAGATTTTATTCTCATAAGCAGACATTTACCAACCTTAAATTAAAATTTCAGACAGCTCTTTCCCGAAAATACTGGGAACTGAAAGAAGTAGACCTAAGCCCACATACAGATTAGAAATTAATGAGCTCAGCATGTACCCCCAACAATCTGAGTAATAAATGTAGTCTGTGCTTAGTAGAAAAAATTAGGATACTAAAATGAAATAATTAGCAAGTGTCGCCATCGAAGTAGATTTAAACTCACTAAACAAGGTTTAACTATTCCAATTTAATCATAGTATTTTTTAGCCTATTTTTTATGTTAGTTAGGATTTAAGTTTGGATATTCTTAAGTTTAGTCTTACCGACTTCTCTTGCAAACTGCTGCCTTCCACTCCTAAAAAACGTATGTTGAAATCATCCTCCTCTCTTCTCTTCTCAGCCTTCTTCTGACCAACCTTCTTTACCACTTTCTTTTCTTTACTAACCTATATTCCTGGTATACTAGAATTTCTCCATTTTTCACCTGACTTTGGTTAAACAATGCATGTTTCTAGCAGACATGTTGAAATAGCTATTCCCCTAGTGTAGCATTTGAATTTACATGTAATATATATATATATGAATTATTATAGGCATAAAATTTTATAATGGCAAAAAATAAAGTCAATTTCATACTTATAG